>JBBDGP010001269.1:890000-1202500 GCA_037952835.1 Lithobates septentrionalis | reverse complement strand
AGCACAAAAACCTTCGGATCGAAAGGCACCACCGGACCAAGGATGGCCCCTAGGAGGGAGTGAACCATTTCCCAATACGGCACAATCAGGGGGCATGTCCAATAAATGTGGTATAGCGTCCCCCTATCCTTATGGCACCGCCAGCAGCGAGGGTCAGTCAGTGGATACATGGAGTGGAGCAAGTCAGAGGTCTGATGCCAATGGAACAAAATCTTGTACTGGTTCTCTTTATATAGCGTACACATAGAGCTTTTAGTGGCTTGAGACCAGATGAGCTGCCATATGTGGAGAGGAAGGTCTGCACCCAAAGCTCGCTCCCACTTACCCATGTATACATGCTGGGGACCCTCTGGTGAGAAATCGTGCGTTAGGAGCTGGTAGGTTTGTGAGATCATGCCTTTAGGGGATGAGCTCTCTAAGCACAACTTTTCAAAATCAGTTAGCGGGGAGAAATGAAGGTCGGGGACTAAGGATTGTGCATAATGTCGTATTTGTAAGTAGCTAAAGAAGGCCTGTTTGGGAATGTCAAATTCTCTTTGCAGATCTTGAAATGACCTTAAAATGCGGGTCCTGGGGTCTATCAATTGGCCATAGCGGAATAGATTCTTTTCCATCCAGAAATGGGACATCTGAGAGGTCAGACTGTCCGGGATGTTGGGGGTAAATAAGAAGGACGTGACCGGTGATGAAGGGGTGGTAAGTGGATGTGTCGATTTTGCACACCTCCACAGCTGGCGTAGGAGGGACATTGGTCCCAGTAACTGCAAGTTTTCGGAAGTTACATCAGAACTCCACAACAGTGAGTTCGGATGTATAGGGGCTAACCATAGCTTTCCGATTTGTGTCCAGCGGTTGAAAGCGTGCAGGGTACACCAAGAGGCTACAGGGCGTAGTTGAGCTGCCAAGTAATATTTGGCTATGTTAGGAAACGCTAGGCCTCCTTGATTGCGGGGAGCGTAGAGAACCGATTTAGCAATCCGGTGTCTCTTGTAGTTCCAGAAGAAATTAATCAGGTCGCTCTGCAGTCTCTTTAGGTGTGTGGCTGGTATAGGGATCGGAAGTGTCTCAAATAGATATAAAAGTTGGGGTAGGATCATCATTTTAAGGGTAGCTAGTCGCCCAAAAAGGGACAATTTCAGGGGTTTCCATTTAGTCAGTGAGGCTCTAATAGTGGTATATATGTGGGGGAAGTTAGCTTTATATAGGGAATCATATGTGGTTGTGAGATGGACTCCTAGGTATTTTAAGGAGGAAGTTTTCCAGGAGTAATTGAATGCTTGTGAAAGGGCCGCTTGTGTTTGAGGAGGCATATTGATAGGGAGAGCCTCTGTTTTAGAGTTGTTTATCTTATATCCCGATAGGGCGCTGTATCTATCCAGTTCTACATGTAGATTTGGCAAGGAGATGTGAGGTTGCGTGAGTGTAAGGAGAACGTCATCGGCATATAGGGAGATCTTAAAGTCTCTGGCTTCGGACTGGAATGCCATATATATTTAAGTTTTCCCTAATATGGGCTGCCAAAGGTTCTATGCAAAGGGCGTAAAGGAGCGGTGAGAGCGAGCATCCTTGTCGTGTTCCGTTTGAAATCGAAAAAGTGTTAGAAGTTGCGTGCTGAGTGCGCACCATGGCTGATGGGGACAAGTATAGATGATAAATGGCTCGCAAAAAAGGGCCCGTAATTCCGGCTCGCCGTAGGGTCGCAAACAGGAAAGGCCAACTTAGCCTATCAAAAGCTTTTTCTGCATCGAGACTGAGCAGAAGTGCCTCTACTTTGGTCCTGTTTGCTACCTCTACTAAGTCAATAACCTTACGGGTATTGTCCCCTGCTTGCCTCATGGGTATAAAGCCTACCTGGTCTTTATGGATCAGTGATGGCATAAAATTGTTTAATCTGTTAGCTAGTAATTTCGTAAAGATTTTAAGATCAGCGTTAAGTAGTGCAATAGGTCTATAATTTGAAGGTAAGCTATGATCTTTGCCAGGCTTGGGAATCGGCGTAAGGTAGGAGTTTTGCATATCTCGTGGTATGGGTGTCTCAGACAAAAATGAATTAAACAGTGTTGTCTTATGGGGGAGTAGGTGCAGTAAGAAAGTTTTGTAGTACTGATATGGAAGCCCATCGGGGCCTGGGGCTTTGTTTGGAAGCGATTTGTGTCCGTGATCTCCTCCTCGTAATAGGGGAGTTTAGGGTGGTCAGGGCGGAGGGGGTGAGCCTCAGTGTGTCGCACTCCTCTAGATAGGAATGAATTCTTTGGGCTAGGTCTTGTGGGGGAGGGTTGTGTGGAACGTCCGGATTATTTTACAGGGTCGAATAGTAGTCATGAAAGATCTGAGCGATCTTAGTGGGATGTGTTTGGAGAGTGCCCATTCCATCGTTAAGATGGGCAATGGAGGCGGTCGCGATTTTATCCCGTAGTTGTTTGGCTAATAGTGTATGTGGTTTGTTTGCTTTGTCATAGTAGGTTTGCCGTAATCGTATTAGCGCCTTCTCAATTTTACCTACGTCTATATCACTGAGACCGGCCCGTACCTGTACAATCTCTCTAAGAGTTTTTAAGGACGGAGAGGAGAGCAGCCGTGCTTCCAATTGTTTGAGCTTAGCCAATAGGGCTATACGAGCCATATTAGCTTTCCTCTTGAGTGCCGTGGATAGCGAGATACGTTGGCCGCTGAGGACAGCTTTATGACCCTCCTAGAGAGTAGCAATGGAAACCTCTGGTGAACTGTTTTCTGTAAAATATAATTTCATTGTTTTTTCCAGGTCCTCTCTGGAGGGGTCATGTTTAAGCAGAAAATCATTCAAGCGCCAATGACATGTACGAAGGGTTCCCGGGGACAATGCCAGGGACAGGGTTATTGGGGCATGATCCGACCATGAGATAGCCTGAATATCTGAGCTCTCGTGGGCTCTCAGGGTTGGGGCATTCACAAAAAAGTAATCTATGCGCGAGTGGGACTTATGTGGGTGGGAGTAAAAAGTGAATTGTTTAGATGAGCGGTTTGCAGTTCTCCAACAGTCGAACAGGGCGTATTTCCTGGTCAATTGGCGGAAGAGAGAGGACCTTCTCTCGAGGGCTTTGGGAGCCTGACTCTGCCTGAGAGAGTGTCTGTCTAGGCAGGAGGAGAAGGTCAGGTTAAAATCTCCGCCAATAACCAGATACTGATGGGGAAATGCAAATAGTCGCTTATACACCTTAGATAGGAAGGAAGTTTGATCAGTGTTAGGGGCGTATATATTAGAGTGTAAGGTTAGCATCCTTCCACATGCCTCTCAGGATAATATAGTGTCCTAGGGGATCCGAAATTAGTGATTGTAACTTGAAAGGGGAGTCTTTTTTTTTTAACAAAATAGCCACGCCTGCTCGTTTACGAGGATTAGAAGCTAGGTATATCTGGGAATAGTACTTGGTGGCAAATGCCATATTATCGGTCTTAGTGAGGTGTGTTTCCTGGGTGAAAATAATGTCAGCTTTAGATCTTTTAAATTCCCTTAGGGCTAAGCTTCGTTTGGTGTTGGAATTAAGACCTTTCACATTTAATGATAATATATCAATCATTGGGTGGTAAAAATATAAGAAGCATTAGCTTACCAAGATGAATGGAACACGCTTGGATGTGGAGGATGATAATCGACTGAACTTTCAAATAAGGTACATACCCAACCAGGAACATGCTCCCACGGGCTAGACTTGGGCTCCAGAGGCGGGGGGCACCCACAGTACGGCAGATTAGGGGGAAACAAAAAAGAGAGAAGCCAGGGGGGAGAGGATAGAAGAAGTGGTGGACGACAAAGAAAACAGATTAGTACAAAATCAAGTAGTAACCAAATGAAGTTTAACCCACTCAGAGTGGTGGGTTGGAAACCCGCGGAGGGCCCCCCCCCCCGTGTGGGGAATGAGAACACTACTCTCCACAGGGGTTATAGGGGAAGCCATTCGAAGGTCTCCCGGGGGAGGATAGGACAATCCCAGACCGGTCGCTATTCCCTCCCGGATCCGCCTGCAGTTAAATAATTATGCAGCACACCATGATGGAGCAACAAAATAAAGAAGAACTTTCATTTAACAGCTAGTAACCAGATAACCATGTGGTCTAGACCAAGGCAGCAGATAAATTCAGCTAGTGCTGTTTATGCTCCGTGATGGACCAACCACCCCAATATAGGGGGTATTGGCAAGGTAGAGACCCTTCGGCCCTTCCCAATAGCCCTTTAAAGACCCGGGAAGGGCGAGGGCCATTAGGTACATATGTTAGTACACTCTAGTGGGGTAAAGGGTGGGAGGATAGGGAGAGGTAGGAGGGCGTAGGGAATGGTAAGAATGGGGTGGGGGGGGGGGGAGGGAAAAAGGACAAGGATAGGGGGATGGAAGGGAAGGGGGAATAAGGGAGAGGGGGACCCCATTGATAGTTTATGAGAGTTAAAACATGACCGTAGTATATCAAGAATAATATTGTACCTTAAAGTTGCATAAGTGCTAATCCTTTAACCTGTATTCCCACCTAGTGGAAATGAAAAATTGAAACTTAGGGCTAACCCTCTATAATGGGAACAAGAAAAACAGGTTATTTCCTGAGCACTCAGCATGATGAGCAATATTCGTGACTTCTCTGCTAATATCTTATCCTGATCTGGAGCCTCTCGGTCAGCAAAAAGAAAGAGAAAAACAAACAAAAAAAAGCCATCTCTGGTGGGTGTTTGCTGAGGGGCTATTGGAATGCGGCCTCTGTCGCTTTCTCCTGTTCACCTGAACCCAGGGCTCTGGGCGGGGTGGTGGAGTGGGTAGGGGGTCCCACCCGGGTGTGGGGGGAACCGGAATGTCCAAGTCCTTGCAGAAGGAGTGGAGGTCCTCCGGGTATCGCAGTGTGGTGGATCTCCTATCTTTCTTTGCTGTGAGGCTAAAGGGGAAACCCCAGTGGTAACGGAAGTCATGTTTCTTCAGTGTTGTGAGGAGTGGCTGTAAGGAGCGCCTTTGCTGAAGGGTGATCCAGGACAAGTCCGGGTACAGCTGTATAGGGGCACCATCAAAATCGATGGTGCGCATGTTGCGGGCTTTTCTCATTATGTCTTCCTTCAAAGCGTAGTTGTGAACCCTGCAGATTGCATCTCTTGGTCTTGGGCCCAGACCTCGGGGGCGAAGAGCGCGATGGGCTCTGTCCAGCTTAACTCTTTGGTTTTCCGGGCGACCCAAAACGTTGTTGAAAATAGCTTGCAGCGTGACTTGTAAGTCCTCGTCCTGGGTCGCTTCTGGGAGGCCACGGACTCTAATGTTGTTACGTCTGCCTCTATTGTCAAGATCCTCGAGATGGCGTTGAAACTCTCTAAGGGCGGAAGCTTGCGTGGATAATCGATCATGTATGTGGGAGACTTCCATCCTTGTATCGTATGCTTCTTCTTCTATAGAATGGACCTTAGCAGACAGGTGATGTAAATCAGTGCGGAGCATGTTAATTTCAGATCTACATGTGTCACGTACCTATTGGATGAGCATACGAAAGTCCTGTTTCGTAGGCATGCAACGGACATAATCTCTCCATGAAGTACATGCTTCAGGGTCAGGGTCCATTATGATATGGGCATGTGGATCCCTCGTGGTAGTGGAGGAAGTGCCCGGTGGGGGAGATCCCCTCTGTAATGCATGTGGAGGGGTCTTGAAATTAGACTGCCTTGCCGGGTCACTGGCATGTGCTTGTGCTGCATGAGCAACATGTGAATAAGCCCCCTGCAGCTCTTCAGGCCGCTGCGGTGAGGAAGGCCTTGCCGCTTTGTTAGACTCCTTGTGCTGCAGGGATGAGGATAAGAACTTGTCCCTTGTAGCCTGGGATCTTTGTGGCAGGGAATTTGGGTCCCATTCCTGGGCTGAGGATTCCCACAGAGGAGAGGCTTGGCCTGCACTCTGTGTCGGTGCAGGCCCTATTAGGCAGGGAGGAAACGGCTGAGACAGGCTGCCCAGTGTGTCACCCACATGGGATAGCATAGGACCGGCCTGGGTACTAATAGGTGGGAGCAGTGGGCGATCGGGCAACAAATCCCCCTCAGAGGCATACCTGTCCGTTCGCTTTCCCGAGGAGAGCCGCGGAGGAGAGGAGGAGAGGGCCGCTGCGTATGATGGTGGCGCCGGCGCCATCTTGGCCTCGTGGTGTCCCGCCGGAGCTCCGAGGCCAAAGTACTCCGTAATGAGAGGCGGGGAAGCCGAAGAAGATCTTGTGGCATGTCCCTTGGGTTCTGGGTCTTTAGCCTTTCGAGGTTTGCCCATGTTATCGGTGCTTTTTAGCTGCTTTTAGCTGGTTGCAGGCGGATCCGGTCAGGAGCTCTAGGGAAACATGTCCGCTCCGGAAGCCATCCAAGCCACGCCCCAGTATTTACCTTTTAATCATAGAGTTACATTGTATGCATGACAAGCAGGGATACGATCCCAGATTTTTTGGTCCCAGAAAGGTTAGTTTGGCTGCTACAGCCACAGGTTGATCAGATTTAATCAATCAATCTCGTATCGTTTCTACCTTTTCTATAGGAGGACATGGGTGGATTCCAGAATTCCTGTACCATGGGGTAACTGGATCTTAAAAGATTCCAATGTCTTTTGACAATTTGATTGTTGATTGATTGATTTTGTTGAAGGGATGATACTGCATAATAAAGGGGATTCTCTTGTTTTCCTTTAGGGGTGATCTGTTATTTGTATTAGAGTAATCAATATTAACTAAAGCTTGTGGGTATCTTCTACTAGTAAGTTTGTTTTTTATTTCATTAAGTCTCTGATCACGGCACAGCGGGTCACTCACGATCCGCTGTACCCTCATCATCTGACTTTTTGGGATGGATGAAAAAACGTTTGGGGGATGAAAGCTATTAAAATGTAGAAATTGGTTACGGTCCGTGGGTTTCACATATAAGTCGGTAGTAATCTGCCCATTGTTCAATTTAAGAAGAGTATCAAGAAAGGAGATCTCATTTTTACCAATTTCAATGTTAAACTTTAATCCAGGTACTAAATGGTTAATGTATTTATCAAATAAGTATAGGCTTTCCATGTTACCATCCCATATAGTGAAAATACCGTCCACAAATCTATACCAACATTGGCAATGTTTTAAAAATAAATCATTGACATAAATAAAGGACGACTCAAACCTGTTTACGGTACCAAAGCCAAATGGGGTTGTGAGACCAATTCTAGATCTACGGAATCTAAATTGGTTCCTGAAGATCCGCTCCTTTCGCATGGAGTCAATCAAGTCAGTCGTTTCCATCCCACAAGGAGAACTTCTGGCATCCATGGACAACAGAGATGCATATCTGCATGTCCCTAGATTTCCTCCTCACCAGAGGTTTCTGTGGTTCGAAGTAGAACAGCACTTTCAGTTTGTAGCCTTGCCCTTCGGGCTTGCTACAGCACCCTGGGTATTCACAAAAAGTACTAGCCCCACCGCTAGCCAGGTTAAGGGCATAACTATCTTGGCTTACTTAGACAATCTATTGTTAATAGACCAGTCAGTGGCTCGCTTGAAGCAACATGTAGCCATTACAAGCAGTTACCTGGAAAGTCTAGGCTGGATTCTCAACCTGAAGAAATGGAGTATCGGGGCCTGATCATAAACACAGCCCAGGGAAGCGTGTTCTTGCCTCCCGCAAAGATCAGCTCCATACAAGAGCTGGTGGGGAAGGTCAGGTTGAAGAGAAATCCGTCAATTCGCCTTTGCATGAGGTTGTTGGGAAAGATGGTAGCTTCATTCGAAGCAGTTTCTTATGCCCAATTCCATTCAAGACTCTTTCAAAACAATATCCTGTCTGCTTGGAACAAGATGATTTAAGCTTTGGATTTGCCAATGCAGCTGTCCCCAAGAGTGTCCCAAAGCCTCAGTTGGTGGTTACTAACTCGGAACCTGCTGAAGGGAAAGTCCTTCAGACCAATTATCTGGAAAGTAGTAACGACAGATGCCAGCCTGTCAGGCTGGGGAGCAGTACTAGAAAAGTCGACTGTCCAGGGACAGTGGTCAAGATCCGGAAGAGCCTTGCCAATCAACATCCTAGAGATTCGGGCAGTGTATCTGGCTCGGAGAACCTGGACCTCCAGGTTAAAGAATTGTCCTGTCAGGATTCAATCCGACAATGCCACGGCTGTGGCATATATCAATCACCAAGGGGGCACCAAAAGTCTCTCAGCTCAGAGAGAGGTGAACCAGATTCTAACTTGGGCAGAAGAGAATGTCCCATGCCTATCGGCAGTTTTCATTCCGGGAGTAGAGAATTGTCAGGCGGACTACTTAAGTCGCCAGCAGTTATTCCTGGGGAATGGTCTCTTCATCCCGAGATATTTTGGGCTGTTTGCCAAAGATGGGGGACTCCGGACGTAGACCTTCTTGCATCCAGATTCAACACGAAGCTAGTCAACTTTGTGTCCAGGACAAGGGACCCACTCGCATACGGAACAGATGCGTTGGTGACCCCCGTGGGATCAGTTTTCACTGATCTATGCATTTCCCCTGATTCAATTGCTGCCTCGACGACTTTGCGGGATCAAGCTGGAAAGAAAGCCGACAATACTGGTAGCACCAGCATGGCCCAGGAGGTCATGGTACGCAGAAATTGTGAAGATGGCAGTGGAGGACCCATCCCTGTAAAAAAAAAAAAAAAAAAAAGTTCCAGGGAAGAAAAGTCACTACATTGTCTTGATGTGGTGAGAGCAGTGGAGATTAAATATGAAAGAAAACTGCTCAGATTCATAAGACGGGCAGTGTCGAAATCCACTAAGTGGATTCGGCAAGTTATAATTCAAACTTATGATTTAAAGGGAAAGATTCCCCCTTTTCACGTAAAGGCGCACTCTACCAGAGCGGTTGGTGCTTCTTGGGCAGTGCGTCATGAGGCCTCCATGTTTCAGATCTGCAAGGCCGCGACTTGGTCTTCAGTGCATACATTCACAAAATGTTATCAAGTGGATGTAAGATGGAATGAGGATATCGCCAGTTGACGCTGCTATATCCAGTGTTAATAAAAGTCTAACTTTTACCCTATCCCCATCCAAGTTTAATTCCCCTAATAAAAACGTGCAAGGACTGTTTTCTGTCTGAGCAGCGACTGAAAATTGTGTGCCTGGCTGGGCACTATACTACAAAATACTCCCCACAAATGCCATTGGCCCCTGCTGCCATCAATCAAATCCAGTGACATGGGAGCCAGGGTCGGTGCTGAGTCCTGCTGTCTGTGTCAATGGACGCAGCAGAAGGACTTGGGAGTGCGCCGACATGAGTGCCCCCATGGAACGCCGCTCTTCGTGGGGGCACTTGATGAAGAGGAGGAGCCAGGAGCGCCACCAATGGACCCCAGAAAAGGAGGATCGGGGACGCTCTGTGCAAAACTCTTGCACAGAGCAGTTAAGTATGACATGTTTGTTATTTAAATAAAATAAAAAATAAACCTTTACAATCACTTTAACAAAGAAAACCCTTTCCCATTTCATGCTGTCAGCAATGGCACCACATTGAAGAGAAACATCACGGGGGGGTGCATGCCTGAGGTGGACCTGAATGGCTGCGGCTTGAGTCAGCTCCGCACATCTCAGGTGCATTAATGGGCCTCCCTCCTGCCGTTATCAGTGGATTCCCTCCTAAACTTACACCAGAGATAAAAGACAGAAACAGAACATTCCATAGCTCAACTCACCAACCAGTCTGGCAACTGTCCAAATTAACCTGTCCAACAGTCTGCGTTAAAAACAGGGGTTTAGTTAGCACGCATTTGTAAATGCATGCATAAGCTGCAAGGCCTCTTCACGGCACCCTGTGTATGCTTGCAGTCCTAACGCTACTGAATTTATAAGAGTCTCCACAATGGAAGCACATGCATTAAATAGATAGATGAGGGGCATGTGGGCCTGGAGGCAGCCCAATCCCCCTTAAGGGAACAGGAGCACACTGGACACCCAGCAAGAGCACAATGGCAGCAATGGTGTATAGTGTGTCCCTGGACCAAATTTACACCAGTAACAAACAAATGGCCCCTGCCCCCACCTATAACTGGCCTTCACAGCAAGGAGCACATGGAAGTAATATTAGAGTTCGGGGCTCCTGGAAAAAAAAATCAGACTTGCAGGGTTCAATGCTGGCCCTATTGCAGGAATTTGTTCCCTCTGTTCCATCAGACAGATTGGAAATGGACAGGGTGCATAGCACTTTGACCTGTGGAACGCTGAATGGCCCACCAGGGGATGTTATACTGAAATTCCACTACTATCGCACTAAAGAGGCGGTGATGTGGGCTTCCAGAGATTCCCGTTCTTTCTTTCCAAGGCCATCCCTACCAAGTGTTTTCAGATTTGTCCCAATCGACTATACTGAAACGTCGAGCATTGAAACCCCTTCTACAGCTCCTGCAAGCTCACAATATCCGATACCAGTGGGGTTTTCCCTTTTTAAAGTCTCCTTTGAATGTTGGGACACTCACTACGATGCCGCAAGGTTTACAAAGCTTTGTACCCACCTTCAGTTGCTTGGATTTGAAGTGCCGCTGACCTTCATTCTCAACAAGCTGGATCTTCACAGAACCATTGCACTGCAACATCCACTTCAGCTGGATCTGCGCGTCAAACCCATAAGCCCAGCTCCCCAAAGTCACAGGCCCTGCAAGTCCTTCACTCCCAGGCATTCCAAACCGTGGGCAACGGCCGATTTTATCTTCTGCAATATTTTCCCTGGCTTTTGATCTTCTTTTACTAACAGGAGCGATCTACAGTTTGGTAATGTAGTGTTCTGATTTTCATTTCTCCTGTTAAGAGTAAACCATACAGCTTGCTACAGGCAATTTTTTTTCTTCTCCTCCCTCTTCCTCCTCTCGACTATGAGCATCCCGCTATTATTAAAGATGATCTCTTGTTCGGGAGGTTCCCCGCGCCCGAGATGATTCATGCTTCCTCCATTCCATTGGCTGGGAGAGCCATCTGCAACCACTGACTGGCTCCACACTCCTGGGTACCGTTGTGGTATCGGTTTCTTTCCCTGGCTGAGCTGGTTCCTTGTCGAGGCCTTTTGCTTTTTGGTCTCAGTTTTTTCTTTTACTCCTTCTTTCCTTTCTCTTCTTTTCTTGACCTGGGAATCCTATGGCCACTTTGAGTGTTTTGCCTATAACTGTTTCGAATTTTCCTATGTCTCTTAATTGGCTTTCCTTGAACATAAATTCACCCAAAAAATATACTAAGGTTTTCTGCTACCTTCTTTCTCATAGAATTGATCTAGCATGTCTGCAAGAAACACATTTTGCGTCGTCCTCAACCCTGCGATATTTCAACGCTTGTTACCGCCAAGCAGCAGTGCCAAGCTGCTGCTAACAGAGCAAACAAAGCAAACAGAATATTGGCATGCTTTAAAAAAGGCATTAAAGCAATAATTCTCCCACGCTACAAAACTCCTGGTCCGGCCGCACCTAGAGTTTGCTGTCCAGTTCTGGGCACCAGTCTTCAAGAATGATGTACTGGAAATGGAGCGAGTACAAAGAAGGGCAACAAAGCTAATAAAGGGTCTGGAGGATATTAGTAATGAGGAAAGGTTGCGAGCACTGACCTTATTCTCTCTGGAGAAGAGGCGCTCGAGGGGGGAATATGATTTAAATTTACAAATACCGTACTGGTGACCCCACAATAGGGATAAAACGTTTTCATGAAAGGGAGTTTAAAAAGGCACGTGGCCACTGAAAATTACATTACCGTATATACTCGAGTATAAGTCGTTCCGAGTATAAGTCGAGGCCCTAATTTACCACAAAAAAATGGGAAAAACTTATTGACCCGAGTATAAGACGAGGGTGAGAAATGCACAGCTACTGTAAGTGGAAAAGAGGGTCAACAATGCCCATTTGCAGCCTCACTGTGCCCATTTGCAGCCTCACTGTGCCCATTTGCAGCCATAGGTCCCCTGAACTTCAAACTCGGTAGTTAAGGGTTCCTAGATGCCCCCTAGCTGCAGCCAAAATTTGGGGTCTCTGAACCCAAAGGGTCCCAAAATGACATTGCTGCAGATGGACACAGTTGACCGAATTTGGGGCCCCGTATCTTGGGGCCACTTAGTGCTAAGAACCCCAAATTTGGTGTGCAAACCCAGTGGAACTAGCACCATAACATATTCAAAGCTGGGGTTTCTAGCACCAAGTGGCCCCGAGATACAGGGCCCCAAATATCGGTTCAGAAAATGTCAAGCACTTTTCTATAGCAGAGAATGACATTTTCCGACCCGGATTTGGGGCCCCGTATCTCGGGGCCACTTGGTGCTAAGAACTCCATCTCTGGATATGTTGTGGTACCAGTTCCACTGGGTTTGCACACCAAATTTGGGGTTCCTAGCACCAAGTGGCCCTGAGATAAGGGGCCCCAAAGTCGGTTCAGAAAATGTCAAGCACTTTTCTGCAGCAGAGAATGACATTTTCCGAACCGATTTTGGGGCCCCGTATCTCGGGGACACTTAGTGCTAGGAACTCCATCTTTGGATATGTTGTGTTACCAGTTCCACTGGATTTGCATACCAAATTTGGGGTTCCTAGCACCAAGTGGCCGTGAGATACGGGGCCCCAAAGTCGGTTCGGAAAATGAAATTTTTTCCTGCAGAAAAGTGCTTGACTCGAGTATAAGTCGAGGGGGGCACTTTCAGCACAAAAAAATGTGCTGAAAAATTCGACTTATACTCGAGTATATACGGTACATTAAAATTAGAAGAAAAGAGGTTTAACCATAAACTATGTAGAGGGTTCTTTACTGTAGGAGTGGCCAGGATATGGAATTCCCTTCCACAAGTGGTGGTCTCAGCAGGGGGGCATTGATTAGTTTAAAAAAGCTATTAGATAAGCACCTGAAAGACCACAACATACAGGGAGATGCAAGGTAATACTGACATAATATCACACACATAGGTTGGACTTGTGTCTTTTTTTTCAACCTCACCTACTATGTAACTATGTGTATCATGTTACTGCTCCTACTAAACAGCGTGCAATCCTCATTTAGTGTCAGAATTGAGTTCTTTTTATGTGTAAGTAATCCATAACGGATCCACAGGGCTGTTACTATAGGGTACCTTGATGGATTTGGAGGCGACGGTCTGTTCCTACTATGCTCCTAATAAGAGTCAACTCCCTTTGTTGTCTCATTTATTTAACCTTGTATGCACCCACTCCAAGGGTACTTTGTTACTCTGCAGAGATTCTAATATGGTGCTCAACCCCAGTTTGGATCGCTCAGTTACTGATCCAGGGAGTTTGGACTCTCCCTACAAATCTTACAGGGACCTTTTTAGATACTATGGGGTTAGTGGACATCTGGCGGGAATTACATCCCCTGACAAAAGATTACACCTATTATTCCCACCCTCATGCATGATACTCTCCTATTGACCATGCATACATCTCCCGACAGCTTATTCCTTGTTTCTGTTCAGCTTCTAAATTGACTGTGCCCTGGTCTGACCATGACCCGAATTTTGGTGGTTTGCAGTTCTTTCACTTACGCCCCCATCATCTAGCTGGAGTCTGATTCTCTTCTATCCCATGAGATGTTTGTCGACGATTTGTAATCTCGTTTGGAATACTTCCAAGTTGACGTTTATTCGGTCTCCTCTCCGGTTACCCTTTTGGGAGGCATATAAAGCGGTGATCTGCGGCCACCTCATTCAGCATGCCTCCCAAAGGACAAAGAAGCGGCAGGCCAAAATCCGTCATCTGGAGGCTGAATTGGCTTCTGTCACGACTGAGCTGAAACGACACCCCTCAGCCCAAAATAGGTTGTTCTTGGATAAATTTACGCCTCGACCTGGATCTCCGTTTGACGGACAAAGCGGAGCGACATTTGTACTGGACTAAACAAAGAGGTTTTATGCCAATAGGATAGGCTCTCTATTGGCTAATAAGCTCAAGTCTTTTGCATCCCGGAAACCAGCTTAGTCACTTAAAACTAGATTTCTTTATCGTACATCACAAGACAGAGCCACAGTAATTACTGTATGGGTTATATAGGCACCTTTTTAGGTGATGGACACTGGCACACCCTAGACAGGAAGTTTAGCTCCCTATATAACCACTCCCCTTACTGGGGGTACCTCAGTTTTTCCGCCAGTGTCTTAGGTGTTGGTCATGAGTAAAGATGTGCTGTGCTGAGCTCCATGGGAAAAATCGTGCTGGAGCAAGCCATGCAACCGGATCCATTCAAAGTGTCTTTTCAGGCCGAATTGTATGGTACCCGGGCCTTGTGTCGGAAGAAATGAGGTTCTGCCTGTAACGCTTCTCTTTTTAGAGAGCTGAACCCCGGGATCCAGTGTTTGTTTTTTTTCAGCCATGTTTTCCTGGCAGGGTGCTTTACAGGTCCAGGGGTGTGGATCCCCCAGTAAAAAGGGCCCCGGTCCCTGAAGGTTTTTTAACGAGCCCACCGTGAGTGGTGCGGATTAGGTCTGTCTGGTTTACCACAGAACCCTGCAGCTGGATAAGGTAAGGGAGATTCCTAAGGAATTTTTTTAATTCCTGTGGGTTTTCTCCTTTAAGTAAATGTTGTTATGCCTAAAGTCCCCACCGGGGGCTGTCAAGAAGTACCTGATTCCATGCTTGTCAGTCTCGCTCTGTGTCACAAGCTGCACGCTTCCTCCAGCCCAAGCCCCAGGTAGGATGTGGGAAGGGTTTTTTTTTCTCTTTTGAATGTCCCCCCACCTGGACAGCTTTATTCCAGCAGGCAGAGAGCATGGGTCAGTTGGCGGTATGCTGCACCTCTCCCGCTGCTGCCGCCATTACGGCGGTTCTCCATCCAGCAGCTCTCCTCCACCCCAACCCCCCCTCCACGTGTGATCCGGTTGGATCGGAGCCCTGCTCGCGTGGAAAAACAGTCTCTTTTGAAAAAGATGAGGGGGGGCGCAGTGGGAGATTGGAGAAAGGGGAGGCGGGGCATTGGCGCGGCATTGGTGTGATTCAGCGTCCACAACGTGGGCTGTGTAAAGCTATAAAGTGCACTTTTTGCAGGTGCATACAGCTGAAGGAGGAGTTGTCAGGGGCTGCAACTGCTTCTGGCATTTCAGCCCCTGTATATATTACTCGGGAGGTTTTTTCCTCAGCCATGATTGGATTGGACAAAAGATTAACGGCTTTAATCGCATCTTCACAGAGTGGAAGAAAACGCATTAGGTCCCCTGCTACCACCCAGGACCCTCAAACAGATGAACAGTGGGAGAGGGAAGATGATTCTCCCTCAGGGGACCGTGAAGGGACTGATGACTCCTCTTCCGAGGAATCAAGTGGGGACGGACCTCCTTCAGCTTCACAGGCTGAGAAATGCTGGTGCAATCTTACTGAAATGGTCCGCTCCACATTTACGTTACCCGTAACTGAGTTGGTTGAAAAGCCCACTTCTTGTTTGGGTTCACTGAAGCCTCAAGCTTTGTGTGCTTTTCCTGTCCATTCATTGCTGGAAAAGCTTGTATATTCTGATTTGGATCACCCAGATAAGCATTTTTTCCCTCCCAAAAAGTTTTCAACACTTTATCCTATGGAGGAAAAATTTACAAAGATGTGGGGTATACCAGCAATTGACGCTGCTATATCCTCCTGTAAATAAAAGTTTGACTTCTCCTGTTGACAATGCTCAAATGCTTAGGGAGCCAACCGATAAAAAGTTGAAATTCCTGTTAAACATTTTTTTCTTTGGCAGGTTCAGTAGCTCAACATGCAGTGGCGGCAATTGGAGTGTGTCAATCCTTGAGAGACAAACAGGTGCTCAAGGTTTTCCCTGAGCAGCAGGCTCAGGATTTAGCCGAGCTGCCAGGGGCTTTGTGTTTTGCAATTGACGCAATCAGAGCTCCTATTCTTCAGACCTCTCGCCTTACGCTTGGGTTGGTGCATATGCGTAGAATCTTAAGGCTGAAAAATTGGTCAGCCGAAGCGCCATGAAAAAAGCTTCTGGCTGGGTTTCCTTTCCGCGGTGAAAGGCTGTTTAGGTATGATTTGGACAATTATATCCAAAAGATATCAAGTGGGAAAAGTACCCTTTTGCCAGTTAACCACTTGCCAACCGGCTCCTGTACATATGTCGGCATTTTAAAGACGGATATCTCGGTTACGGCAGCAGCTGCTGCCGTAACCGAGATATCTATCTTTTCAGTGAGCTGTCCTGTTAACGATAATGGTGGTCTCTGCGGGGGATTCGCCGCGAGATCACTGTCATCGGTGGCGGGAGAGGGGGCCCCCCCTACCGCGCACTCCGCCGCTTACCGGAGCCATCGGCGGAGGCGATCGGGACCTGTCCGTGGTTGGATATGGAGATGAGTGAGAGGAAGAGGGCCCCCACCCGTCTCCATACCATAGCAGGGGGAAGCGACGTCAAAACGTCACTTCCGGCCATACCTCTTAAAGGCACATTTTTTTTGTTATTTTTTTTCAAATGACTTTTTTTTTTTTCTTTTTTTGTATTTAAGTCCAAATGTGAGATCTGAGGACTTTTTGACCCCAGATCTCATATTTAAGAGGACCTGTCATGCTTTTTTTCTATTACAAGCGATGTTTACATTCCTTGTAATAGGCATAAGTGACCCAATTTTTATTATTTTTTTTAAAACCGTGTAAAAAATAAAATCAAGTAAAGTAAATAAGAAAAAAAAAAAAATTAAAGCGCCCCGTCCCGAGAGCTCGCGCGCAGAAGCGAACTCATACGTGAGTAGCGCCCGCATATGAAAAAGGTGGTCAAACCACACATGTGAGTTATCACTGCAATCGTTAAAGCGAGAGCAATAATTCTAGCCCTAGACCTCCTCTGTAACTCAAAACATGCAACCTGTAGAATTTTTTTTAAACGTCGCCTATGGAGATTTTTAAGGGTAAAAGCTTGACGCCATGCCACGAGCGGGTGCAATTTTGAAGCGTGACATGTTGGGTATCAATTTACTCGGCGTAACATTATCTTTCACAATGTAAAAAAAATGGGCTTACTTTACTGTTGTCTTATTTTTCTTTTATTCAAAAAAAGTGAATTTTTTCCCAAAAAAGTGCGCTTGTAAGACCACTGCGCAAATATGGTGTGACAAAAAGTATTGCAATGACCGCCATTTTATTCTCTAGGGCAGTGGTCATCAACCCTGTCCTCAAGGCCCAATAACAGGCCAGGTTTTGTTTTTTCTTGGGGAGATGCAGACTAGAATACTGCCATTACTGAGCAGCAAATTAAATCACCTGTGATGTATTTCAGTTATCTTGCAAACCTGGCCTGTTAGTGGGCCCTGAGCACAGGGTTAATGACCACTGCTCTAGGGTGTTAAAAAAAAAAATGTATAATGTTTGGGGGTTCTAAGTAATTTTCTAGCAAAAAAACCTTGTTTTTAACTTGTAAACACCGAGTCTTAAAAAGAGGCTCGGTCTTTAAGTGGTTAAGAAAAGGAGTAAATGTCCCTCATTTAAACGGGCTCTTTCTCCAGTGCCAGGGGCATCAGCCTCCAGGCAGTCGCGATGGCTTCCACTGTCAGGTTCAAGAGGTAAACCTCAGAGTCAACCCCAGGGACAAAAGAAGTTGTGGGGGAGGAAACCTACAAGACAGAACTTTAAAACCTCTTTATGAAGGGGGGCCCCCCCCGCTTCCTCCAGTGGGGGGAAGACAGCTACAGTTCTCAAGGGTCTGGCAATAGGATTTTCAAGACCGAATGGGTGGTCTCCACAATAGCTCTAGGTTACAAACTAGAGTTCCAAGAATTCCCCTCTCCTTGTTTCCTGAGGTCAAATGTTCCCAAAGATCCAAAGAAAAAGTCTCTCCTTCAAGCGTTAGACCGGCTTTTGACGCAGAAAGTGATCATGGTTGTCCCCATGGAAGAGCAGGGGTTGGGGTTTTATTCAAACCTTTTCACTGTGCCAAAACCAAATGGAGATGTCAGACCCATTCTAGATCTCAAGGATCTAAACCGGTTCCTGAAAATTCGATCTCTTCGCATGGAATCAATCTGATCAGTAGTCTCCATCCTACAAGGAGGAGAACTTCTGGCATCAATCGACATCAAGGATGCATACTTGCATGTACATATTTTCCCCGCTCATCAGAAATATCTGCGTTTCAAAGTGGAAACTTCATTTTCAGTTTTTAGCTCTGCCTTTCGGTCTAGCTACTGCACCTCGGGTATTTACAAAGGTCCTAGCCCCTCCTCTGGCCAGATTAAGGGCCCAAGGTATAGCGAATATAGCTTACCTAGACGACCTGCTCTTGATAGACCGGTCGATAGCCTGCTTAGACCAAAGCTTGGTCACCACAGTCAACTACCTGGAATACCTACCTAGGTTGGGTCCTCAACCTAGAGAAATCTTCTTTAAAGCCAGTAAGAAGACTAGAGTACTTGGGTCTGGTTATAGATACAACCCAGAAGAGGGTGTTTTTATCCCAGGCAAATATCAGCGCCATAAAGGAGCTGGTTCAGATGCTCAGGGCGAAGAAAGGTTCTTCTATTCGCCTTTGCATGAGGTTGTTGGAAAAGATGGTGGCTTCATTTGAAGCAGTTCCCTATGCTCAGTTTCATTCGAGACTGCTGCAAAACAGTATCCTGTCTGCCTGGAACAAAAAAGGTCCAGGCGCTAGATTTTCCCATGCATTTGTAGCCAATAGTGCGCCAGAGCCTCAGTTGGTGGTTAATACCTGAGAATCTGCGAAAGGGGAAATCGTTCTTACCAGTTTACATGCAAGGTGGTAACAACAGATGCCAGCCTTTTAAGGTTGGGGAGCAGTCCTGGAAGAGACGACTGTCCAAGGGAAATGATCCAGAACCAAAAGGACCTTGCCCATCAACATTCTAGAGATTCGGGCAGGTTACCTAGCCCTAAAGGCCTGGACATTCAGTTAGTGGGGTTGTCCTGTCAGGATCCAATCCGACAATGCCACAGCAGTGGCTTATATCAGTCACCAAGGGGGCACCAAAAGTCGTGCAGCCCAGGGAGAGGTAAGCCATATCCTAACCTGGGCAGAAAAGCATGTGCCCTGCATATCGGCAGTCTTCATTCCAGGGGTAGAGAATTGGCAGGTGGACTTCTTAAGTTGCCAGCAGTTTCCAGGGGAATGGTCTCTTATATGCCAAAAATGGGGGATCCCGGACGTAGATCTGTTTGCGTCCAGGTTCAACAACCAGGTCAACCACTTTCTGTCGAACAAGGGATCCACTCACATACGGAACAGATGTGTTGGTGACTCTGTTGGATCAGTTCTCACGGATTTATGCATTCCCTCCTATTCTGCTGCTACCACGACTTCTTCGCAGGATCAAGCAGGAAATGAAGTCATTTCTTGTGGCCCAGAAGATCTTGGTATGCAGAGATCATGAAGATGGCGGTAGGGGTCCCTTGGACCCTACCACCACGTCCAGACCTGCTATCGCAGGGACCAGTGTTCCACCCTACCCTTTAAACTTTAAATTTAACGATTTGGCTATTGAAACCCATATTCTGAAGAATCGTGGGCTTTTAGGCTCAGTGATATCTACCTTGATTGATGCAAAGAAGCCAGCTTCTAGAGTCATTTATTATAGAGTCTGGAAGGCATAAGTTTCCTGGTGTGAATCCAGGGGTTGGCATCCCAGAAAGTATGTCATAGGTAGAATCCTTGCCTCTCTACAAATGGGGTTAGAGATGAAGCTGGTCTTGAGTACTATCAAAGGCCAGGTCTCGGCCTTATCGCTATTGTTTAAACGACCACTTGCTTTGCATTCTTTGGTCCGTAGCTTCATACAGGGGGTAATGCGGCTTAATCCACTGGTTAGGTCAGGGTTCGACAAACCCCGGGCGCCAGGTCGCATTTGCGACTAGAATTAGCGACCTGGCGCCTGGGGCGGCACAGCTGGGGTATCCTGTGTCCGTTCGACACCTCCCCCCTCCCGGCGCGATCGCGATGGGCCGCGCCGGTAATTGAGGCCGCGGCTTTGCGGCCTACTGCAGTGCTATGGTTCCTTCTGCAATCAGGCGCCCTCTGGTGGTGGCCGTTGGTATGACAAGACATCCATCAATGCTAATGGAGCTTTCCCTACCTGTTTTCACTGCCCGCTCATCTCCTTCCCTTTTACTTAGAACCCCCAAACAATATATATATATTTTTTATTCTAACACCCTAGAGAATAAAATGGCGGTCATTGCAATACTTTGTGTCACACCGTATTTGCGCAGCGGACTTGCAAGCGCACTTTTTTGGGAAAAAATACTTTTTTTTTTTTTAATTAAAAAATAAGAAAACACTAAAGTTAGCCCAATTTTTTTATATTGTGAAAGATAATGTTACGCCGAGTAAATTGATTCCCAACATGTCACGCTTCAAAATTTCGTCCGCTCGTGGAATGGCGACAAACTTTTACCCTTTAAAATCTCCATAGGCGACGTTTAAAAAATTCTACAGGTTGCATGTTTTAAGTTACAGAGGAGGTCTAGGACTAGAATTATTGCTCTCGCTTTAACGATCGTGGCGATATCTCACGTGTGGTTTGAACACCGCTTTGATATGCGGGCGCTACTCACATATGCGTTCGCTTCTGCAAGCGAGCTCGGCGGGACAGGGCGCGTTTAAAAAAATTATTTTTTTTCTTATATATTTTACTTTTATTTTTTATTTTTACACTGTTTAAAAAAAAAAAAAAAAATGGTGTCACTTTTATTTATATTACAAGGGATGGGGCACATTTAAAAAAAAAAAAATTTTCTTATTTATTTTAACTTTTTTTTTTTCCCTGTTCTTTTAAAAAAAAAAAGTCACTTTTATTCCTATTACAAGGAATGTAAAAATCCCTTGTAATAGAAAAAAAGCATGACAGGACCTCTTAAATATGAGATCTGGGGTCAAAAAGACCTCAATCTCATATTTACACTAAAATGCATTAAAAAAAAAAAATTTGTCATTTGAAAAAATGACAATGACAACAAATGACGATTTGACGTCGCTTCTGCCCTGCAATGACTTGGAGATGGGCGGGGGGCCATCTTCCTCTCACTCGTCTCCATCTCAGGCCAGGGACAGATCCGGATCGCCTCCGCCGTTACCGACTGCCACGGTAAGTGGTGAAGGGCACCGGAGCGCGGCGGTAGGGGGGGCCCTATCCTGCCGCCAATAAAAGTGATCTCACTGCGAATCTGCTGCAGAGACCACTTTTATCTGAAAGAGAACCGCCGGCTCTTGAAGAAGATACCGGGGTTATGGTAGCTAGCTGCTACCATAACAACGGTATTTCTCTTCAAAGACAGGACGTATATAGTCGTCCTGCGGTAAGGAGGTGGTTAATTAAAATGAATTTATTATTTGTCATCTCCCTGCTTGGCCCCTTTCACACAGGCTGTCTGATCAGGTTCGCCTGTCAGTTTTTCAGGCGGACCTGATTGGATCCTTAGCGGGAATATGGTGGTCTTGTGTCCCTGCATGGCAGGAAATAAAAGCAGTCACATTCGTTCTAGTCGTCTCTGTGTAAATTTAAGATTGGTTAATTTTTATATTGAAAATAAAGCGGTCGGTCGTTTAAACAAAAACCAAAAAAAAAAAACCTGGCTCCTAACTTTTTTAGCTGGCTCCTCGATTCCAAGCAAATTTGTCAAGCCCTGGGTTAGGTCACCCCTGAACCCTTGGGACTTGAATTTGGCTCTGTCAGCATTACAGAAGCAGCCTTTGAGCCAATACAACACATTTCCTTGGTTCTTTTGACAAGGAAGCTAGTTTTTCTGGTAGCCATATCTTCTGCAAGAAGGGTATCAGAATTGGCTGCTCTTTCTTGTAAAGAGCCATATTTAATTATTCATAAGGATAGAGTAGTATTGTGTCCTCATCCTAGCTTTCTGCTGAAAGGTGGTTTCAGGTTTTCATCTAAACCAAGATATTGTTCTACCTTAGTTTTTTCCAGAACTCTGTTGTACGGAAGAAAAGTCACTACATTTTCTGGATGTAGTGAGAGCAGTCAGAATCTATTTGGAAGCAACTGCTCAGATTCAGAAAATGGATGTTTTGTTTGTGTTGCCTGAAGGTCCTAGAAAAGGACAGGCAGCGTTGAAATCTACTATTGCTAAGTGGATTTGGCAAGTAATTATTCAAGCTTATGGTTTGAAGAGGAAAGTGCCAACTTTTCAAATCAAAGCGCACTCCACCAGGGCTGTTAGTGCTTCGTGGGCAGCGCATCACCAAGCCTCCATGGCTCAAATCTGCGAGGCCGCAACTTGGTCTTCAGTCCATACATTCACCAGATTCCATCAGGTGGATGTAAGAAGGCATGGGGATATCTCCTTTAGGCGCAGTGTGCTGCAGGCAACAGTATAGGTCCTCAGGTCTGATTGCACCCTACTTTTTTGTTTGTGTCTCCCTCCCCTCGGATAGCAATGCTCTGGGACATCCCATACAGTAATTACTGTGGCTCTGTGTCCCGTGATGTATGATAAAGAAAATAGGATTTTTATAACAGCTTACCTGTAAAATCCTTTTCTTGGAGTACATCACGGGACACAGATGTCCCTCCCCTCTTCTAATACACATATATTGCTTTGCTACAAAACTGAGGTACTCCCAGTGAGGAGAGGGGTTATATAGGGAGCTAAACTTCCTGTCTTGGGTGTGCCAGTGTCCATCACCTGAAGGTGCCTATATAACCCATACAGTAATTACTGTGGCTCTGTGCCCCGTGATGTACTCCAAGAAAAGGATTTTATAGGTAAGCTGTTGTAAAAATCCTATTTTCACTGCTTTCTTTTGGAGGTATTTGCTCATCATTTTTTTTTTTTTTTTTTTGCGCTATAAACAAAAAAGAGCGTCAATTTTGAAAAAAACAAAACAAAAACAATATTTTTTACTTATTGCTATAATATCCTACATTTTTTTTTTAAAAATAAATTTATTCCTTAGTTTAAGCCAATATGTATTCTTCATATGTTTGGTAAAAAAAAATCGCAATAAGCATATATTGATTGGTTTGCGCAAAAGTTATAGGACAGATTTATGGCATTTTTATTTATATTACTAAATTTTTTTACTAGTAATGGCGGCGATCTTCGATTTTTATTTATTTTTGCGGGACTGCAGCATTGCGGGGGACAGATTTGGACACTTTTTTGGGACCATTGACATTTTATACAGCGATCAGAGCTAAAAATAGCCGCTCTCGGTGGACATCATGCATCAGCACCTATGTCACGCGGCGGGCGCATGCCTGCCAAGTCTATTTAAAGGGCCGAAGTACGGCGATTTGCCCAGGAGAGCCAACCTGCCGCAGTATGACGGGGGAAAAAATAGCAAATAATGAAAAAATAATTTAGCGTGTACAATTGCAGATACAAGTCATATTGTAATTGAATGTAATTAAAAATTACCTTTTCCTTTTCAATCTGCAGCCGCTGTAATTTTCTATCAATGCAATATGGTTACATGGAGGAGTTCTGTACACTGAAAGTGTACTGACCACTCCCCAGAAACATAATTTCCTGCTTGTGCGATAGGCAGACTTCTGAAGAAATTGGTGAGCCAAAGATACAAGTCAGATTTCAGGCATTCCCTCAGTGGTGGCTGGTGATAAAAAAAAATTTGGGAGGGGGGGGGCGCAAACCCCTCCAGGTCCTTACCTGCCCATCCTGGGCTGCCACAGAGCACACACTATATACAGAACACACAGTATACACAGAGCACGCATTGTATACTATATACAGAGCGCACACGATACACAGAGGTGGAGGGTATCTAGCAGCATTAGTTATTTTAGCATCTGAGTCAGTGAGGATGAATTAGCCCTGTAATGTGATGGAGTTGGCATGTTCTTATCCCCCCCCCCCCCCCCCCAGACCACGTTCTTTCTCCCCTCCCATACAATCATGTTTGGTAAATTCTTCCCTGCCTGAATGCCCGTTTTGACACATTTTAAAGCACAGCCCGTTGCTGTGAAACTCGCCCATATTGTTCTTTATCTCAAGTCACTGTCAGAGCCTCACACAGTAGCTGCCATGCCATGATTTATTGCATGTGCAGAAGAGCCGTTCCACCAAAGCAGTCTGCCGGTAGGGGGAAGGCTGAAAGAGCAGCAACGTGACGGACAGACTACCAGTACTCTATCAGCCAATCACAAATTAACTGATATCAGAACTGCAAAAGTGCAGTGCATAGGTGGCCGTCCTTACTGGAGCTTGTTCCTGTTCCTTCATCTCCTGCACCCGGTCCCACACGCAGTCAACTCCACTCCACACACAGCATAGTGAGCGATTGCTGGCAAACCAGAAGTGACGTTGCAAAAAGCACCGTCCTCCGGTCCCCGCCAAACAGACACGGACAAGGAGCCAAAGGGACAAATGTGTGTAGAGTGGGGAGTGTTCGTGGCACATCGCTTGTTCCCTGAACCCTCCCTAAACACGGGCAAGCTTCCCATAGACCACCGTGTGTCACTCTTAAAGTGACCACTTTTTATTTATTTATTTTTTTATGAGATTAGCTTGCAGGGGCGCCGCCTGTGCGCCCCCTATGGATGGGCCCGCCACTGCATTCCCTGCAACAAAAATGTGTTTTTTGGTGAGATATTTTCAATAGGAAGGGATATAGGCGCAGCAGCTTTCCTCATTTAGTGCTCTGCAGCTGCCAGACCTGACTGATAATTGTGAAACCACTCCCATTAGACCCACTCAGCACAGAGGGACACACATGGATTTCTTCAAAATAACAAAAGGTAGGTATCTGCAACAAAGGTTGTTATAATCCTTGCAATGTACGTAGATCACCCTGAGGGAAATGTTTTTTTTCTCAACAGAAGTGGAGTTACGCTCTAAAGTGCATAAGCGCCCTGAGCCGGATGAGTTCATGGCCTTATTCTATAAGAAGCTACCGGATATCATGTTCCCTTATCTTACAACTATGTTTAATAGTCTAAAGAATAATGATCATTTCTCCACAGACATGTTATGGGCCTCAATAGTGATGCTTCTGAAACCCGAGAAAGATATACAGTCGTGGGCGAATTTTCTCCAATCTCCCTTATTAATATAGATGTAAAACTCTTAACCAAGGTACTCGCCAATCGCTTCAATCATATTTTGCATCACTTGGTCTCAAAAGATTAAAAGTTTTGTTGTACGCTTCTTCTTACCCACCTAGCTTCCATCGAACCAATACCCCTCATGTTACTGTCCTTGGACGAAGGCGTTTGATACTTTTATCATGCGAATATCTGAAAAAAGTCCTCCGATATAGGGGTCTGGGTGACCCTTTCTTATGTTGGGTCGAGAAGTTGTATTCCCAGCCGACAGCTTCCATCAAATAAATGGGGTATGAATCCTCGAAATTTCCTATTCTACGTGGTATGCGTCAAGCCTGCCCTTTTGTCCCTGCTCCTCTTTATAATGAAACATATCCGCTTGAATCCCGATATTCGAGGGGTGGAATTGGCTGGAGTGCATCATAAACTGGAGCTATTCGCCAATGATGTCTTAATGTATATCACGTTCCCTCACACCAGTCCTTCTAATTTATTTTCCCTTTTGCACAGTTTTGCCTCCTTATCGGGACTTCTCATTAACCAGACTAAATAATGTGCTTTAAATGTTTCCTTACCAGACTCTGTTCAACGTGCTTTAAAGCGGGGGTCCACCCACACCACCAAAAAAAAAAAATATTAAAAGCCAGCAGCTACAAATACTGCAGCTGCTGACTTTTAATACATGGCCACTTACCTGTCCCAGGGTCCAGCGATGTCGGCAGGCGACGCCGAGAACCCGCTCGGTTCTCGGCAGCTGCCGCCGCCATCCTAGGTGAAGGAATCAGGAAATGAAGCATTGCGGCTTCACTTCCCGGTTCCCTACTGCGCATGCGCGAGTCGCGCTGCGCGTCCCAAGTGGTCCCCGCTCTCTCCAGGGAGCTGTGTGTTCCCAGGAGACAGCGCAGTGGGGATGGGAAGAGGCGTAGACTCCCATGGAAGTCTATGCCGGAAGTGGGTGCAAATACCTGTCTTAGACAGGTATCTGCACCCCCCTGAAAGGTGCCAAATGTGACACCGGAGGGGGGGAGGGTTCCGAAAAGCGGAAGTTCCATTTTTGTGTGGAACTCCGCTTTTAATGAGTTTCTCATTTCATTAGTCATCCTCCATTCCTTACCTGGGAGATTAACCTAACATCAAATTATATATGGCTATTTATCCCTCTCTTATCAGATTACTTACCCATTTGCTGGAATCGTGGGACAAATCTACAATCTCTTGAATGGGCTGCATTAACACAGTAAAGATGATCCTCCTCCCGAAACTCCTGTATGCTTTTTGAGTTCTGATGATTTCAATCCCCCCACATACAGTGGGGCAAAAAAGTATTTAGTCAGCCACCAATTGTGCAAGTTCTCCCAGTTAAAAAGATGAGAGATGCCTGTAATTGTCATCATAGGTATACCTCAGCTATGAGAGACAAAATGTGGAAACAAATCCAGACAATCACATTGTCTGATTTTTGAAAGAATTTATTTGCAAATTATGGTGGAAAATAAGTATTTGGTCACCTACAAACAAGCAAAATTTCTGGCTCTCACAGACCTGTATCTTCTTCCTTAAGAGGCTCCTCTGACCTCCACTCATTACCGGTATTAATGGCACCTGTTTGAACTTGTTATCAGTATAAAAGACACCTGTCCACAACCTCAAATAGTCACACTCCAAACTCCATTATGGTGAAGACTAAAGAGCTGTCGAAGGACACCAGAAACAAAATTGTAGACCTGCATCAGGCTGGGAAGACTGAATCTGCAATAGGCAAGCAGCTTGGCGTGAAGAAATCAACTGTGGGAGCAATAATTAGAAAATGGAAGACATACAAGACCACTGATAATCTCCCTCGATCTGGGGCTCCACGCAAGAGCTCACCCCGTGGGGTCAAAATGATCACAAGAACAGTGAGCAAAAATCCCAGAACCACACGGGGGGACCCAGTGAATGACCTTCAGAGATCTGGGACCAAGGTAACAAAGGCTACCATCAGTAACACACTACACCGCCAGGGACTCAAATCCTGCAGTGCCGGACGTGTCCCCCTGCTTAAGCCAGTACATGTTCAGACCCGTCTGAGGTTTGCTAGAGAGCATTTGGATGATCCAGAAGAGGATTGGGAGAATGTCATATGGTCAGATGAAACCAAAGTAGAACTGTTTGGTAGAAACACAACTCGTCGTGTTTGGAGGAGAGAGAATGCTGAGTTGCAACCAAAGAACACCATACCTACTGTGAAGCATGGGGGTGGCAACATCATGCTTTGGGGCTGTTTCTCTGCAAAGGGAACAGGACGACTGATCCATGTACATGAAAGAATGAATGGGGCCATGTATCGTGAGATTTTAAGTGCAAACCTCCTATCAGCAAGGCATTGAAGATGAAACGTGGCTGGGTCTTTCAGCATGACAAGGATCCCAAACACACCGCCTGGGCAATGTAGGAGTTACATAGTTACATAGTTAGTAAGGTTGAATAAAGACACCAGTCCATCCAGTTCAACCTGAGTGAGTGTGGGTCTACAACCCAGACCCTTGTCCCTAACCCTGTACATCGCACACTCACATCAGTCCCTACCCTCAATCCAAGGTCCCCAGTGGCTTCGTAAGAAGCATTTCAAGGTCCTGGAGTGGCCTAGCCAGTCTCCAGATCTCAACACCATAGAAAACCTTTGGAGGGAGTTGAAAGTCCGTGTTGCCCAGCAACAGCCCCAAAACATCACTGCTCTAGAGATCTGTATGGAGGAATGGGCCAACATACCAGCAACAGTGTGTGACAACCTTGTGAAGACTTGCAGAAAACGTTTGAACTCTGTCATTGCCAACAAAGGATAACCAAGTATTGAGATGAACTTTTGAAATGCTTATTTTCCACCATAATTTGTAAATAAATTCTTTCCAAATCGGACAATGTGATTGTCAGGATTTGTTTCCACATTTTTGTCTGTCATAGTTGAGGTATACCTATGATGACAATTACAGGCCTCTCATCTTTTTAAGTGGGAGAACTTGCACAATTGGTGGCTGACTAAAAACTTTTTTGCCCCACTGTATATTGTGTTCCTTGCAACGTCACAGCCTTAAATTTTGTCTGGGGATCAACCAGGCCAAGATTGAATCAGACAGTGCTATACAAACTGAAGCGTGCAGGGGGTTTGGGAGTTCCAAACCTGCTGTACTATTATAAAGCGGCACAAATTGTACCCTTGATACAGCTATATGCTGGAGAGTGTTTGGACATATATAGACCTGGTAGATGTGGACCCGGTCCCACTGTCGTCACTTCTGTGGCTGCCTGCTCAACTTCGTCCTAGGCCTCTAAACCCTATCTTGTCCCACTTATGATATGGGATTCCGTTAAATGTTTTGCTGGACTTCTTTCATCTCACTTACCTCTTCTGGAGGTTTTCAGCTGTCCACGGTTCCCTCCAGGGTTATATGACCTCCATAGCTTTCATTGGTGGCGCTCAAAAGGTCTGACCACCGTCCGCTTCTTTTTCACGACTAGGGGGTATACACTTTTCAGCAGATTCAGGAAACTTTTGAAGCTCCTTATCGAGAGACATACCGCTACATCCAAATTCGGCACCTTTTTAGACACCCTGGTTAGAAATGATGTTCTTTACCCTCGACTGCATTCGAAAACAGATGCTGTACCCATCCGGTTACTCAAAGCCTAGTTTCATTACTCTACTGTTCACTTCTGGGAGAATCCAACACTTCAACCCCCTCCTATTGTGCACGATGGGAGGCGGATTTAGGTGCCCTTTAACCCCCTGAGGATTGGTCCAAGATGTGGTAGGCTCTTTTTCATCCCATAACGTCATAGCATCAGAATTCGTTCAAAGTTATGTCTAGATGGTACTACACCCCAGCGAGAATTGCAAAATACCTTCCTACATACCCAGCGATGTGTTTTAGGGGTTGTTCAGACCAGGGCGATATGAAGCACATACTGTATGGTGGACATGCCCCAAAGTTAAATGGCTGTGGATCTGGGTGTACGCTTTGGTCAATACGCTATTTAATTTTAATATATGCAAGGACCCCTGGGTAGCTTTACTTTATAAGTCCTATACTGGAGTTAGCGAAACGAGAACGTGTCTTGGCAACACATGTTTTTATGGCTACTAAACAAACCATTGTGAAGGCGTGGAAAACACCTCTCCTCTTTCGAGGAGGTGAAGCAACGGGTGCATGGTATGTTGACAAATGAGAAGTTTACGGCGATGCGGGTACTAAGGGAAAATTTCTCAAGACTTTGTAGCCTTTGTTGGATCCGTTCCCAGCGATGAGCCCACCTTCCTGCTTTCTGGACCTATAGAAAATTCTGTCTAACCTACCGGTGGTGGCCTGGGCTTATCTTCTTCCTACTTTTTCTCTTTTCTTTCTTTTGATTTTTCAACCATCTACCGCCAGTTATGAAATATGTAAGGTGAGTCCGCGCAATGGATAAGGGTACTATTAAAATATATAGAGAGCTGCTGCCTCTACAGGTACAATTCCACCTCAGTGGAATGTACTAAAATGTGAATAGAAAACAGGTGTAGATATGGCGCTGCTCTAGTGGAATAAATTTTGATGGTAGGCCACTGTGCCGTGCCTTATGTGATAACCTGGGTTAGATATGGAGGCTAAATAATTTAAATTATATATACTAACTGGCGAGAGCCTAAAATATTGTGTATGTGAACATAAGGTGGCTTGTGGTGTCTTATTAGCAATTAGGCTAGTTTAAAACATATGTGAATGAATAAACTTAAATTTGATGGAAAATACAAAATAAGATGATATATAAGACCCAGCATGTGTTTTATAGCCTTTAAAGCCCAGTTTGCGTTTAATTTACGTTGTGCTACAGCCTCTGACGACTATTTGCTAATGTAGTTTCTTTAATCCTAAAAGATGTTCCTATATATAGTTTTAGCCAAAGGTGGTGTGGATTACACTTCTTAGATGTTAATCCTAGGTATAAAAAATCCTGTGTCGCATACCATTACATTTATAAATAACCAATTGCAAAAAGTGCTTATTGTTCAAAAATATATGTGTTAATTTGACATCTATTAAGTGACTTGTGCTTAGAAAATTAATTTATCAAAGTGACTTGTGCTTCAAAAACCCAGTACTTGCTGGAAAAGATCATTTCGTTTTATTAAAAGTCTTTTTATATATGGGATAAAAACAAAGGAAAAAACTGCGCTAAACCCTTATACCATGTGTGAAGGTATATATGAAAAGACATCAAATTGATTGTGGAAATATATGTGAATCCTCTAAAGATTAAATAGGATGACATACAAATCAGAAATGAGCAATCAATATTGTATGATAAAAATCACAAAAGTGCAAAAAGCATAAAATAGACAAAAGTCCCAGGACCGAAAAGGAAATCTTCTAAAAAGATGGTAAGAGTCCCCAGGGATCAGTGTATGAAAGTGGAAATTGAAAACGACACCCCTTGCAGTGATCCTCCACCTTTAAAAATACATGCTTACCAGATAGTAGGCTTCAATAAGCTCGTAGATAAACCAAAGGCCGGATAACCAGCAAATATTGGAACATCCCTCTGTTGACGTGGCAGATGACAGGCAAACCAGGTTTGTATGGGACCTTGTATTCAGGCATCCAGCAGCTTTAGGACATCACTCAATCAATGTACCGCGGACATGCATGGGGCAGGAGGGCGTTGCCACAACCCAAGTCACCACCATAGGAGCAAAAAGGAAAGGCCCATAGCGTAACTCCGTACAAATAAATTTATTAAAACACGTAAAAGACTTACATTCCAGCATAAGAAGTAAAGCAAATTCGCCGGCGGCTGGCGAGCGCCCGTTCAGATGAAAAGCGATGACGTCAGAACGTGAACCTCCCGATGTACGTTTCGTCTGTATTCGACGTTGTCTGGGGAACGGGCGACGCTCTGAGTCATCGCTATTATATAGACAAATAAAACCACTCCTCGATGTGAACTCGAAAGGCGCAAACGCATGTGTCGAATCTACCGGAGCGGTCGAAAGCAGACCGTCCACATAGAAGGCAACCATTTCGACTGATAGAATTAAATTAAAAAAAGAAAACTAAATAGATGGAATTCGCCCTATATGTACCAAACCAAACTACAAATCGTATTCGATGGGCATTTGACCATTAAAATAGGGAATTATACGAACATATCGCTAGCAACATGGATTAGCTGTGAGACGGTATAACGCCATCTTGTGGGGAAAATCCTTTAATAGTAAAAATAGAATTAAAGGAAAATTAGCTCAATAACAAAATTTTTAAAAATAAAATTAAAAAACTTTGTGTAAAAAAAGGGAAAAATTAGAGCAAAATAACAAATGTCCACAATGGTGTCACCACTGTCCACCACCAGTTAAGATAAACCAAAACTGCAGGTAATCACAATGGCACTACCACTGTCCATTACTAGTGAACACATAAACTATTAAAAATATAGACACATGAGACATCCGCATCGAGAGATCACATCGAGTTCACATAAACCTAAAAAGGGAAGTTAAGCTACAAGATCAATATGGGAATAACAATATTGGGCATTGTCAATAAAGGCATTCAGATCTATCTCCACATTTAACCCAAATGGTGTATAGCACTTAATCCTATGTATCCGCGCCATTTCAAGACGTGATATGCCTTGGACCAAAGAGCCTCCCCTCCACGGACAGGTAAATTTATCTATCCCCAGAAAAACAGTTTTATCTGGATTCTTATTGTGGGCTTCCAGGTAATGCCTAGAAACAGGGTGTTTGGGAAAACCATTCAGGATATTTGTCACATGTTCATTAAGTCTAACCATAAGGGGTCGCTTAGTCCTGCCCACATACTGTAACCCACAAGGGCATTGGAGCAGGTATACGACCCCCTTGGTAGAACAGGTGACAAAAGGCTTTATCACAAACTCAATCTGCGTACTATTGGATCTAAAGGAATGAGTTCTCCTCTGAATACAACCATTCAATGTGCATATTCTGCATCGCCTGCACTGATAGAATCCTGTGAGATTGTACAAAAAAACCCTTTTGAAAGTAGGTGGATCAATGATATTATCAGCAATGGTACCTCTAATGGAGGGTGCCCCCTTATAGACCACTTGAGGTCTAGGAGGGAGGATGGTATTAAAAGTAGAATCACTCATAAGGATGTGCCAATGCTTTTTAATCATCTGACCTACCTTCCTATGCTGGATATAATAGGTTGTGATAAAAGAAGCAGATGGTACCCTATCGGTATCAGGCCTCTTCTCTTTGAGTAATTCACTTCTATCAATAGATAATACCTCTTCTAGTGTGTTGCTAAGGTGTAAGTTCGAATAGCCCTTCTCCAGAAAGCGTTTGGTCAGGACATCCGCCTGCATCAAAAATTCACTACTATCAGAGCAGTTACGCCTTAGGCGGATGTACTGGCTTTTAGGCACCGACTTAATCCAAGCCTCATGGTGGCAGCTATTAGTGGGGATATATGAATTACGGTCGGTGCTTTTATAGTAGGTAGCAGTGGTGAATTGATCATCTTTTATCCGAATGGTGAGATCTAAGAAATGAATCTCATGCTGGCTAATTGAGAAAAATGCCCCTGGTGTTAATATTCAATTCCCCAAGGAAGGAATCCAGATAATTTCTGTCTCCATCCCATAGGAGGAGGATGTCGTCTATATACCTAGCCCACAGGACCATCTCGGGTCTCTGTTGGGCATAGACGACATCCTCCTCCCAGAGGGCCATAAAGAGGTTCACCAAGCTGGGGGCATATTTAGCCCCCAGGGCGACCCCTCTATCTTGTTTATAGAATTGGCCTCCGAACCAAAAATAGCTCCGAGAGGCAGCAAAGTGAAGCAACTCTAAAATAAAGATTTGTTCATCCACTAGGCCTGAGTCCCGTCTGAGAAAGTATTCAACTGCAAACAGACCGATATTGTGTGGTATGACAGTGTAGAGGGACGTGACATCAGCAGTCACCATCCACATTCCCGACTTAGGGGTGAGAGCCGCCAACAGATTAATTACCTGACGGGAATCTTTTATGAAAGAAGGCATTTTATTAACCAATGGCTGAAGGAAGAAGTCAATGTACCTGCCCACCCGGGACGTGATGGAATCTATGCCACGAACTATAGGGTGGCCCGGGGGCAGGTAAGATGCTTATGAATCTTCGGCAAATAATATATCACCGGGGTACATGGTGCCCTGGATATCAAATAAGTTTTCTCTTTCTTATTGAGGATGCCTAAATCAAAACCTCTCTGGACCAGAACCTCCAACTCCTTTTTGAATTTGATCTTAGGATCAGATCCAAGGGGAGTATAGGTGTTTCTATCACTCAATATTCTATGCATCTCCGCAAGGTAGTCGCTTTTATTTAAAATAATGATCTCTCCTCCCTTGTCTGCCGGTCTGATTACCAGACCCTTGTTTTCACACAAGGAGTCCAGTCCAGAAACAAAATCCCTATCCGTCCTCCCCTGGTTAACCGGCATCTGGTCCAAATCTCTAAGGACCACATCACGGAAAACCTTCAAAGGGGCTAAAGCACCGGGGGGGGGTTAAAGAGGGAGGCGTTTGAGAGCCCCGAGTGCTTAAAGCCATTGGATAGAGTACGACTACTCTGGATGGGATTGGAAACCATATAGCGTTTAATGCTGAGCTTCCTAACAAATTTGTGAATATCTATATACGTTTGAAATTTGTTCAATCTACGTGGAGGAGCGAATTTTAAACCTTTGTTCAAGACAAGCTTTTCAGTATCGGACAAAGTGACCGTGCTCAAATTAAATATCCCACTCTCTGCTATGACTTTTTTCTCTTTAGTTCGTAGTCTTCTCCCTCCTCTAGACCCTCTTTGTTCTATGGGCCTTTTTGTGCCCTGTGGGGGTTTGTGAAAACCCCAATGTGAAGTTTGTCTAGAGGGATCCAGATGGCCAAGGTTGTAATTCGTGTTGGGTTTGAGGTATTGGGGTGGATTAACCAAACTAACCCCACCAATAGGATTTTCATGATGACCTTCAAGGTCTCGTAGAGGATAGAATTGGTTGGATGTTCTTACATTATACTCAACTTCAACCCTCCTCTCATGAGAATCGTTAGAGCTAAAGTGGCGAAATGGGGTACCATATTCATTGAAGTAGTCAGGCCTAGGTCCATATTGAATGTCATGTGTATATTGGGAGCTAGCTCCATGCCCTAAATCACGAGAGTATGAAGAAGACCCTTCATTGTTATAATAGTGATTACCCCGTTCAAAGGGTGAATAGAGAGGGGGATGGATTTGACCACTCCCCAAATTTCTCTGATGGGAGGGATATTGGCTATAACCCAAGTTGCCATAGTTACCACCTCGGCCGGGGGGGCCCTTGCACCCCTCGGTCGTTGTGAGGGCAAATGACTATAGGGACCCGCACCCCTACCTCCCGCCCCTTGTCTAAAAGGAGACTGGTGGGAACCCTGCCCACCTCCGAGTGGGTCCAGGATGGCCACCAGGAGGTCTCATAGGATTAGATATGGCTTTTGGTATAGGAGGAAAAGCCAGTACAAAAGCCAGTACATCCGCCTAAGGCGTAACTGCTCTGATAGTAGTGAATTTTCTCCCTTCGCCTTTCAGGACAGCACCTTGGAGAGAGCGTATCTCCACCTATTAAACAGGAAACACTGCGTGACAACGCCCCTTTAAAAAGCAGCTGCTTCCACCATGCCGTCAGTTTTAGTGTTTCCTCCGCCATGGTGGAAGCACTGCTTGGGGAACCAGAGGGGCTGCGCTCTCTCCAAGGAGAGTGTTTTGGCAGGACCTCCAGGTTTGGGTACTCAGACCAGCCCAGCTCCTTCCCGTACGTGAGGAGGGTGCTCCGGTGTCCCTTCCTTCTCCGGCTCACAGGAGTAATGGTCTGCCGGAAGTTTTCCACCCGGGGTGTTCGGGGGGCCGCGGTTGTGCTCAGTAAGAGCGTCCATGCCAGGCCTCTGCATGGCGGCGCCGAATCCCGGACAGCAGGTGATGTCAGTTCCGGTGGGCGGATACTTCCGGCGGGGCGTAGCAGCGATTGGTTCCTGCTGCTGGAACACAGGAGGAAGGGGCGGGTCCTCTGGCCGGGACTTCCTTTTGTTTGGCACATGGAGCCTAGTACACAGTGCAGCAGCTGCGGATTGCACTATGGAGACAGCGGAATCGTCAGCAGCAATGGCGGATGCAGGCGCCCAGGTTCCCGGCCAGGCCCAGGTAGGAGAGGTGCGGTGGCACCTCTTTCCTTTTATATCACTGGGTGTTTTATCTTTGATGTGGTTATTCAAAACCTGCTGCTGTCTGCTATGGGGTAACAGTTTCCATTAGCAGTTCAGCAAAGGAGTGAGACTCTGGGCACTTAGGGTGTTGGCTGGAGGTACTACTTTTCTCTGAAGCCTTAGTTCTAAAGGACCTGGCTTTTTCTTGTTTCTCTGTTTCAGAAAGCTACTGCCAAATCAGAGAGAAAAGGGAGAAAGTGCCCCTCATGCAAAAATCCTTTAAGGGACTCTTGGCCCAAACCACTGTGCAAATCCTGCATTGTGGATTTAGTAAAAGAAGAATCCTCACAAGAGTGCAAAGAGCTCTTATCTTCTGTGAGGAAGGAATTAGCAGAGGCCCTAGGGACAGTGCGATCCCTTGTAAAGCACGGCCAGAGTTCCAGCCAAGAGCAGAGTTCTCACTCCAGTTTCCCTCAGTCCACTTCCAAACAGGTGGAAAGTGAGTCGGAGGAGGAAAGGGAAAGCATTCCACCCTCAACCATTGATTCGGAGGAGGAGGTGGAAGAAGAGTCAAGATCATCTAGATATAAGCTGTCACTTGAGGAGGTGGATGAATTACTCAAGGCAATTTATACTACCCTGGAGATCCAGGAAGAAAAAGCTCAGCTGTCCGTGCATGACAAGATGTACCTGGGGCTGGAGGAAATTAAACACAGGGTGTTCCCTGTGCATAAAGTGTTAACAGACACTATTAAAAAGGAATGGAAGGATCCACAGAAAGGGCAGTTTTTTTCTAAAGCCCTCAAAAGGAGGTTTCCTTTTGAGGAGAATGAGGAACTATTGTGGAATAAAAAACCAAAGATAGACGCTGCCTTTTCTCAAGTATCTAGGAAGACTGATTTAGCTTTTGAGGACATGGGTATTCTCAAAGATGCTATGGATAAGAGGGCAGATGGGCTACTGAAGAAAGCCTGGGACTCATCTCTAGCTAATCTTAAGCCAGCAATGACGGCTACGGTTGTGGCTAGGAATCTGGAGTGCTGGTTAGAGCAACTTAAAAATCATGTTGTGGCAGGTACCTCCAGAAAAGACTTATTGGAGTCCTTCCCTACCCTGCTTAAGGCAGTAAAATATATGGCAGATGCCTCTGCAGAATCTATCAGGATGTCAGCCAGGTCCCCTGTGCTTGTTAACTCAGCAAGAAGAGCACTCTGGCTAAAGACCTGGTCAGGTGATTCAGCTTCTAAAGTAAAACTGTGCGGAATTCCCTTTTCAGGAGACCTGATGTTTGGGCCAGAACTAGAGACTGTCCTTGACAGGACAGCAGACAAGAAGAAAGCTTTCCCACAGAAGAAGAAAACGGTACAGCAGGGGAAAAATTTTCGTCCTTTTCGACAAACCGATAAGGAAAAGGACCACACACAGAAGAGACCCTGGTCTTCTCAGAGAGGAAGAGGTAGAGGTGGGGTACTCTTTAGAACCCCAGAACAAACTCCTAAAAAACAATGACCATCTAGTAGGGGGGAGACTACAGGACTTCTTACCAATCTGGGAAAAAACAACAAAGAGTCCTTTTGTTCTGGGTTTAATCAAAAAGGGTTATCAATTGGAATTCTCACAAAGCCCCCCAAGTCGGTTTTACATCACAAACCTGCCAAAGGATCGGGAAAAGGCTCTGGCCATGAAGTCTCTGTTACAGGAACTGATGCAACAGAAGGTCATTTCCCAGGTTCCCGAAAGATCAAGAGGGGAAGGGGTTTTACTCCCACATTTTTCTGGTCAAAAAGCCATCAGGAAAGTTCCGCCTGATTCTCAATTTAAAGGTTCTAAATCGATCCATAAAATACAAAAAATTCAGGATGGATACGATTTTCTCAGTAAGGAACTTGCTAACCCCCAAATGTCATATGGCTTCCATCGATTTGAGAGATGCCTATCTCCATATACCAATAGCGCCCCCATCACAAAGGTTCCTGCATCTTGCAGTCAATCTGGGGGGAGGGGAGATTTGGCACCTGCAGTTTCGGGCTCTGCCTTTCGGTCTTTCCTCTTCTCCCAGGGTATTCACAAAAGTGATGGCGGAATCTTTGGAGTCCCTGAGACTGAAGGGGATTTCAATAGTACCCTATTTGGACGACCTGCTACTGTTTGCAGACTCAAGGGGTCGAGTAGAGGTCAACCTACAGAAAGCAAGGGGGCACAAAAAGCAAAACCCTAATGGGTCTAGCGCATCAGATCATAAGATGGGCAGAGAACAATGTGGCCTCTCTATCAGCAGTCCATCTAAAGGGGACGGAAAACTCCTTAGCAGATCTCCTCAGCAGGAAAGAAATAAGGGAAGCAGAGTGGTCTCTCAATCAGGAATTATTCGAAACGATTTCCAAGAGTTGGGGTTATCCCCAAGTGGACCTCTTTGCAAAACAGGAAAATGCAAAAATACCAGTCTTCTTCTCTCTTCAGAGACAGGATCAAGCTCTCGGAGTAGATGCGTTAGCTCACAAATGGGACTTCCATCTGTCCTACGCTTTTCCCCCGTTCCAACTGATACCAAAGGTGTTAGCCAAATTCAGATTGGAGTCCACGGAGCTAATATTAATAGCTCCTTATTGGCCAAAAAGACCCTGGTTTTCAACTTTTTTTTTTAAAAAAAATTCTTTTTATTGATTTTTCATTTAGTACAAGACAGTAATACAACAAAACTGTATTCTAGGTGACAGACGTGGACACCCTCTAAGGCATGGCCAACAGGGCCTTCCTATTCTGGCTAACATAGTTCAGCTATCTATCCTATTTGACTCCCATATCCCCCTTCCCTCCCACCTCCCTCCCCACCACCCCAACTTGAGTCACAGCTCATCATATCGGATTTTGGATATTATATTACTCTTAGTCAGTCATTACACTACTCTTGTACATCCACATATTGTATCTATATAGATTACACCGTATTACTTTATCCATTTGATTGAAATCTGCTGGTATTCACCATAGGTATACTGCAATAACTATGAAATTTATATGCTTGTTTATAGTATCCTTGACACAGAAAAACACACAACACCATCTTTTCTCTTTCTATATGGTCAGGAGTCTCCTGTATATCAATATATCAGACTTTACTTAGCCACACTATCCCACTGTATCACTAGAGTTGTACCATGTGTGCCAGACTTTATCAAATTTTTTTAAGCAACCTCTTGCTTCATATGTGTGTTTGTAGTATGGTAGCATAGCATTAACCAAACCCTTCCAGAATTCCACTGTCGGAGCTCCGGGTTTTTTCCAGTGTAACAGAATGGCTTTTCTACCATAGAATAATAAAATATTAAGCATGGTTCTCATAGCACGTGATGGCACCACCTCCTCCACCAGTCCGAGCAGACAAGCTCTGATTGTTGCCGGTATGGGTATTGACAGTAAGTCTGCTATGCAAGTTGTTATATCCGTCCAGAATCGCTGAACCTGTGAGCAGCTCCAAAAGACATGATCAGCATCTGCCGGAGACTGAGAGCATCTCCAACATTCAGCTGAGACATTCGGAAAAATCTTTGCTAGTCTATCTGGAGTATAATAACTTCTGTGCAAAAATTTAAACTGGATCAGACGATCCCTTGCTGATACGAGGTGTTTAAATGGTTGTGTCCACATATCATCCCAGTCCTCCCCCTGTATATCATGTATCTCAGCCTCCCATTTTTCCCGACATCTAGAAATCCCTTTTGGAGTGGATTTGAAAAATTCTTTATATGTTAGTGATAATGTCTTTACCATATCTTCATTGGATAGCATGGATTCGAGCGACGAGGGCAGAGATTCCACCCTCATCTCCCGAAACTGCATCTGGAATGCATGCCTGAGCTGCAGAAACCTGAACAGATATGAATTTGGTAGGTCATGTCTGGATTTTAGTTGAGGGAATGTCTGTAATTCTCCGAAGTATGTAATGTCTCGTAATGTCTTTATACCCTTTATTGCCCATACCGTGGGGTCTTGGAAGTTGTAGAAGTGGGGCAAAGCTGGGTTCATCCATAAAGGAGCCGATGGCGAGACTCCCCCAAAACTTGGACTTGCCAGCTTCACCGCCATCTCCCATGCCTTTATTGTCGCCTTCATTGTGGTCGTTAGCGGGAGGTCAGATCTAGTTCCTCTAAATAGGGCATATCTTAGGCTTTCATAGGATCCCAGTCGTGCTGCTTCTAACACTGTGGCAGCATCCCCATCGTCTGCTATTAGCCATCTACGAGCAAAAACCATTTGCCCGGCTAAGTAATATTTCTGCCAGTCCGGCAGTGCTAGTCCCCCTTGATCTCCGGGCTCCTGTAACGTTTTAAGGCCTATTCTTGGGGGTTTGGGTGCCCAGAGGAAGGAAGATACTATACTGTCTATCTTTTTAAAATATGATTTGGGGATCCATATTGGTGCGTTTCTTGGGAAGTAGAGAATTACAGGGAGGAATTTCATTTTGAGCAAGGCTATTCTGCCTATTAGAGATAATGGCAGATTTGTCCAGGCCTGAACCTTTTGCTTTAATAAAGATATCAGTGGCACCAAATTAAGGGGCATGTAATCCTGTATGTTGGAGGTAATTTCGACTCCTAAATATTTAAGGGAGGAGACCCACTGAAGTGGAAGACCTGGGTCCGCCACGTCACGGGCCGCAGGATCCAAAGGTAGTATAGAGGATTTATTCCAATTTACCCGTAGTCCAGAGAATCCTGCAAAACGATCTATGATTCCCAGTGCTATTCTAAGAGAGTCTCGTGGATCGCTGAGGAAAAGCAGCATATCGTCTGCATACAGCGCTACAGTTTCAGTAATTGTGCCTATTTTAATCGCTTTAATCTGTTCTGAAGATCTAAGAGCCACCGCCAAAGGTTCCAAGGCAAGCGAAAACAGGAATGGGGATAGGGGGCAGCCCTGTCGGGTCCCCCTCCCCACTGCGAAGAAGTCTGAAATGAAAGTACCCAATCTTATTGCTATTTTCGGGGATTTGTATAGTAAGGAGACCCATTTCCTGAAACGTGGACCGAATCCCATTACCTCCAATACCTTGAGCATGTACCTCCAGTCCACCGAGTCGAATGCTTTCTCAAAGTCTATAGAGACTACAACTCTGGTTGTTGAGAAATCTGACTGAATCTGAAGATGCGTAAATAATCTCCTCAGGTTTGTGTCTGTTGACTTGCCCGGCATAAAGCCTGTCTGGTCAATATTGACAATGGATTGTATAATTGTGGCCAGCCTAGTTGCCAGTATTTTAGTTAAAATTTTTAGATCCATATTCAGTAAGGCTATTGGTCGATATGACGCACATTCCAGAGGATCTTTACCTGGTTTCAAAATGAGAACCATGTAGGCCTCTAACATGGATTCTGGCAGGGTTTCATGCTCATGGCAATATGTCAGTAGTGTATTTAATCTGGGAGCTAAGGTCTCTACATTCATTTTATAAAAGTCTGCTGGCAGACCATCTGGTCCAGGGGCCTTGTGCGGAGGGAAGGCAAAAATCGCCTGTTGTATTTCTTTTGCTGTAATTGTAGCCTCTAAAATACTGGAGTCATTTTCTGACAGTTTAGGTATGGGTAGATCCGTCAGGAGGGAGTCTAAGGCCGATTAATCGTATGATGGGATAGGGGCATAGAGGGAGGAAAAAAAATTAACAAATTCTTGCATGATTAGTTTGGGGTCTCGTATCATGTCTCCCCCCGTACTTTTAATTACCGGAATATTTATGATAGGGTGACAGTCAGCTACCAGTAACGCTAAGAGCTTCCCGTTTTTGTCCCCTTCTGCAAACACAGTGTTCGCTCTTCTAGATATTTCAGATCGGGCCTGGCCCGTGATGTGTAATGATAAGGAACGTCGTGCCTCTAACAGGGACCTGTACGGTTCTCCTGATGGAGTTTTGGCATAATCTTCCTCTCTATCTTTTACCAGATTCTGCAGGGTCTCATTGTCTTCATTGTCCTGTACTCTGGCAGTTTTTATGGCTGAAATGCATTCCCCTCTAGTTACTGCCTTGAAGGCATCCCACACTATCGGGGGCTCTGCCGTTTCCGGATTCAATGACCAATATGAGGTCATAGTCTCTCCTATCTGTGCCGCGACTTGGTCATGCTGCAGCCAACTAGGAGAAAGTCTCCATCCTCCCCCCTTTAGCCCGGATGAAAAAGATAAAGTGAGAGAGAGAGGGTTATGGTCTGTCAGGCCCCCTGCCAGATAATCTATGTCTGTCACAAATGGCAAGATACGGTCATTCCCGAAGGCCAAGTCAATCCTAGCTGCAGATTCGTGTGTCAAAGATACATGTGAGTAACACCTATCTAGGGGATGTTTCCATCTCCATAGTTCCTTAAAGCCTGTTACTAACACCCAGCCCGCTAAACCGACTGATCCTCCTCTACTTGGATTGGAGGAGTCTAACGCCGCCTCCAACACTGCATTAAAATCCCCCATTACCACTATTGGAAGGTGGGAGAATGGTGCCAACCTAGTAGTTAAATCATATAGTATTTGTCCTTGGAAGGGAGGGGGTACATAAACATTTACCACCACTATTGTCTTAAAGCACATATCCATTACTACTGCCACATATTTTCCCCCCGGATCTGAGAGCACCTGATGGATCGTGCAAGGGATAGCCTTGCTGATTAGGATTGTCACTCCCCTCGCAAATGTGGAGTGTAAAGCTCTTTGAATCCATGGTCTGCGAAGGGATAGAATCCTGGATCCGTCCAGGTGTGTCTCCTGCAGGAGAACAATATGTGGCTGATGCTGCTTGATATATTGGAACACTGAGGCTCTCTTTACTTTGTGATTGAGACCTCGAACGTTCCAAGACATCATTTTGATTTTACTTGTCATACTTATGTATCTTGATGGTCATTTTTTTCCCGGGTATGCAGTGCCCTATATTTTTCCCATCTAAAGTTCCCCGGATCATTGACGGTGTATGAGTTATGAGTTATGAGTATCCTTAATATTTTAAATTGAGCTGTGACTCTACCAAACAAAAAAACAGAACTCACCCCTGCTATTATGCTAAAAACAAAACTTTTTAGTCCAGCATATAGCTTTATCCCTGAACCAAAAAAAACCTGAACACTTGGTTTGAAATCCCACCGACGTGGTCGAAAGTCTGGCATTTCTGTTGTTACTTTCGTATCCTCTTCTAGTTGCTCCATTACAGTATACACTGGAGACTTGGCGGAGAGGGCAGCCTTTTTCAAGAAAGAGTAGAGTCATGGTGATAAAGACTGTGTTTCTTTCTTTAGGTAGGTAGCCGGATCCTCTAAGTCAGGGGTCTCAAACTGGCGGCCCTCCAGCTGTTGCGGAACTACAAGTCCCATGAGGCATTGCAAGGCTGACAGTTACAAGCATGACTCCCACAGGCAGAGGCATGATGGGATTTGTAGTTTTGCAACAGCTGGAGGGCCACCAGTTTGAGACCCCTGCTCTAAGTCCTGGCTCTTTCCACATTTTACCTGGGAAAGATGAGAGTACCACGCATCCAGATGTTATTTATGGGCAAGCACTTGGTAAACTGCACTCTCATTGGGTTTAGCAAAGTACCTTGTTCAGGAGACCATGTTGTGCCAGTTTAGTGCAATGGTTGGTATTAGTGTCTGAAATATCGAAGGGCCACGTGCAAACTGTAAAAAGTATTTATCTTTACAGGCATAGTTCCTCAGACCACTGACCGTTAGAACTCTTTGTCCATCCATTCGCAGGCATCTTCCGGGTTTTCGAAGAACTTCACTGTCCCCTTGTATTGGATTCTGAGCTTGCTGGGGTACAGCATACTGTATCTTATTTCTTTTTCCCGCAGGCGTCGGCGGACCTCGTTGAAGGATCTGCGTTTGTATTGCGTTGCAGCAGAAAAATCAGGAAAGAGCATGATTTTAGCATTTTCATATCTCAGGTCTTGCTGTTTTCTGGCCTGGGTCAAAATCATGTCACGGTCACGATAATTCAGGAATCGCACCAGAAAAGGTCTTGGGAAAGCACCTGGGGGTCTGTTTCCAGTGGGCACTCTATGCGCTCTTTCTATCACATATGTGGGTGGGAGATCTTGCAGTGACAACAGTTGTTTGAAAAAGAGCTCAGCGAAAGTTGTGGTTTTATCCCCTTCAGCCCCCTCTGGCAGCCCGACCACTCGGATATTGTTCCTTCTTTGTCTGTCTTCTGCGTCGTCTGCTCTGCGCTGTAATGCCTGTACCTGCTCCCGAAGTTCTGTTATGCGGCCATCATGTACATGAGAAACATCTTCCACTTCTGACACTCTTGTTTCTACAGTGGTCAGCCTGCTGCGGATCTTGTCCAAATCATGCCTTATGAGCGTGCATTCTGAGGACAGATGATCTATTCTCCCCATCAGCTCTGCTTTGCTCGCGTTTATGGCTTCTAGGATAGGCCCTGTTATAGCCTCTGCATCCACAGCCATAACCGGATCCCCCTCCGGATTACAAGCCGCTGATCCCTGTGCCTGTGCCATCTTACCCGCCGCTGTTTTGGCGCCTTGATCTTTCGGCGGTGAAGACAAGATGGCGGGGGCGGAGCCTCTTCCTGCTTCTCCTGCAGAGCGGGCACTCCGGAGGTCTGTGTGAGCCTTGGCAGCCTTTTTAGACGTGGATGAAGGCATCTCTGTACTCCGGCGACCTTCCCCTAAGTCAGGGTGCAACTGAGGAGCAAAGGGAGATTCTCCAGTGAGTCGGATAAGAGACAGGGTGACGGAGCTGCAGAGGAACGCGCTCTGCCTCGATCACATCCGGCCGGAAGTCCCCCTGGTTTTCAACCTTGATGAACCTCTCAGTGAAACCTGCTTGGAGATTACCAATCAGGACAGACCTGTTGAGTCAGGGCCAAATTCTCCATCCAGATCCAGCTTACCTCAAACTAACAGCTTGGTTTCTGAAGAACAAATCTTAAGACGGAAGGGTTTATCAGAGAAGCTTATTTCTACCCTTCTTGCAAGTAGAAAAAAAGTGACGAGAGACATTTACTTTAAAGTCTGGAAGATCTATAATTCTTGGTGTTCCAGTAAAAACTTTGATTTTCGTACCACATTTTCAGTTTTGGAATTTCTTCAAGAGGGATTGGAGAAGGGGTTAGCAGCAAGTACGCTCAAGACGCAGGTAGCTGCTTTATCAATTTTTTTGGAAAGAACCCTGTCAGGGGAACCTTTTAATAATCAGATTTTTTAGGGCAATGGCAAAAGTAAAGCCTAGACCTGTTGTTAGTTTTCCCAAATGGGATTTATCTTTAGTTCTTCAGGGACTAACTATGGCACCGTTTGAACCCATAGAAGAAGCATCATTACGTTTCTTGACGTTAAAGACTATTTTACTGGTAGCAGTAACTTCCGCACGTAGAATTAGTGAGTTACAAGCCCTTTCAATTAAGGAGCCCTTCATGAGATGTCTACAGGATAGGGTAGTCTTAAGGGCGGATCCAGCATTTCTACCAAAGGTGGCTTCAGTTTTTCACTGTACACAGGAAATCATTCTCCCTACTTTTTGTCCTTTACCTTCGGGAGCAGGAGAAGAAGCTTTCCATACCCTTGATGTCAGGAGGTGTCTGCTTAAATATCTGGAAAGAACAAAGGAAATCAGAAAGTCATCCTCACTCTTTGTTTTAATGGAAGGTACTCACAAAGGAGGTAAAGCTTCCAAAAGCACCCTTGGAAGATGGTTAAAGCAGGCCATCAAAGAGGCATACATATCTTTGGGTCTGGAACCTCCGGAAGGGGTATTACCTCATTCTACTCGAGCAGTGGCGGCATCATGGGCAGAAAGGGCTGGGGCATCTCCTGAGCAAATCTGCAAGGCTGCAACATGGTCCAGTTTTTTGACCTTCATAAGGCACTACCGCTTGGATCTACTATCAGCCTCGGACCAATCATTTGGTAGGAAGGTTTTGCAGGCAGTAGTCCCACCCTGAAGTAAGTTTCTCGGTTATCCTCTCCAAGGTGCTGTCCTGAAAGGCGAAGGGAGAAAACCTTAGTTAGACTTACCGGTGATGGTATTTCTACGAGCCTTTCAGGACAGCAGCCTACTTCCCTCCCTTGGTTATCATATGTAAAGTATAATTATAGGACCTGGTAATTGTCTGATTATATTTTCCAGCATGTCGGAGAATTTTTCGGTAACAACTGACGGCATGGTGGAAGCAGCTGCTTTTTAAAGGGGCGTTGTCACGCAGTGTTTCCTGTCTAATAGGTGGAGCTACGCTCTCTCCAAGGTGCTGTCCTGAAAGGCTCGTAGAAATACCGTCACCGGTAAGTCTAACTAAGGTTTTTGATGCAGGCGGATGTCCTGACCAAACGCTTTCTGGAGAAGGGCTATTCGAACTTAAAACTTAGCAACACGCTAGAGGAGGTATTATCTATTGATAGAAGTGAATTACTCATAGAGAAGCGGCCTGATACCGATAGGGTACCATCTGCTTCTTTTATCACAACCTATTATATCCAGCATAGGAAGGTAGGTCAGATGATTAAAAAGCATTGGCACATCCTTATGAGTGATTCTACTTTTAATACCATCCTCCCTCCTAGACCTCAAGTGGTCTATAAGGGGGCACCCTCCATTAGAGGTACCATTGCTGATATCATTGATCCACCTACTTTCAAAAGGGTTTTTTTTTGACAATCTCACAGGATTCTATCAGTGCAGGCGATGCAGAATATGCACATTGAATGGTTGTACTCAGAGGAGAACCCATTCCTTTAGATCCAATAGTACGCAGGTTGAGTTTGTGATAAAGCCTTTTGTCACCTGTTCTACCAAGGGGGTCGTATACCTGCTCCAATGCCCTTGCGGGTTACAGTATGTGGGCAGGACTAAGCGACCCCTTATGGTTAGACTTAATGAACATGTGACAAATATCCTGAATGGTTTTCCCAAACATTTTGTTTCTAGGCATTACCTGGAAGCCCACAATAAGAATCCAGATAAAACAGTTTTTCTGGGGATAGATAAATTTACCTGTCCGTGGAGGGGAGGCTCTTTGGTCCGTGGTATATCACGTCTTGAAATGGCGCGGATACATAGGATTAAGTGCTATACACCATTTGGGTTAAATGTGGAGATAGATCTGAATGCCTTTATTGACAATGCCTAATATTGTAATAACCATATTGATCTTGTAGCTTAACATCCCTTTTTAGGTTTATGTGAACTCGATGTGATCTCTCGATGCTGTTGTCTCATGTCTATATTTTTAATAGCATATAATTCTAGAGAGAGGGCCGGGAAAAGGGGAAGGGATCTCGGTATAGACTACCGGAAAGGAAAAGAGGTTACCTATAGCAATTAATGGTCAGTACATAAAGTGATAATATCAAAGGTAACAATTTATTAATCCATTGTAAAATCACCTGGGTGAGGTGAAACATACAAGTGTAGGTTAATGCACTATAGAAAACAAGACTCCAAATCAAGGCTTGCTAAAAATGAACTGACAGACACGACAAAAAACACACACAATGAACACTACGGCACAAACACTGTCCGGACTGATATATGCTGCTTGGCAACAGGGAGGTCAGATAAGGTCAAGACAATCAATTTCAAGCCAGTGCTGGTTAGGGCCAGTGTGGAATTTAGTGGGATATGTTGCCGAGAAGCATATAAGTGGAGCGGGGAGGAGGGGAGGGGGCCAGGATGGGAATTGGATGGTAGCCAAGGGGATGGCTGGGCTAGTCCTGCAGGAGAAAATGGTCCGTTGAGGTAGAATACAGTCAGGGTGGTTTGCAGCAATGGGGCTAGAAGTGTAAACACAATTAAGTCCAATCATGTAATATAAGCAGTGATAATTAGTCCGAATTGCTTACTATGAGACTTAGTATTCACCGTTCATGAACGGTCTTCAGAGCTATACATGGAATGCTATGAAGTGCAGTGTGGGATACTTCAGTATGGCACAGGTGAAGACCAGTAGTATGCATGCAGCTGTATAATGTCCCCGGCATGGGTGGATTATTATTTGCTCATACTTTACCCTCCGCGGGGATTGTTGAAGACTGGTTCACCGGTCATGCTGGAAGAGACTGAAGAGATCCGGAGGACTGCCGGAGCGGCACAATGGCATCAGCCGTAAATCACCTTGGCGATGTCCTGGCGTTCCTTGCGTGCGGTAGAGAGTCCTTGCTGGACGCAGGTCGCATGAGCAGCACGCGGCTGTGTCAGCGTGTAAGGTATGCTGAATGGTGCCTCGCTGCTGTGCGGCTCCTCTCACTCCGTCCGCTCGGTGAACAGCGTTGGTGCCGGTGATGACGTCAACACGTTTCGCTGTTGCGTGGTAGCGTAGCTTCTTCCTGGACGTTTGATTGGTGAAGCCAGCACACACCTTTTTATTGTGACGTGCTGGCTTCTGTGTAGCCAATCAGCTGTGTGTTAAAGTCAGATATAGAGTTTTCCTGGTATGAAACGATATAAAACGTGAAATTCATTCACTGTCAGCGAGCCGGCGTGTGGGATGTTATGGCTAAAGCACAGGGTTTAAGGCTAAGCCATCACTTTTATGGAGTCCTTTGCAAATCATATAGCACAGATGTGCATGAATTGTGAGGGGATACATCAATATAAAAAGTGCATATTATTGATTTCCAAGGGAAAAGAGGGAAGAAACAAGAGGTAGATACAGGGAACACAGTTCACATGACATTGAGGGCAGCTCTAAAAGGTCATTTTGTAGAGGTTTGATATCATTTGTATAATTAGAGCGTTGATCTTGACACATAATTTTACTGATATTAATCGGGTAGAGATTCATGGTCTAATTTATTTTATGTTTAATTATGATTTAAGGTATTGCATTTTAGAAAATTATTTATTTTTGGATGGTTGGTACCATATTTTAAACGATACAGGTGGCTAGGTCCAGGAGATGTTCAGATATCACTTGAGAGCTTAGAAAGGCCTGCAGGTTTAGTTCTGTGTTTAATCCCAGGGGGACAAGGGACTTCAGACGGTACACTCACCGTTTCTCCTTTTGTAGGAGCACACAATCGAAGTCACCTCGTCTGCTGGGTAGCTTCAAAGCATAAATGCCCTTTACCTGCATGCCCTTGATGCTTCTATCATGCTCTAAAGCAAAATGTTTAGCTAGTGGTTTCTCTGGATTTTTTTCTTTATCCTTGATCTCTCTTAAGTGCTCGCCAATGCATACTTTGAGGGGCCTCTTGGTTTTCCCTACATAAATCTTGGGGCAGGGGCAAGTTATCATATAGACAACCCTGGGTGTGGAACAGTTAATTAGATCACGTATTTCAAACTGTTCTTTTCCCAGGGCGTCAGAAAAAGTAGCTGTCCTGTGTACTAGTGGGCATATCTGACATTTATTGCAGGGGAACATCCCTTTGCTGCGTGGGTAGTTAGCTAGCCAGGTAGGGACAGGATTTTTGGTGAATTCAGATTTAACCAGCATTTCATCCAAGTTTCTGGCCCTCCGGGCCACCAACATGGGTGAGGTGCCGACTATATTAAGCAACCCAGGGGAATTGGCAAGTACCCCCCAATGCTTCTCCAAAATGGAGCGAACCTCCCTCCACTGTGGTCCGAAGGTGGTAATTAACCTGATTTGGTCAACACCCTCAGGTGTAAGGGCAGGGGAGTTTGATGGGTGCATCTCAAGTAGACTAGCCCTGTCCCTTGCTGCAGCTTTTTTTCTTGCATTTCTAATTTTGCCTATGAGAGTAACCGCGTTCGCGGAACCTCGCATAGAGCTCTAAGGATTCCCTTCTATAGTCACTAGACTTGGTGCAGTTCCTTTTAATTCGCAGGAATTGACCCACCGGGATGCCATTCAATAGCCAATGTGGGTGGTGGCTGCTGGCACACAGAAGGGTGTTTGCGGACGTTTCCTTGCGGAATGTACACGTATGTAGTTGACCATTTTGAAGCGTGATCGATAGGTCCAAAAAGGATAGGCTGGTCCGATCAGAGTTATACGTCAAATGAGAGGTATTCCTGCGCTATCTTAATAATTGGGGACAGGGAGATAGGAGAATAGAGAATAATGGTGTATCTATAATACGGAAAAGCCGCTAACACCGAGTAGGGTACAGCCTGCCCCTTGCTAGGATAAAGACTTCTTCAGATCCCCTGAAGAAGTTACGTGGGTCGTGACGTCACGCGTAGGGACGGGAAAGGCACTCTATGTTTGTATTTTGCATTACGAGCTCGCTGCTCGTCGGATCTCCGCCCAGCATCATGTTTTTAATGTGAGTACCTAATATACTTCAATAAAATCCTATTGTTATCAGACAATATTATACTATTGTGGATTTTTCCTTCCTGGTTTATCTCGGTGACCCCGGACACTACTTGGAGAGACGTACGCCTATACAGGAGACAAGCCAGGATAGGAGTGTACTACCACCGCCCCCACTGTTTGCTTACCCCATGGTATTTACAACCAAAGGCTGCCATCCCTATTAAGTGGATATATGCGAGTACCCCATTACCTTAAGGTAAGGGGCCACTGCCCACCAATGTGTGCCGTGCTGCATGAAGAGAGATTTATCACCTGTGTCACACTTATTTTGCACCGAGTGGATCACATGTTATGGACTTTGCATAGAATATTTTCAGTGATACACTTTAATTTTTGCACAAATAGGAGAGGACTTTACCACACTTTAAGAGCACGCTTTATGCTATATATATGCACCTAGTTATATGCTGAGAGATACCAGGTGCACACTTGCTCAGTCAGCAGACTGTTGTATTCTTAAGTTTTCCTTTTATTCATCAGCAGATTGTATGTGGTACTAATATTTCCATATAAGGATTTGAGGATCACTTTGTTGAGCACTTATATATTTGTTTTATGTTTAACTTATTATTTGGTTTAAACGTTTGATGTTTTATGCTGTTTATGATATATACACAGTTTTAGGCACTCCGAGTTAGAAGTTTATCTTCATGGTATTACAGTAATATACACCAGCAAGGCTGTGATGGCCGATTGCACTACATTTGCACTTTAGAGATCACCACCACTACTGCGCTCTTCTATTTAAGCTATAATTTTAATTTCTGTTTTTTGATTTTAGAGCATAGGATTAGCGCAACACCACACTTTTATTAAAGTTATACGTCAGCCGTATATTCTGTTGGTTAGCGTTCAATTGTGTCATAAAGTCGTGTAGGTCGTGTATGGTGCCAGTCCATATCATAAGGACATCGTCTATGTACCGCAGCCACGTGTGTACGTGGCTGCGGTACATGGACGAGGGGTAGACTTCCTCTTCCTCCCAAAGTCCCAAATGGAGACAAGCGTAGGCCGGGGCCCACGCTGCACCCATGGAGGTGCCCCTAATTGTTGGTAGAAGGTCGTCAGAAACTGGAAATAATTGTTGAGCAATGCGAAGTGCAATATTTCGACCAGAAACTTATTTTGTGGTTTAGACTCTGGATAACACTGTTCCAAGGATATCCTCAACGCATTGATCCCGCAATCATGCGAATTTGATGTATACAGGGACTCGACATCAATCCCTACCAGCAGGGCATCATCCAAATGTGTCAAGTCATCCAGCTCAGATCTTGGCCAGTACGTGTCGGGTATCCTGTACATAGGACTTTAAGTTGGTGACCATATCTTTTAGCAGGGAGTCCAGGTACCTACCTACTTTCTCCAGGGGACCTTGGCAGGCCGAAACAATCGGCCTGCCCGGCGGATTATTCAAATTTTTGTGAATTTTGGGGATAATATAGAAGGTAGGCACACTGAACTCCCGAACGCTAAGATGATCAAATTCGCGTTGTGTCAATAGACCGTCATCCTTGGCCACTGTCAGTCTGTTATTTAGTTCCCTAACTAAATAGGGGAAGGGATTATTATCCAGTCTCCTATAGGTGGATTTGTCACTCAGCAGACGCTTTACCGCTGTCTCATAATGTCGCTGATTCAGTAGGACTACGTTCCCTCCTTTGTCACTCTTTTTTATGACCATGTTCTGTTTTTTCTGGAGGTCGTTGAGGGCTCGTCTCTCATCAGTCGTTAGGTTGTCAATGGTCTTTTGGGTCCAGTTGACCTTCTCAAGGTCAGTCTGTACTAGTTCTAAAAAGATTTGTAGCCACTTATTTTTTGAGAGAGGGGGCATTTTTTGGGACCGCATTCGTAAGTCTGCCTGTCATCTAATTGGAACTTCTGTTGAGGCTAAGCCCTCACTCTCTCTTGAAGAGAGTGGAGGATATCTAGTACTTGCTGATCTTCTGTGTTGAGGGGTGGGAGAATGTCTTTAGGGGTCTCTCGGTCAGTGTATAGTGATTTTAGAAAAACTTTTCTCAAGAATAGTACTGTATCTTTATATACGGTGAATTCTTCCATATTGGATACTGGAGAAAAAGTCAAGCCTCTCTGCAACAGGCTTATATGATCAGGAGTTAATTCTAGGTCAGAGAGGTTAACTACCTTCATGTCAGATTTACACTGGGTAGTCACTGACTGTGATAGTTGTGTCACTTTCTTTTTTGGCTCCTGGTGTTTGTCCTTTCTTTGACTGTTTTTGTCGTTTTGCTGGTTCTGTCGGCAGGTTTGGTTATAGGGGACGTCGCCTGGTTGTTGATTGGCGCCGACCCCTCCTGTTCTAAAAAAGTCACTCGTTTGGTTATCTCATCTTCTGAATCACTTTGAGATTTGTGTCTATTTTGTCTAGGCCGTTGGCCCCGTCCTCTACTTTTGGACCTACTTCATTTGCGTTGTATTGTCCGGTCGAAGGCTTTGTCTTTTTCAAAGTCCACGGTGTCACGCTTAACCACTTGAGCCCCGGACCATTATGCTGCCTAAGGACCAGAGGTCTTTTTCCAATTTGGCACTGCGCCGCTTTAACTGCTAATTGCGCGGTCATGCAATGCTATACCCAGACGAAATTTGCGTCCTTTTCTTCCCACAAATAGAGCTTTCTTTTGATGTTATTTGATCACCTCTGCGGTTTTTATTTTTTGCGCTATAAACGGAAAAAGACCGAAAATTTTGAAAAAAAATGATATTTTCTACTTTTTGTTATAAAAAAAATCCAATAAACTCAATTTTAGTCATACATTTAGGCCAAAATGTATTCGGCCACATGTCTTTGGTAAAAAAAATGTCAATAAGCGTATATTTATTGGTTTGCGCAAAAGTTATAGCGTCTACAAACTAGGGTACATTTTCTGTAATTTACACAGCTTTTAGTTTATGACTGCCTATGTCATTTCTTGAGGTGCTAAAATGGCAGGGCAGTACAAAACCCCCCCAAATGACCCCATTTTGGAAAGTAGACACCCCAAGGAAATTGCTGAGAGGCATGTTGAACCCATTGAATATTTATTTTTTTTGTCCCAAGTGATTGAATAATGACAAAAAAAAAAAAAATATTTACAAAAAGTTGTCACTAAATGATATATTGCTCACACAGGCCATGGGCATATGTGGAATTGCACCCCAACATACATTTAGCTGCTTCTCCTGAGTATGGAGATACCACATGTGTGGGACTTTTTGGGAGCCTAGCCGCGTACAGGGCCCCGAAATCCAATCACCGCCTTCAGGATTTCTAAGGGCGAAAATTTTTGATTTCACTCTTCACTGCCTATCACAGTTTCGGAGGCCATGGAATGCCCAGGTGGCACAAACCCCCCCAAATGACCCCATTTTGGAAAGTAGACACCCCAAGCTATTTGCTGAGAGGCATGGTGAGTATTTTGCAGCTCTCATTTGTTTTTGAAAATGAAGAAAGACAAGAAAAAACTTTTTTTTTTTTTTCTTTTTTCAATTTTCAAAACTTTGTGACAAAAAGTGAGGTCTGCAAAATACTCACTATACCTCTCAGCAAATAGCTTTGGGTGTCTACTTTCCAAAATGGGGTCATTTGGGGGGGGGGGGGGGGGGGGGGGTTGTGCCACCTGGACATTCCATGACCTCCGAAACTGTGATAGGCAGTGAAGAGTGAAATCAAAAATTCACGACCTTCGAAAGCCTGAAGGCGGTGCTTGGTTTTCGGGGTTCCGTACGCGGCTAGGCTCCCAAAAAGTCTCACATGTGGTATCCCCGTACTCAGGAGAAGCAGCAGAATGTATTTTGGGGTGTAATTTCACATATTTCCATGGCATGTTTGAGCAATATATCATTTAGTGACAACTTTGTGCAAAAAAAAAAAAAAAAAAAAAAAAATTTGTCTCTTTCCCGCAACTTGTGTCGCAATATAAAATATTCCATGGACTCGACATGCCTCTCAGCAAATAGCTTGGGGTGTCTACTTTCCAAAATGGGGTCATTTGGGGGGGTTTTGAACTGTCCTGGCATTTTATGCACAACATTTAGAAGCTTATGTTACACATCACCCACTCTTCTAACCACTTGAAGACAAAGCCCTTTCTGACACTTATTGTTTACATGAAAAAGTTTTTTTTTTTGCAAGAAAATTACTTTGAACCTTGAAACATTATATATTTTTTAAAGCAAATGCCCTACAGATTAAAATGGTGGGTGTTTCATTTTTTTTTTCACACAGTATTTGCGCAGCGATTTTTCAAACGCATTTTTTTGGGAAAAAAACACACTTTTTAAAATTTTAATGCACTAAAACACACTATATTGCCCAAATGTTTGATGAAATAAAAAAGATGATCTTAGGCCGAGTACATGGATACCAAACATGACATGCTTTAAAATTGCGCACAAACGTGCAGTGGCAACAAAATAAATATATTTTTAAAAGCCTTTAAAAGCCTTTACAGGTTACCACTTTAGATTTACAGAGGAGGTCTACTGCAAAAATTACTGCCCTCGATCTGACCTTCGCGGTGATACCTCACATGCATGGTGCAATTGCTGTTTACGTTTGACGACAGACCGCCGCTTGCGTTCGCCTTAGCGCGAGAGCAGGGGGCGACGGGTGCTTTTTTTTTTTTTTTGCTTTTTTTTTTTTTTTGCTTTTTTTATCTTATTTTTAAACTGTTCCTTTCATATTTTTTTTTTTTTTATAATTTTTATTGTTATCTCGGGGAATGTAAATAACCCCTATGATAGCAATAGGTAGTGACAGGTACTCCTTTTTTTGAAAAAATTGGGGTCTATTAGACCCTAGATCTCTCCTCTGCCCTCAAAGCATCTGACCACACCAAGATCGGTGTGATAAAATGCTTCCCCAATTTCCCAATGGCGCTATTTACATCCGGCGAAATCTAAGTCATAAAATGCTCGTAGCTTCCGGTTTCTTAGGCCATAGAGATGTTTGGAGCCACTCTGGTCTCTGATCAGCTCTATGGTCAGCTGGCTGAATCACCGGCTGCATTCTCAGGTTCCCTGTTGAGACAGGAGAGCCAGAGAAAAACATGGAAGACGGTGGGGGGCATTCCCTCCCACGGCTTGTAAAAGCAGTCTAGAGGCTAATTAGCCGCTAGGATTGCTTTTACATGAAAGCCGACCGCTGGCTGAAAAGAATGATACCAAGATGATACCTAAACCTGCAGGCATCATTCTGGTATAACCACTCAAAGTCGTGAATAGCGTACCTGAAGACAAAAAAATGGTTAACAATAAAGCACAGTAAACGGTAAAGTATAAAAAATTGCATACCTGAAAAGCAAACATGATAAAACATAATAACATTAAAACATTGCAGAATAGAATACAGTAAAAAAGAGCAGAACAATAGAGAGAGAGAACAATAAAACGACAACTATTTTTTTTTATTTTATATATTTATTTTTTTTTGACACTTTTTTTGTAACTAACTTTTGTAACTGTAACCGGTTCCAGGTTTGGGTCTCTCAAAATGCGATGGCATCTTGGGGAGACCCTGTGAAAGTGTGTCCTAGTCTGTGCAATGCTGTACCCTACGCTAATACTCAACTAGTGAATGGTAGCGTTCAAAACATTCACCAATGCAAAGACCAGGATTGTCAGGACAGGAGGGACAATAATAGCGGGTGTCACGCCTATATACGCGCTTGCTGCAGACACAACATCTTTTTTGGGGGGGTTCGTTGGGTAGAGGTACTCGGGAGGACATAAAAATGCCTCTTATGCAGCCGACTGCATTTGGTTGGGGATGTGAATGGGGGAAGTACGGGCGCTGCAGAAGTGTTGGGTTCCCAATTGGGATTAGTGAATGCAGCAGGAAGGGCATTATGGGCACGACGGGCCTGTGTTTGCCTTTTTGGTGGCAGCGGGACACTACTTGTGCTTTGCCACCTCACCAGCTTGAACTGCACTTATGGGACTCGCCACGTCACCAAGTGTTACTGCAGTGCTGGTTTGACTACGACCGGGGTGTACTAGGCAGCTGGTGCTTGCAAGTCCAATAAAAAGCTACCAAAAAAACTGTTCGCGATCGCAGGGATCAGGCCTGACTCTGCGAACGCTGCAGTTATGCGTTTAGTGTTTTGTAAGTGACAGTGATCGATCGATACTGCACTTGGGTGGGCTGGGCTGGGCCGGGTGGAGGGGCAAAATGCAGGTGCTAGCAGGTATCTGGGCTGATCCCGCTAACACTGCGTTTTTGGGAACCCTAAACTGTTGGGGACGCTAGTATAGATCTGATCGGATCAGATATTGATCCGTTCAGATACTGTACCACTAAGGGAGGTGTACGGTGCGTGCGTGGGTGTTAGCGGTACTGGCGCTAACCTGACGCTGCCTGGGGCTGGTGCTTGCTAGTTCACCAAAATACTACCAAAAAAACTGTTGGCGATCGCAGGGATCAGGCCTGACTCTGCGAATGCTGCAGTTATGCGTTTAGTATTTTGTAAGTGACAGTGATCGATCGATACTGCACTTGGGTGGGCTGGGCCGGGCCAGGCGGAGGGGCAAAACGCAGGAGCTAGCAGGTATCTGGGCTGATCCCGCTAACACTGCGTTTTTGGGAACCCTAAACTGCTGGGGACGCTAGTATAGATCTGATCGGATCAGATATTGATCCGTTCAGATACTGTACCACTAAGGGAGGTGTACAGTGCGTGCGTGGGTGTTAGCGCTACTGGCGCTAACCTGACGCTGCCTGGGGCTGGTGCTTGCTTGCCAGTTCACCAAAATGCTACCAAAAAAACTGTTGGCGATCGCAGGTATCAGGCCTGACTCTGCGAACGCTGCAGTTATGCGTTTAGTGTTTTGTAAGTGACAGTGATCGATCGATACTGCACTTGGGTGGGCTGGGCGGAGGGGCAAAATGCAGGTGCTAGCGGGTATCTGGGCTGATCCCGCTAACACTGCGTTTTTGGGAACCCTAAACTGCTGGGGACGCTAGTATAGATCTGATCGGATCAGATATTGATCCGTTCAGATACTATACCACTAAGGGAGGCGCATGCTGCGTGCGTGGGTGTTAGCTGTACTGGCGCTAATCTGACGCTGCCTGGGGCGACGCATATCACCGCCGGGCGATTAGGGGGCTAAACCTTTATTCGGTAATAAACGGCGGGTGCCCTGACACTATAAAAAATAAACGAACTAACCAGCGTCAACCGTAACGGTTATACGGTGATCAGTGGTGAAAGGGTTAACTAGGGGGCAATCAAGGGGTTAAAACATTTATTAGATAGTATATGGGGGTCCCTGACGCTATAAAAACGCTGACGGCGAACCTAAATATTTACGTCCCTAACTAGCATCACCAGCGACACTAATACAGCGATCAGAAAAATTATCGCTTAGTGACACTGGTGATGGGGGGTGATCAAGGGGTTAAAACTTTATTAGGGGGGGTTAGGGGGGTACCCTAGACCTACAGGGGGCTAACAGTAACTGTGCTAACACTGTAACTGCCACAAACTGACACCTAGCAGTAATCAGAAAAAAAAAAAAAAAAAAAAACCTGCTTGGTGTCAGTTTGTGACAGGGGGGGGGGGGTGATTGGGGTGTTTTTGTATGCCTGGCATGTTCTACTGTGTGTGTAGTGTTGTGCACTCACATTGATGTCTTCTCTCCTCGGCGCTGGAACGGAAACTACCGAGCCGAGGAGAGATGACATAATTTCCTTTGCTGCTGTTTAGCATACAGCAGCAAAGGAATGTTCCCATTGGCCGGCGGCGATCGCGAGGGGGGGGCACGAACGGATGGCCTCCCCCTCCCCTCCGATCGCCGGGGAACAAAACGGGACCGCCTCGGGCACCACCCCACCCCTGGCCATACACTATTCAATTTTCCTGTTCAACTTTCCTTTAGATTTACCAAAACCATATAATAGGAGGTCAAACCTAAACACTTTCAATTTGTATGCAATCAGGCAGGCCCTTGTACTACATAGTTGAAGGTAAATCTAAAGAAAATTGAACAGGAAAATTGTATGGTGTATGGCCAGCTTAAGCCTCTTGCGCTTTCCTCAATTTGTTCCTGTAATGAAGCTAACTGCAGTTTTTCTTCTTCTACAATTAAGTCCATAACTGCAACACCGTGGTTTACACAGAGTTCCTTCCACTTTTGTAGGAAACGTTCAGTGTGTAAGTGTTCAGCGGGAATAATTCTGTCTCTCAACCCTCTTGGCACTACTCGATGTGAAATATACGTCTCCAGAGCTGATACATCCCAACGTCGGTTAAGATGTTTAACCAGCAATTTTTTGTGTTCTTTAAATTTGTTTTTAATGTCGTCATCTTGGTTGAATGCTTGGGGTGTATCGCTCTGGAAAGCAGTCCTTATTTCACGATCGATTTCTTCACTTAGCATAAACGCCATTACTCATTCCGTTGTTAACAGCCAGCAGTGGCCTTAATAAGTTACCTGAAATCAAGAAGGACCTAATTTTTAATAGTTTACGTGTTCACTAGTAATGGACAGTGGTAGTGCCATTGTGATTACCTGCAGTTTTGGTCTATCTTAACTGGTGGTGGACAGTGGTGACACCATTGTGGACATTTGATATTTTGCTCTAATTTTTCCCTTTTTTTAACAGTTTTTTTTAATTTTATTTTTAATTTTAAAAAATTGTTATTGACCTAATTTTCCTTTTTTAATAATATTTTTACTATTAAAGGATTTTCCCCACAAGATGGCGTTATACCGTCTCACAGCTAATCCATGTTGCTAGTGATATGTTGGTATAATTCCCTATTTTAATGGTCGAATGCCCATCGAATACTATTTGTAGTTTGGTTTGGTACATATAGGGCAAATTCCATCTATTTATTTTTCTTTTTTTAATTTAATTCTATCAGTCCAAATGGTTGCCTCCTATGTGGACGGTCTGCTTTCGACCGCTCCGGTAGATTCGACACATGCGCTTGCGCCTTTCGAGATCACATCGAGGCGTGGTTTTATTTGTTTATATAATAGCGATGACTCGGAGCGTCGCCCGTTCCCCAGACAACGTTGAATACAGACGAAACTTACGTTGGGAGGTTCACGTTCTGATGTCATCGCTTTTCATCTGAACGGGCGCTCGCCAGCTGGCCGGCAAATTTGCTTTACTTCTTATGCTGGAATGTAAGTCTTTTACGTGTTTTAATAAATTTATTTGTATGGAGTTACGCTATGGGCCTTTCCTTTTTGCTCCTATGGTGGTGACTTGGGTTGTGGCAACCCCTTCCTGCCCCATGCATGTCCGCGGTACATTGAGTGATGTCCTGATGCTGCTGGATGCCTGAATACAAGGTCCCATACAAACCTGGTTTGCCTGTCATCTGCCACGTCAACAGAGGGATGTTCCAATATTTGCTGGTTATCTGGCCTTTGGTTTATCTACGAGCTTATTGAAGCTTACTATCTGGTAAGCATGTATTTTTAAAGGTGGAGGATCACTGCAAGGGGTGTCGTTTTCAATTTCCACTTTCATACACTGATCCCTACAAAGAGCCAACTGGGGACTCTTACCATCTTTTTAGAAGATTTCCTTTTCGGTCCTGGGACTTTTTTTGTTTATTTTATGCTTTTTGCACTTTTGTGATTTTTATCATACAATATTGATTGCTCATTTCTGATTTGTATGTCATCCTATTTAATCTTTAGAGGATTCACATATATTTCCACAATCAATTTGATGTCTTTTCATATGTACCTTCACACATGGTATAAGGGTTTAGCGCAGTTTTTTTCTTTGTTTTTATCCCATGGTTGTGTATTGCACATTTGAACTGCAGCTCTTATTAGCTTTAGTCTAGCGCAGTGTTTTCTTGTTCCACTTTTTATATATGGCTCAAAAGGGTTAAGTCCTCATTGGAAGATAATGCTGTTTTAAACAACTTCTTATCCAGGTGCTGGCTCAGTGATGGTGCTTCTTAACCGTGCTCTTATTATGCTTGCACTAACCGGATAACCTCACCCCTGCAGGGGTATAGGCAGTCACAGTATCTGCCACTGTGTAGCAGCCCTGGATGCCCCCGGTTCGTGCTTTAAATGTTGCTTACCGAATTTAAAAAAACATGTATCGGCGAAATTCCACGAGAGCCAAACTCGTTTCTATGTGGCGTCAGTACTCCTCCGGTACTCCTGTTAGTGGGTCCTGAGGACGCTCCATCCTGGAACCAGTTCTGTGTGTGTAGACTGGGGAGTGTGGTATCTGCCCTGTGCGAGACCCTAGAGCAGTGGCAATGCCTGTCCTCAGGACCCACTAACAGGAGTAACCCTTTTGAGCCATATATAAAAAGACTTTTAATAAAACAAAATTATCTTTTCCAGCAAGTACTGGGTTTTTGAAGCACAAGTCACTTTGTTAACTAATGTCAAATTAACACATATATTTTTGAACAATAAGCACTTTTTGCACTTGGTTATTTATAAATGTAATGGTATGCGACATAGGATTGCAACTTTCCCCTTGTAAAAAATTTCACTTATGATTAACATTTAAGCACAAGTCACTTTGTTAATTAATAGATGCCACACTAGCATATATGTATATTTGTGACTAGTAAGCACTTTTTGCCCTTTGTCAGTTATTGGCGCAACGGTATGTGATATAGGATTGCGGCCTTCCATTTGCGTAATTAACATTTTACACCTAGGATTAGCATCTAACAAGTGTAATCCACACCACCTTTGGCTAAAACTGTATATAGGAACATCTTTTAGGATTAAAGAAACTACATTGGCAAATAGTCGTCAGAGGCTGTAGTTCAACGTAAATTAAACGCAAACTGGGCTTTAAAGGCTATAACACATGCTGGGTCTTGTATATCTTATTTTGTATTTTCCATCAAATTTAAATTTATTCATTCACATATCATGTTTTGAACTAGCCTTATTGCTAATAAGACACCACAAGCCACCTTATATTCACATACACAATATTTTAGGCTCTCGCCAGTTAGTATGTATAACTTTAATTATTTAGCCTCCATATCTAACCCAGATTATCACATAAGGCACGGCACGGTGGCCTACCATCAAAATTTACTCACTAGAGCAGCGCCATATCTACACCTGTTTTCTATTCACATCTACCGCCAGTTGCCAGTTGGCTGAGCCTGTTAGCTGCTCTCTGGCCGTACTTTTTGAGGGGAAGATTTTTTTTCCTTTTCCCCATTTGATGGTATAGGTTTATCGATCTTTCAATGGGGGTAAAGTCCTTTTGTACATTAGGTGACTTGCTAGATAATCTATATAATTATTTGTTCTTGCAACCCTAAGAGGTTCTATTTTATCCCATGCATCGACATAGGTCAATCTCAGGTACTGCATGTTATTTTTACGGGGTGATTCCTGAAATACTGTTGGCTTAGTGCATTCTTTAAGCTGCAATTATCGAGTGCCTCATGATTTGCTATTACTCTATTCGCAGGCGATACAGTCAAGGCACTCTCACCTGGTATTTATTTTTCATACATCATGGGACACAGTCAGGCGAATATTCATTACCTCCTATTAATCTCCAGGTGAATGGACACTGGTAGACCAAAGGTCTTTAGACAGGAAGTGATCCCCTACATAACCCCTCCCACACAGGAAGCACTTCAGTTTTTTACCAGTGTCTACAAGGTGGATGGCACGGCTTGTTTGAGCTCTCTGAGCTCCAGGTCTCTAGTCCCACAAACTGTTCTTAAATGAATTAAGGGATTGACCGATCGGATCCATTTGACAAAGGCTTTATATGCTTGGATAAATGGTACCCGAGCCTCGCAAAGAAGATACAAGATCCTGCGAGGTTTTGCCTGTAATGTGGCCTCCGGGCACTGGACCCTGCAAAGTGGAATCCTGGACACCACAGCGCTAAGACATTCCTGCAGGGTGCTGTACAGGTCCAAGGGAGTGGACCCTAAACATGAAATGGGTACCCAGTCCTTGAAGGTCCTCAAGTGACAGGAACCCGCTGTGATGGGTGAAGTTTGGGCTCTTAGTTTCTAAGCTGCCCTGTGCCTGGACGGGTAAGTGAAACCCCTTTATTATTGTGGGGTTTCCCAGTGATTGTAACAATCAGTCAAGCTAACTAGAGGCTGGACACCTGTGTGTGGTGACCATACGGGGGGGGGGGGAGTTTTGGACTAGCTGTGGGTGTTTGCAAAGTGTATTTTTTTTGCTTGTGCCTGGCTGCTTCTTACCTGTATGATGGCGCACGACTGTGCGCCATTTCGCCTTGGTTCCCCATTCGCGGGACCACACGTACATGCGCACGCATGCAGAGAACATTCCGGCGCACAACCAGCTTATTTAAGCTGTATATGCCAAGCATCCGGTGCTTCCAGAGGGCAGCTGTGGGACACAGAGCAGACTCTGTACAGGCACTTGCAGCGGTTCATTTCTCCTTGCCCAGGTCACGTGAGTCACCAAGTGTTGCTTGGTAGGCTAAGGTGCTTAGCAGGATTGTTGCATAGGGGCTTGGTGAGCCCTATTAAAGGGTCTCCCTTCTGAGGTGTTTTTATACCACACCCATGTACTCTTTTTGTGGCTAGTATATGTCTTCAAAAAAGACGAGTGGGACCAATACTACAGGGAAGGGCACTCCTATGTAGTCAGTAGTTCCTGATGAACCTAGTCGTATCCCTAGTGTTGTATTTCCTGAAGGACCAGAGGCTTCCGGCCAATCTGAGCCGCTGCGCCCATCTGGTATTGTGCCTACAGTCAACGCTGCTGCTTCACTCTTTATCACCAAGGATGAACTGTCTTCGGCCCTAGCCGGGTTAGAGCACAGGATTAATGGCAGGATTGCCTCCATCCCGCACGGTGGCAAGAAGCGTGACAGATCCCCCTTCCCTGGAGCCTCCTAGTTTGGAGCAGGAATGGGTTGAGAATGGGGGAAGAGCTTAAAACTCGGCATTCTGTGGAGGGCCTGGCGGATGAGTCTGCTTCCGAGCAATCTGGACAAAAAGATATCCAGTTGATGTCTGCCTCTCAGTCGCAGAGGCTTTTCATCCTGACTGACCAAAATTGTTCGTTCTGTTTAAAGTTGCCTCTTGCAGAGGTGACTGAGCGCCCCCCCCCCCCCCCCCCCCCGGTCCTCTTGGGATCCCTGAGGCCTCTTCGGGCCGCACAGGCTTTTCCCCTACACCCCCTGCTGGAACAGGCGGTGTATGCTGATGGGAACATCCTGACAGGTTTTTGTTCCTTTTAAGAGGTTTTCCCTTTTTATATCCCATAGATGAAAAGTTTGTTAAAGGGAGCGTGTCAGCTGTAGATGCAGCAGTCTCTTCCTTAAACAAGAACTTGACTTGTCCGGTAGATAACGAACAGGGCTTGAAACACCCTGTTGACAAGAAATTGGAGTCCTTATTAAAGGCTTCCTTTTCTTTGGCCAGTTTAGCTATTCAGCCAGCTGTTGCAGCAATTGGTATCTGCCATTCCATAAGGGATCAAGTCAAACGCCCTGATAGGCCTAACCAGGATGATCTGCCTGAAAATAAGACCGATATTCCTCGAGCGCTGTGTTTTTGCTGTTGACGCCTTTAAAAGGATTCAATACAGCAAGTTTCTTGTTTGGCTCTCTTGTCTGTACATATGCACAGACTTTTGTGGCTTAAGAACTAGTCAGCCGAGCTTCCTTGTGAAAAGTTATTGGTAGGTTTCCCTTTTCATGGGGAACCTTTTATATGGTGATCATTTGGATGAATATATCCACAAAATTTCCGGAGGCAAGAGTTCTCTACTTTCTGTGAAGAAAAGCACCAGGCGTCCCTTATTTAAAACCTCAGGGACTGCTTTCTCAAATGTCTCGGTGCCACGGCAGTTCCGTCACCCACAGGGTACTAGGGCCAGGGGCAAGCCGCAAGGCCAGGACCAGAAAAAGCCCTGGGTCCAAAATTCTTATAAACCCAGCACCAAGCCCTCCTTTTGAGTGGACGCCCCCACTCCATCGGGTGGGGGGAAGGCTGCTGCACTTTGCGGACATTTGGAGAACGATAATTCAGGAAGAGTAGGTCACCCCCCCCCCCCCGTGTTTACAAGCTGAAGTTGCGGGGGGGTTCCCCCTCAGGTTTTTAAGATCCAGCGTTCCCTCGGTTCCTCCAAAAAGAGACTTCTTGCTTCAGGCATTACATCAAGGATTGATTGTACAGGTTCCTGTATCCGACGAGCGAACCTGTTTTACGGTTTAAAAACCAAACTGGGTCACAAGGCCCATTTTTGGACCTAAGATCCCTGAACCAGCATCTACTAATCCAGTCCTTTCTGATGGAGTCTGTCTGCTCAATTGTAGCCTCGCTCGCTAGATGGAAGATTTTTTTAGCCTCCATCGATATAAAAAATGCGTATTTTACACGTACCTATCTTTCAGCCTCATCAGAGGTTCCTGCGATTTGCAGTAGAGGAACATAATTTTCAGTTTGTGGCTCTATCCTTCGGGCTTGCTACAGCTCCCCGGGTGTTCACAAAGGTCCTAGCACCAGTACTGGGTCTTTTTAAGGGCCCAAGGGATCCTGGTGCTTGGGTATCTGAATTACCTCCTGCTCAGAGATCGCTCATTACAGGCTCTAGAACTGAGCATTCACAGTGTGGTATTTGAAAAGCTTATAAAAACAAAAAAAAACGCGCTAGAAAATATTAGACAATATTTAAAGTGTAAAGTCCACTACAAAAGAGTCCAATGAAGTTAATAAGTGACGTAAAATTCCTCAGTGTGATAAATTCAGGATGATAATTCAATTGGGATACATCTATGTGGTGAAATGCTTACCAGAACGTAAGCCAAAATAAGACAGATGGCTTAAACCCAGCCCGGGCCTTTAAAGGGCGATTCCAATATGGCAGGATCACTCGTACTCGTGTAGCAAATTCAAGTCCGCATAGGATAATCCAAAAAATAAATGGCAAAAAACATAGCGTGATACTGCTACGATAATGAACATAAAAACAAAAAAGGGGTGCAACACTCAACAACCCAAATCATATATAATCATAAAGCATCCTGTGACTGCAACATACACAGGAAGGTAAGGTGAGTGATATGCAACATGCAATAAATAGTGCTCTTTGGATAGATAGGTGAACCTCCAAATGAATCAGCTTTTCAGACAGCAAGGATAGGTGAGCATACACCTGTCACCCAAAGGAGGAACAAGGAGAAAAATCCACCAAGTGCACAGACATATACAGCAGCTTAGCAGATGGCAAACCGGTGTGCGCAAACTCCACACAGTTAGAGGCTTGACATCATAAGCGTGACAGAAGATCTAACTAAGGCGAACCTCTTAGGTCCCTGCTTACCAGATGGCCAATAAGAAAACACAAGCCGAAATCCTGATGAAAAATGGCATGGGTACGTCCTGGCGATCCCGTCACGGGCTCAATGTGCATATATGAAAAAGGAACAGCCAATAGTGTGATACCATAAAAACTGGAAATTTATTAAAGGAAATGCACTTACAATAAAAGCAAAAGAATACAGCGATGCCGGCCGGCACTCAAACAAACAGCTCCCGTCCACAGCAGGGCGACGTGGTGACGTCAGTACGTCCCTCCCAGACGCGTTTCGTCATAGGCTGACGTTCTCAATGGGGAACGGGCAGCGTGCTGAGCCACCACAATATATGCGCACACCAAGCCTCGCTCTGGGATCCGTCAAGTGAAACACAGAACGCCATCTTTGGTGTGGGCATTAGCAAAAACAGAACTAAGGGAATAGGGCCAAGTCAGCGGCAAAGACGCCACCCGACCCACATCCCTTTACAAGTAAACCTGGCACACAAGGACTACGAGTGGTTGGTAAACCAAACGGGTAATTTCTAAAAATCATATAGATTAAAACCCTCCCTGTTGGGAACTCGGACCCTGGTGGCCGGATGAAATTCTTTAGATGTCAATCCCAATAGCCAGATATCACGCTAGTCTCCAGCCAGGACATTGCTCATATAGAGATAACATAAATTGGCAGGTTAAAGGGTAAGTGTGGGACTTATCCAAATTACCCCAACATAATACCTCCACATGGACAATATTAATAACCAAAACACAATTGAAAGAATAACTCATAAAAATTATCTCATAAGAAAGAAAAAAATAAATTTAAAAAACACTAGTTAAAAATGAATAATATCAGTGCAGTTAGGCATAATATGTTCTCTAGACATAAAGAGAAGTATATATAACCCACATATAGTTCGGGACGTATCCCTATTCTCATACTTCTAATATGACCAGCTATCACTGGTATAAACGATGATCGAGATACAAAAAATCATAAAAGCAAATATATAAAAAACAAATATATAAACAAAATACAGAACCAAAAATCTAAAGAAGGCCCCCATCCAAAACTTGGCGGGATCTTTGATTCTATATTACCCACAAAAAATCCTCCTTGGGAGATGTGATCTGAAGAAATGTAATATAGAAGAGGGTTATTTTAAACTTTCGTGACTGCTCAGACCCAGACCTCATAACAGAGCCCAATCAAAAAAATACCACCTCAGCCGAAATAATGTCTGAGGAAAAAACTGAAGATTGGTTCTATACTTAAATGATCAGAGTTCAGATATTTATTGCTCTACATTAGAAAGTACCTTAAAAGACCTCAATATTCAGGAATTATCAATGAACGCATTGACATCCACATCTATGTTCAATCCATGGGGCGTGTAACTCTTGACCTTATGGATCCAAGACATTTCCAATTTGGAAATCTCTCGCACCATGGAACTCTCCCGCCAATGGGGTTTGTAACGATCATTCCCTAAAAATAGGGTGCCGGAAGGATCTCTGTTATGTACCAAACGGTAGTGTTTAGAGACCGAATGGTTCTTAAAGCCTGTTAGGATGTTGGTGATATGTTCATTGAGCCTTACTTGAAGGGGGCGTTTGGTCCGCCCCACATATTGCAAGCCACAAGGGCATTGCGACAGATAGACCACTCCGAAGGTAGAACAAGTAATAAATGGGGTAATATGGTGGGTTCGGCCCGTCCTAGTAGAGACAAAAGTCTGGGTTCTCCTATTTAAACATGAATTGTGAGAGCAAACCCGACATTTATTACATTTGTAAAAACCCGTTAATTGATCAAAGAAGGTGGTCCTATTTAAAGGGGGGTCCAATACCCCCGGGGCCAACCTGTTCTTAAATGAGGGGGCCCCTTTAAAAACGACTTTAGGTTTAGATGGTAAGGCTTCCTTCAGGACTTGGTCGTTGGTAACAATATGCCAATGTTTGGACACTAGTTGTTTTATTTCCTTATGCTGAAGAGAATAAGTGGTAATAAAGGGTACTCCTAGATTATTATCAGAAGCTCTTGTCTGAGATTTGTCTCTCAGCAGGAGCTCCCTATCCATCTCGTGTACGCCCTTTAGCACAGGTAACAGATACTCCCTGGTGTATCCTTTCTCAAGGAACCTCTCAGTGAGAACATTACTCTGTGATAGGAATTTCTCCGGGTTCAAACAGTTCCTACGTACCCTCATATACTGGCTTTTGGGAATTCCATTAAGCCAGGGTCTATAGTGACAGCTTTCTAGTGGGATGTAGGAGTTCCTATCACTCTCCTTAAAAAAGGTAGATGTGGACAGAACTCCCCCCTCTATGGTCAAAGTTAGATCTAAAAAATGGATCTGAGTCTGACTCCTCTCGAAATTCAGATGAATACCACGGTTATTAATATTGAGGAAAGACATGAACTGCTGAAGCTCTGGGCCATCTCCATACCATAGGAAGAGGATGTCATCTATATACCTAGCCCACAGGACGAGGTGGGAATTCCGGTGGGCATAGATGACATCCTCCTCCCACTTGGCCATAAAAAGATTGGCCAGGCTGGGGGCATATTTTGTCCCCATAGCCGCGCCACGACTTTGGCGATAAAATCGATCTGAGAACCAAAAATAATTGTGGGAGGCTGCAAAGCCCAACAGTTCCATAATAAAAGAAATTTGGCCTGCGGGAGGGCCTGAATCTCTCACCAAGGCTCCCTCTACTGCTTGTAAACCCATATCATGGGGAATTATGGTGTATAAGGAGGTGACATCGGCACTTAACAACCACATACCAGGTCTAATAGCAGTGCTAGAAAGGAGATTCAGCACATGACGGGTGTCTTTAATGTACGAAGGCATCTTTTGAACAAGGGGCTGGAGGAAAAAATCTATGTATCTGCCCACCCGGGATGTGATTGAATCAATGCCACTCACAATGGGGCATCCCGGGGGGCAGATAGGGTTCTTGTGAACCTTAGGTAGGTAATAAATAATTGGAGTTCTGGGGGCCTTGGGAACTAAAAATAGACTCTCCTTGTCACTCAGAATACCCAATGAGGTGCCTTTGGAAATAATCTTACGTAGTTCTCTAAGGTAACTATTTTTAGGGTCAGGGGGGAGGGGGGTGTAGGTTGCTGTGTCACTAAGGATCCTGGCCATTTCAGCCAAATAATCCTTTCGGTCAAGCACCACTATCCCTCCCCCCTTATCCGCAGGACGGATAATCAGATCCTTATTTTTACACAAAGAATCCAACCCATCCTGCACAATTTTTGAATTTTTGGCGTTTTTAACTTCTAATTCCTCAAGATCTCTTAATATAACATCTCTAAACACCTTCAGTGTGGGAGCAAGTGTTCCCGGTGGATTAAAAAGGGATGCATTCGCCAATCCAGAATGTACGAATTGGTCGGTCGATTGAGAGTTTCTTACAATGGGATTACCTATCATATATCTCTTTATATTCAGTTTGCGAACAAACTTATGGACATCCATATATGTTTGAAACCTGTTTAGGCTCCTAGGAGAGGAAAACTTGAGGCCTTTGTCTAAAACAGTCTTTTCGGACTGTGTTAACTCTACAGTGCTCAAGTTAAAAATGCCCTGCCCTACTATATTCTGGCTTTTTTTTTGCTCGCAGGCGCCTCCCCCCTCTAGTTCCTCGCTTCTTTCTACTGGCCTTTTTAGTCCTTGACCTGGCCTGGAAAAACCCCAAGTTCCTGCTCCCCTGGGAGGTGGGGCAGTATAATTGGGTGTAGTTAAGTTTTGGGAAGGGAAAAGCATAGTAGGATCCTGAATGTCCTGTTGGTATCCATATGGTGCATGAGGGTCTGACCCCCCCTCATATGGATTCATGTCGCTTATAGGGAAAAACCTATTTTGTGTGGGGAGATTAAATTCCCAACCTGCAGCATAAGGATCTTGGTAAGGTGGTTTTTGAAATGGGTCATAGTTGTGATTGGGTCTCCACCAATCCGGATAATCCCCATTATAACCCCGACCTCTGTTGGAATTGGACGGGCCCCGTCCTCTTCCACCTGCAGGGTGGCCTCCTCTCCACGAAGGTGGAGGAATAGACCGTGATCCCCCTCCCCTTTGTGTATAATTAGATCTAGGAGTCATTGGACTCTTTTATAGTGGACTTTACACTTTAAATATTGTCTAATATTTTCTAGCGCGTTTTTTTTGTTTTTATATTTGTATTGGTGTACCTCACTTATAACCGCAGCTGTTTTTGTCTTTTTTATTTCAATATCTATTCATTGTATGTTTTCACTTCATTATTATCCCCACTATTATTCATTTTCCTCCTAGCGCAGTTTTTTTATTTTTCTATTTGAAAAGCTTAGGCTGTATCAGAAATACTGAAAAGTCATCCTTGAAACCAGCTCAAGGTCTAAAGTATTTAGGTCTGATCCTAGATACGGTCTAAGCAAGAGTATTCTTGCCACCTGCAAAGATCTGTGCCCTGAAGAATCAGGTGTGTCAGATAAGGGGCAACAGACAACCCTCCATTTGGCTTTGTATGAGTCTTCTAGGGAGGATGGTATCCTCCTTTGAGGTGGTTCCCTATGCCCTGTTCCATTCCAGGCCTCTACAACAAGACATCTTGTTGGCTTGGAACAAGAGGACAAGCCCTGGATTATCCAATGTTCTTATCTCCTCGGGCATGCTTAAGCCTAAACTGGTGGTTCCAGGATTAGAACCTGCGAAAGGGAAGATCCTTCCTCACGGTAACTTGGAGAGTACTGACTACACATGCCAGTCTCTCAGGCTGGGGTGCGACCCTAGAGAAGCTCACAGCTCAAGGGAATATCGTTAAGGACAGAACAGATCCAGCCCATCAACGTCCTAGAATTATGGACAGTACGACTGGCCCTACGGTCATGGACGGTGGAACTTCAGGAATGCCCTATCGGGGTTCAGTCCTACAATGCCACTGCAGTGGCCTATATAAACCACCAAGGCAGTACCAGGAGTCGTTCAGCTCTGAAGGAGGTGAACCACATACTAGCCTGGGCAGAGGGACATGGGCCAATAATATCGGCAGTCCATATCCTGGGAGTAGAGAACTCGAAGGCAGATTATCTCAGCCGCCAGCAGATCTGCCTGGGGGAATGGTCCCTACACCCAGGGGTGTTCCAGGAAATTTGCCAACGTTGCTGATGGCCAGATGTTAAAGGACCATGGCAGGCAGCCAGGGTGTTAAAGGACCATGGCATCTCGGGACCAGTAGTGTCTACCTTAGTGAATGCTAGAAAATCTGTCACTAGGAGGATCTATCATAAGGTCTGGAAGACTTGTATTGCTTGGTGTGAAGCCAAAAAATGGCATCCTCGGAAATACGTGATTGGGAGAATTCTCTTTTCTACAGTCAGCTGTGAAAATCAAATTGGCTTGATTCAGCTTCAGTTTCGGCCCCATCAGTATTCTTCCAAAGGCCTTTAGCTTCCCATTCACTGGTCCGAACCTTAATGCAGGGGGCAACTCGCTTGCTTTCCCCTATTAGGTCACTCATGTGTCCTTGGGACTTGAACAACCATCTCAGAGATGTCCAGGTCATCCACGGAAGTTAACACCTCGACAGGGGCATTTTCTGATGAGAAGGTTTGAAGAAAATCTCCATGCAAGTTCACTGCAGTTAGCTAAAGTAGTAGAAAGCCAAACTGGGGCGATTGTTTCCCATGACACAATACAACGTACAGTACACTGCAGACGTATGACATGCATGGGTTTCCGCCTAGAATTTGCCAGGGCCCATGCTGAAAGACTACTGGGACTCTCAGAACACACATCTAAGGCCACTGTTGCATTTCTGAAAAACAGGGTAAAAGTGATTCAGTGACCAAGTACTTTATGTCTCCTGATCTGAACCCAACTGAACACCTATGGGGAATTCTGAAGAGACAAGTTGATCATCCCTCACCAGCATCTAAAAGAGGTTGTTCTTGAAGAATGGAAAAAGATAGGTGTTGCAATATGTCGTCAACTTGTTCATTCCATGCCTAGAAGACTTGGTGCTGTCCTTACAAATCATAAAGGTCATACAAAATACTAGCTGTAGTAGTTTTTGATGTGGGGTATATTTATTTCTTTATTGTACATCATGGGACACAGAGCCATAGTTATAACTTAATTGTTATATAGGCACCTTCAGGTGATGGACACTGGTATACCCAATACAGGAAGTTCACTCCCCTATATAGCTTAAAGGAAGAGAGGGGGACCACCCTTCAAGTTCCTATCTTTATTTCAGAAAAATCGCAACATCACAATGTCTCACCCAATGCCTCTCCTCAAATTAGAGACCGTATCCGTAACCTAAATCAAATATATCAGTAAGGGGAAGGACCAAGGGGAAACACAAGAAAGTGGTCTCCCTTGGTCCAGAAAGTGGCTACTAAGGATATGGTGGGCAATAAAGGGGAGATGTTATACATAAAAATGTGAAAGTTTATTGAAAAATTAAGAGTACAAAAATGATTTAGCTGCTGACAAATAGAATACATGTGTAGAGCTGGTCCACCAGACACAAATTAATGGGCCCGTCCCGTGCATGCAGCACAAGGTACGCCCATTAACCAGCAACACAACAAGAAAAACATCAAACAATTACACACATATAGACACATAAAACCATACAGTACAGGCGCCTAAAATCCCACAGGTGCATAAGGTCCCTGTGGCCAATCGCCACATCAAAAAATTATGTAATAAATTATATCTTTGAAAAAGATGTAAAAATGGAAGAGCCTTATGCATGCGTGGTCCCCCGGGGAGATGGGGAAAGTGGATTGGATGTTTGGGAAGTAGTGAACTGACTCTGAGGACTCACTGATTGACATCCACTATGGTTGTATTCCTACTACGGCTAGATAAATGGGTCAGGGGGACTTGTGAATGCGTTTAGCATGCGCATGCATGAATCATGAATTCAGCTCAAGTCCATTCCTGTCATTGGTGAAGTGGATATGTAAACCAGAGTGTCTCTATAGAGTATACAGGGTATATATGCCGCACAGGGAGATGTATACTATTGATGCCAGAAACAGATCACTTGATATTTCAGAGCGGCAGTATGGCTCCCGGGACTTTAAATGTGTAGACGGTATTTTAGAAACCTATGCAAGGCTAGATATCAGACTGATATAACCTACTGTCCACTTATGGCCACACCATGCCACTTCAATAGTCAGCGATTTAGGATAACAGCTGCATAAGGGGCTGAAGGGGTTACTTTACCACCTCTCTGTCGAATGACGGTCAGTGATGTTTTACATCTTGCGGTTGCTCCACTGCTCCATGACTCTCTTATCTGTGTTGCCGCTACCAGCCGTGGCGTACTGCGTCCTCCAAGTATTCAGGGGGTGATAATCCTCTCATTCACGGATGCAGAGTACAGCTATACTTGTGCGGCAACTTAATTCCCCATGTAAATCATTGTTTGAGGTTTCAGCCTTCCACTAGAAGGGATCCCCGTCTCCCCTCACTGTGGGAGATGACTAGGTCGGCGTCCGCACTGCTTCATTACGTCAACGCGTTTCGCAACGTCATTGTTACGTAGCTTCAACAGGACGTACTGGAAGTTGACACGCATCCCTCCCTCTTATTATTCCGGGATGCTGTCACGCCTCCTTCTTTCATTTAACCCCTTACATCAACACTTTCAGCTTTCCACTAGAAGGGATCCCCGTCTCCCCTCACTGTGGGAGATGACTAGGTCGGCGTCCGCACTGCTTCATTAGGCCATGATAATCTCACCCAAATGGAACGTCAAGCATTAATGGAACTGAAGGGAGCTAAAAGTGTTGTAATTAAAAGGAGTGATAAAGCAGGCAATGTCGTCCTCATGGACGACACTGACTATGAAAAAGAGGCTAAACGCCTCCTGGGAGACACCAACACATATAGAAGACTGGACGGGAATCCTTTTCCAAAGCTGGTACAAAACCTTAACAGTAAATTGGATGATGCAGTGGAGGGTGGATTATTGACCAAACGTGAATGTGAATATCTATCCGTGGAGGACTACAATATACCCACCTTCTACTGTATACCAAAGGTGCACAAATCCCTGGAGAAACCACCAGGGAGACCAATTGTGTCAGCTATACGGGGACCACTTGATAGAATGGGGAAATACTTGGACTCCCTTCTTAAGGGGATGGTAGTTGAACTTAAATCTTATGTGCAGGACACACGTCATGTGCTGGCCAGACTGGCCAACCTTGAAGTTCGGGAGGAGGCATGGCTGGTCAGCATTGACGTTGAATCATTGTATACGTCCATCCCGCATGAATGTGGTATTACAGCCGTTAGGAACTCCTTGGAAAGAAATTTTCCCCTCCTAGGGTCACAGAATGAGTTCCTGGTGGAACTCCTTGAATTTGCACTAAATAACAACTTTTTTCAGTTTGCCTCAAAGTTCTATCAGCAGATTAAGGGTACCTCGATGGGGGCTGCGTGGGCTCCGGCCTATGCATGCCTCCATCTGGGTAGGTGGGAGGAGGAGGAGGTGTTCAACTGTCCGATGTACCTCAGCCACGTACATACGTGGCTGAGGTACATCGATGATGTACTGGTCATTTGGAGGGGTGATTTGGATGCCCTCCATAAGTTTGTGGATCAGCTAAACACCAATAAACGTAACATACGCCTCACGTACACCTATGACCGGTCCCAACTGTCATTCCTAGACCTCCTAATTGTCCTGAAGGGAGGAGTGATAAGCACTTCCACCTTCCGCAAAGAAACAGCGGCAAATACTTTATTGCAAGCAGACAGCCACCACCCTCCTTGGCTAAAGGATGGTATCCCTACAGGACAATTTATGAGAATCAAACGCAACTGCTCAGACACTAACGATCTACGTAGAGAGACCAGGGATCTGTATATGAGATTCCGGAATTGTGGATACTCTCATAGACAGATTCGTAATGCAAAACGTAAGGCTGCGGCTAGAAGTAGAGAAAGCCTACTATCTATGGATCATATAGGGATAAAGGATCAACAACAAAAAACTGAGGACCAAGGCCCAGTAAGACTCATTACCACATATGGAGCCCAATGGGAATCAGTGAGAAAAATTCTGAAAAAACATTGGAATATTCTTACCAATAATAAAAGATTAGCCAACCTAGTGGGGGATGGACCCAAGATGGTGGCACGCAGAGCGAGGAACTTGGGGGATATCCTTATCCACTCTGAATTCACGAGACATCAAGATCCTACATGGCTGTCTGACTATCCGCGTCATACGGGCATGGTTCCCTGCACGAGATGTCAGATATGTCCATTTGTGGATAGGACAAATACTTTTAAGGACGCCTTGGGACAGGGAGAATATGTGATCAAAGACTTGATCAACTGTTCTACGATGAAAGTGATATATATGATCACCTGCCCGTGCCCAAAAATCTATATAGGCAAAACAAAAAGAACCCTTAGGACTAGGATAGGAGAACATTTGAGGGACATCAAGAAGGAGAGAGGGGGTTGGAGAGAGAGAGGGAGGGGGAGAAGAGGAGGAGGGAGAGACCAGTGGCCAAGCACTTTGCCCGATATCATCAGGGCAAACTAGATGGGCTGAAGGTGAAAGGTATCTACACCCTTAAATTACCAGCAAGAAGGGGTGACTTCGACCGCATTCTACTTCAAAAAGAGAAATGGTGGATATACACCTTGAAGTCCCTAGTGCCCATAGGTATGAACACTGAGCTGAGTATGCAACCTTTCCTAGAATAACATGTTAAGATGCTTAATGTTCGGCCCCTTTTCCCCTTCCCTTCCTCCCCCCTCTTCTCTTCCCCCCCCCTCTCCCCATTCAGGTGCCCTCCTCCACCCCTCCCTCTCTGCCTCTCCCTCTCTTCCTTTGTCCCCCTCTTCCAAATGACTCTCTTATTTGGGAGCTGTTTGCCGCCTATTTTTCAGCCATACACCCCTCTATTCCCTGATCCATACACTCCTTGTTCCCTCTTGAGATTTCTTGGATTGTTCCTTTTTTCTGTTAACTTTATCTCTATTTACATTTATTTTTATTATTATTTTCTTCTTATTTTAATATGTAAATCTTATGTTTGGTATTTTTGTTCCTTTTCCCCTTCCCCCTTCCTTGCCCCTCCCCTCTCCCTCCCCTTTTCGGAACCCCCAGGACAGTCGTCATTTATATGTATCCCTGGATCGGAGCTACTGTAACTGATGGTTGTTGCTAACATGGGTTATAGACAAGTTGACAACGTATAAACTAGCTATCAGTGGTAAAAACTGACTTCTATAGAAAATCCACGGACGAGGGGACAGGGCAGGGGGACCAAAGTGTGTATACAGTAAAGAAATGGGCTCTATTCTGGACTTTCCTCTCCTGAAGTTAAATGTAATAGGCCAAGCATTATCATCATTTGTGTTTTTTTTCCTTATGTCATGAGAACAAAGACCAAAACCATATATACACATCCCTAAAAAACGGAACAACTACCCGGGCTGGACATTGGTATAAATCTTGCCCGTCCCTGTTGATGTTAGGGGTTAAATGAAAGAAGGAGGCGTGACAGCATCCCGGAATAATAAGAGGGAGGGATGCGTGTCAACTTCCAGTACGTCCTGTTGAAGCTACGTAACAATGACGTTGCGAAACGCGTCGACGTAATGAAGCAGTGCGGACGCCGACCTAGTCATCTCCCACAGTGAGGGGAGACGGGGATCCCTTCTAGTGGAAAGCTGAAACCTCAAACAACGATTTACACGGGGAATTAAGTTGCCGCACAAGTATAGCTGTACTCTGCATCCGTGAATGAGAGGATTATCACCCCCTGAATACTTGGAGGACGCAGTACGCCACGGCTGGTAGCGGCAACACAGATAAGAGAGTCATGGAGCAGTGGAGCAACCGCAAGATGTAAAACATCACTTTGACCGTCATTCGACAGAGAGGTGGTAAAGTAACCCCTTCAGCCCCTTATACAGCTGTTATCCTAAATCGCTGACTATTGAAGTGGCATGGTGTGGCCATAAGTGGACAGTAGGTTATATCAGTCTGATATCTAGCCTTGCATAGGTTTCTAAAATACCGTCTACACATTTAAAGTCCCGGGAGCCATACTGCCGCTCTGAAATATCAAGTGATCTGTTTCTGGCATCAATAGTATACATCTCCCTGTGCGGCATATATACTCTGTATACTCTATAGAGACACTCTGGTTTACGTATCCACTTCACCAATGACAGGAATGGACTTGAGCTGAATTCATGCATGCGCATGCTAAACACATTCACAAGTCCCCCTGACCCATTTATCTAGCCGTAGTAGGAATACAACCATAGTGGATGTCAATCAGTGAGTCCTCAGAGTCAGTTCACTACTTCCCAAACATCCAATCCACTTTCCCCATTTTCCCCATCTCCCCGGGGGACCACGCATGCATAAGGCTCTTCTATTTTTACATCTTTTTCAAAGATATAATTTATTACATAATTTTTTGATGTGGCGATTGGCCACAGGGACCTTATGCACCTGTGGGATTGTAGGCGCCTGTACTGTATGGTTTTATGTGTCTATATGTGTGTAATTGTTTGATGTTTTTCTTGTTGTGTTGCTGATTAATGGGCGTACCTTGTGCTGCATGCACGGGACGGGCCCATTAATTTGTGTCTGGTGGACCAGCTCTACACATGTATTCTATTTGTCAGCAGCTAAATCATTTTTGTACTCTTTTAATTTTTCAATAAACTTTCACATTTTTATGTATAACATCTCCCCTTTATTGCCCACCATATCCTTAGTAGCCACTTTCTGGACCAAGGGAGACCACTTTCTTGTGTTTCCCCTTGGTCCTTCCCCTTACTGATACACTCCCCTATATAACCCCACCTCCTTCCAGGAGTACCTCAGTTTTTTTCGCCAGTGTCTAAAGGTGTTGGTCACGAGTGAAGATGTGCTCTGAAGAGCTCCAAGCTGGAGGGATCACTGCTGGATTTAAACAGCCTCCATAGACCGGATCCTTCCAAGTTGCCACTAAGGCCAAGGTGGATGGTACCCGGGCCTCGCATAAGAACAAGGTTTTTCCTGTAACGCCTCTCCTTGGGAGGCTGGACCCTGGGACCCAGTGCTTTGGTCCTGCTCACATCACCTAAAGTTTTTCCTGGCATGGTGCTATGCAGATCCAAGGGAGTGGACAGCCTATAATAGGGACCCGGTCCTTGAAGATTTGCTTACGCAGCCTGCCGTGATGGGTAAAGTTTGGATCTGTCTGTTACAGCAGTATCCTGCAGCGAGGAAAAGGTAAGGGAAGAAGCCTAAGAACTGCACCTTGGCACCCCAGATGTTTTGGAACTACATTTCCCATGATGCTCAGCTACACTGCAGAGTGCATGAGCATCATGGGAAATGTAGTTCCAAAACATCTGGGGTGCCAAGGTTCACCATCACTGCCTTAGTACGTTGCTTCTCAGTCAGCTTAGAAGTCCTAGCTAAACAGCACATGTGTGGTCTCAGCAAGCCAGGGTGATCCTCATCTAGAACATTTCCCCCTGTGGGAGGGAGGTACAACTGTAGTTTGTATTCCCCCCCCCCCCCCGTCTCCCCTCCCCGGCAGCGGCTTTTCATATGAGTTTATTCTTTTATTCCCCACAGAAAGTTTTTAAACTTCCCACCGCCCAGCCCTCCCTTGCCTCTCCTCTCACTCAAGGAGCGTGTTAATGCTGTCCGCGTGTGTGGACTAGGGCTAATTAAAACAGGGGGGGGGTTGATTGACGGAGGGGGCATGGCTAAGGTGCGTCGCCATGTACGGGACGTAAGTACACGAGGAGTACACGGCGCTGGGGACAGGAGACAGACGCTCACAGCTAACAGCTGCACAGGACACAGGAGCGCTGGGGGCACGTAAGGTTGATGCAGGCATTTCCAGTACAGGAAATATTTATAACCACACTAAAGCTGAACTTTATTAGCATTGTCTTTTGCTAGACTGTTTTGCTCAGCGAGTTGTGCATTTACCGTATTTATCGGCGTATAACACGCACTTTTTTTCCCCTTAAAATCAGGGGAAAGTCGTGGGTGCGTGTTATACGCCGATCCCCGCTATCGCTATGTGAATGTCGGCGATCGCCACCGACATTTACATAGCGAGTAGTTTTAAATATGGCGCCGCGGATTTCGGAGGGACTCGGCGGTGCTGAACGAGCACCGCCGAAATCACAGAGCCGAGATACACATAGTCGAGTGTATTCGGCTCTTTCTGGCGCCGCTCACAGTCACGCCCAGTCCCGCCATTGGACCTGTGTTACGTCCATCATAGGGCGGGACTGGGCGGGACTGTGAGCGGCGCCGGAAAGAGCAGAATACACTCGACTATGTGTATCTCGGCGGCGTTCGTTCAGTTCCGCCGGCGCTGAGTCCCTCCGAACTCCGCGGCGCCATATTTAAAATTACTAGCATGTGTATGTCGGCGGCGGTGGCAGGCGGTAGGCATGGACACTGGGGACAAGGCTGCACTGGGGACAAGGCTGCACTGGGGACAAGGCTGCACTGGGGACAAGGCTGCACTGACAAGACTGCACTGGGGCAAAGCTGCACTGAAAAGGCTGCAATGACACTAACAAGGCTGCAGATGAACACTGATGAGGCTGCATTGATGGGCATTTTAATGTAAGTTTTCCTTAAACTTCCCTCCTAAAAGTTTTTTTCCTTAAAATTCTCTCATAAACTTGGGGTGCGTGTTATACGCCGATAAATACGGTACTTAGTGCCTCTGTTTTTTTGTGCTTAGCACTATGGCTCCCAAAAACGACACCCCAAATGTACCAAAATTTCACCCCAGGCGCTGGGAATTCCAGTCGTGTCTCCAAACTGTCATCCTTGCCTGAGATACCAGATATGGAAAAGCCAGGGTGAGTCATTGGGACCAATTGGTGGTGCAACTTTTCACATTTCAGCCCCTGTATACGTAATAGTTCTGATTCTTCTTTAGGTTCCTTTAAACTTTCACAGCCTTTTCATGCGTTAAATGTACCTGCATTATTAGAAAAGCTTATTTATACTGAATGGGATCACCCAGATAAGCATTTTCTCCCACCAAAGAAATTCACAGCACTCTATCCCATGGAGGAGAAATTCGCCAAAAGATAGAAGGTACCTGCAGTTGACGCTGCGATTTCCAGTGTGAATAATAGTCTAACTTGCCCAGTAGACAATGCACAAATGCCTAAAGATCCTACTGATAAAAGATTGTAATTTCTTTTAAAATCCTCTTTTTCTTTGGCAGGTGCGGTTACTCAGCCTGCAGTTGTGGCAATAGGCATCTGTCAGTCCCTAAGGGACCAGTTTAGACAGGCCCTTAAAGAGGCCCCTGCACAACAGGCCCGCAATTTGGCCGAACTACCAAGGGCGCCATGTTTTGCCATAGACGCCATGAAAGACTATTCACCAGGCGTCCTGCCTTGTGCTTGTGCTAGTACACATGTGTAGGACCCTGTGGTTAAAAAATTAGTCAGCGAAGCACCTTGCAAAAGGCTTCTGACTAGTTTCCCTTTTCATGGGGATCGACTATTTGGAGATGATTAGGATAAATACATCCAAACGATTTCTAGTGGGAAGAGTACTCTTTTGCCAGTCAAAAGAAAGTATAAACGTCCTTCATTTAAACTGACTCTTTCCCCTGCGCCAGGGACACCCGCCTCTAGGCAGTGGCGACAGCCTCCACCGTCAGACTCTAGAGGAAAACCTCAGGGTCAGGCCCAGGCACCGAAGAAGACCTGGGGCGGGAAATCTGCAAAGCAGAATACTAAAACCTCATTATAAAGAGTCGCCCCCCCCCCCCTCGCCAGAGTGGGGGGAAGACTTCTGCAATACTCAGAAGTCTGGCAAGAGGAAATTCAGGACAGATTGGTCATCTCCACGGTGTCTCTAGGATACAAACTAGAATTTCGGGAGTTTCCACCGTCTCGTTTTCTGAGATAAAATGTTCCCAAAGATCCAGGGAAAAGGCAATCTCTGTTTCGGGTATTAGAACGATTACTAGCTCAGGGGGTGATCATGCAGATCCCCACAGAAGAGCAAGGTTTGGGGTTTTATTCACACCTATTTACGGTACCAAAACCGAATGGAGATGTCAGACCCATTCTAGATCTAAAAAATCTAAATCCGTTCCTGAAGATCCGCTCCTTTCGCATGGAGTCGATCAGGTTAGTAGTTTCCATCCTAAAAGGAGGAGAACTTCAGGTGTCTATAGGCATCAGGGATGCATATCTGCATGTCCGTATATTTCCCGCAAAGGTTTCTGCGGTTCGAAGTAGAACAGCAGCACTTTCAGTTTGTAGCCTTGTCCTTCGGGCTAGCCACAGCACCCCGGGTGTTCACAAAGGTACTGGCCCCACCTCTAGCCAGATTAAGGGCACAGGGCATAACAGTCTTAGCGTACCTAAACTATCTATTGCTAACAGACCAATCGGTGGCTCGTTTAGAGCAAAGTGTAAGCATTACAACCAATTACCTGAAAAGTCTGGGTTGGATTCTCAACCTAGAGAAGTCTTCCTTAATACAGCTAAATAAGCTAGAGTATTTGGGTCTGATCATAGATACAGCCCAGAAAAAGGTGTTCTTGCCTCAGACAAAAATCAACACCATAAGAGCTGGTGTGGATGGTCAGGTTGAAAGTATATCCCTCCAGTCGCCTTCATTCAAAGCAGTTCCCTATGCCCAGTTCCATTCGAGACTGTTGCTAAACAGTATTCTATCTGCTTGGAACAAAACGATCCAAGCTTTAGACTTGCCAATGCGGGTGTCCCAAAGCCTCAATTGGTGGTTACTAACCCAAAATCAGCTGAAAGGAAAATCCTTAAGACCAGTTATCTGGAAAGTGGTAATGACAGACGCCAGCCTTTCTGGCTGGGGAGCAGTACTAGGGAAGACAACTGTCCAAGGACAGTGGTCAAGAACCGATAGAGCCTTGCCCATCAATATTCTAGAGATTTGGACAGTGCGTCTGGCTCTGAAGAGGCCTGGACTTCCAGGTCACGGGATTGTCCTGTCAGGATCCAATCCGACAATGCTACAGCGGTGGCCTATATCAATCACCAAGGGGGCACCAAGAGTCTTGCACCGCAGACGGAGGTGAACCATATTCTAACTTGGGCAGAAAAGAATATTCTGTGCCTATCGGCAATCTTCATTCCGGGAACAGAGAATTGGCAGGTGGACTACTTGAGTCGCCAGCAGTTATTCCCAGGGAAATAGTCTCTTCATCCTGACATTTTTCGGGCTGTTTGCCAAAGGTGGAGGACTCCAGATGTAGATCTTCTAGCGTCCAGATTCAACATGAAGTTAGTCAACTTTGTGTCCAGGACAAGGGATCCACTCTCATGCGTAACAGATGCGTTGGTGACCCCGTGGGATCAGTTCTCACTGATTTATGCATTTCCCCCTATTCAGTTGCTACCTTGACTTCTTTGCAGAATCAAGCTGGAAAGAAAGCCGGTAATTCTGGTAGCACCAGCATACCATGGCCCAGAAGGTCATGGTATGCAGAAATCGCAAAGAAGGCAGTGGAGGATCCATGGTCCCTTCCACTATGACCAGACCTACTCTCACCAAGGCCGATATTCCATCCTATCTTACGAACGCTAAATTTAATGGCTTGGCTATTGAAACCCACATTCTGAAGAAACGTGGGCTTTCCGGGTCAGTTATCTCTACTTTATAATATCTAGTTCTGGAAGCTGGTTTCTTGCATTAGAGTCTGAAGGGCTTATGTTTCCTGGTGTGAATCCAAGGGTTGGCACCCTTGGAGATCTATCATAGGCAGAATTCTTGCCTTTCTACAATTAGCGGTAGAGATGAAGTTGGCCTTGAGTACTATTAAGGGCCAAGTCTCAGCTTTATCGGTCTTATTTTAAAGACCGCTTGCTACACATTCTTTAGTCCGGGGTTTTATGCAAGGGGTGATGCGGATTAATCCGCCAGTTAGATCACCTTTGAACCCTTGGGACTTGAACTTAGTTTTGTCAGTGTTACAAAAACAGCCATTTGAACCGATACAGCATATTCCCTTAGTCCTTCTCACAAGGAAGCTGGTGTTCTTGGTTGCTATATCCTCAGCAAGGAGGGTTTCGGAATTGGCTGCTCTTTCTTTTAAAGAGCCATACTTGATTATTCATGAGGACAGAGTGGTGTTACGCCCTCGTCCAGATTTTTTTGGCAAAAGTGGTCTCCGGTTTTCACCTAAACCAAGATATATTGTCCTGCCGTCGTTTTTTCCAAAACCATGTTCCAGGGAAGAAAAGTCATTACATTGTCTTGATGTGGTGAGAGCGGTCAAACTCTATTTAAAGATGACTGCTCAAATTCGGGCGACTGATGCCTTATTTATTCTGCTAGAGGGTCCTAAGAAAGGACAGGCAGCGTCGAAATCCACTGACGCTAAGTGGATTCAGCAAGTTATAATTCAGACTTATGATTTAAGGGATAAGATTCCCCCTCTTCAAGTTAAGGCGCACTCTACCAGGTCGGTTAGTGCTTCTTGGGCAGTGCATCACCAGGCCTCCATGGCTCAGATCTGTAAGGCCGCAACTTGGTCTTCAGTACATACATTCACCAAATTTTATCAGGTGGATGTAAGGAGGCATGAGGATATCGCCTTCGGGCGCAGTGTGCTGCAGGCAGCAGTATAAGTCCTCAAGTCTGGGGGTGCCCTGCGGGTTGTCTCTCCCTCCCCTCAAATAGCATTGCTATGGGACGTCCCATTAAGTTAAAAACATCAGCATTTTGCAAGTGGAAAATGATTGAGGCCGAGCATGGGCTGCCGCGGGGAGGGGGGTAGAGCAGCACAAGAAGGCGGGGTTGAATGGGAGCCGTTCTCCCAGCGATCACCCAGAGGAATAATGGGGAGAAAGAGGCGAACCGGCCGGATCACAGAGCAGGGATTGCCCGCTGTAACAGCTTTCATTTGAATTGCCGTCCCTTCGTGGTCACACACGGTCACCGGACCAGTGCCGGGACGTGTTCTGTCTGTCACAGGCCAGACTGTGTGACCGAGAGCGGACGGCAATTCAAATGAAAGCTGACAATTCCCCCTCTGTGATCCGGCCTCTCTTCCTCGGCACAGGTGAGGCTGCATTGATGGGCACAGGTGAGGCTGCATTGATGGGCGCTGATAAAGTTGTTGTTAATTATTTTTGTAACTTAAAAGAGAAAAAAAAATTGCTGATTGCTTGGTTCTCTCACCTCCCCGAGCGGAGAGTTGCTGACTGTCATTCAGCAGCTCCCCTGCTCTGCTGCTCAACGCTCATTGGAGCGCTGAGCTGTGGAGGGGTGGGGAGCACCTGTCTCAGGCTCTTAGCGGCTCGCTGAGAGGCTGAGACTGCCATCAGTCCAGGCACCTGGGGAATTGGGACTTCCTGAGTCGGGATGACGTGCTGCCTGAAGTGATTTCAGTGACGTCAGTGGAGAGCGCACTTCAGACCGCTCTCTGCTGAAAACGGTCACAGGCGTGCAAAACGAATTGCACTCCTGTGACCCATCGGAGAAGCCCACCCTAAAAAGCTCAGGCTGGACTTCTCCTCCTTTTAATTCTGCATAAAACATTTCATGCGATAATTTATCAGGGCGTGTTTAGAGGCGGAATTAGGGTGGGGGTTGGGCAGAGCAACTGGTGGCGAGTAACCCTTAAGTCCTGGCTAGTAGCTCAGGATTTGAAATTTTGCGTCCCAATAGAATATATATATCTATCTTTCATTGTATATTATATTAACCTTTATTTTCATGCAATGAGATAAACAAATGTTTTATAAATCTTGGTTTTGTCAAAATTTTGGAAATTATTCTTGTGTTCAATGAGGTATTGATTAAAATCGTACTTTTCAAAAGGGGTGTACTCAATTTTTGCTGAGCACTGTATATACACACACTAACCGGCCACTTTATTAGGTACACCTGTTCAATTGCTTGGTAACACATATTGCTAACAGCCAATCACATGGCTGCAACTCTGTGCATTTAGGCATCTAGATGTGGTGAAGATGACTTGCTGAAATTCAAACGGAGCATTAGAATGGGGAAGAAATGAGATTTAAGTGACTTTGATTGTGGCATGGTTGTTGTGCCAGACTAGCTGGTCTGAGTATTTCACAAACTGCTGATGCACAACCATCTCTAGGGTTTATGGAGAATGGTCCCAAAAAGAGCGTCAGTTGTGTGTACAAAAATGCATTGTTGATGTCGGAGAAGAATGGCCAGACTGGTTTGAGATGATAGAAAGGCAACAGTAACTCAAATAACCACTTTATGCAGAATACCATCTCTGAACGCACAACACATCGAACCTTGAAGCAGATGGGCTACAGCAGCAGAAGACCACATGGGGTGCCACTCATGTTAGCTAAGAACAGGAAACCAAGCTACAATTCGCACAGGCTCATCAAAATTGGACAATAGAAGATTGGAAAAAACATTGCCTGGTCTGATGAGTCTCGATTTCAGCTGCTACATTCAGATGGTAGGGTCAGAATTTGGCATAAAAAACATGAAAGCATGGATCAATCCTCCCTTGTATTAACAGTTTAGGCTGGTGGTGTAATGGTGTGGGGGAAATTTTCTTGGCACACTTTGGGCCCCTTCGTACCAATTGAGCATCCGCCACCACCTACCTGCGTATCATTGCTGACCATGTCCATCCCTCTATGACTACAGTGTACCCATCTTCTGATGGCTACCTCCAACAGGATAATGCACCATGTGCAAATTGTAGCCTCAGATTCCTGTTCTTAGCAGAAAGGAGTGGCACCCGGTGTGGTTGTCTGCTGCTGTAGCCCATCTGCCACAGGGTTTTACAAATCATCTCAAACTGGTTTCTTAACCACTTGCCGACCACCCGCCGCAGTTTTACTGCAGCAGAATGGCACGGCTGGGTGAAACGACGTTCTGTAACGTCACTTCGCCCTGTGGTCCGGTGGCGCACGCCCACGGAGCTGATGCGAGTGCCCGGTGGTCGCGATCACCACTGGGCTCCCGAGATCGCTTGTAGCACACCGAGAGCCAGGATCTGTGTGTGTAAACACAGTTTCCGGTTCTCTGTATGAACAGATGATCAGTCTCTTCTCCCTTCAGAGTATGAACAGGGATCTGTCATCTCCCCTACACCGTCCCCCTCCCTTCTTCAGTTAGAACACACACTAGGGAACACAACCCCTTGATTGCCCTCAGTGTTAACCCCTTCCCTGCCAGTGATATTTTTACAGTAATCCGTGCATTTTTATAGCACCGATCGCTGTATAAATGCCAATGGTCCCAAAATGTGTCAAGTGTCTGCCATAATGTCGCAATCCCGATTTAAAAATTGCAGCTCGCCGCCATTAATAGTAAATGAATAAATAAAATAAAAATGCCATATAACTATCCCCTATTTTGTAGACGCTATAACTTTTGCGCAAACCAATCAATATAAGCTTATTGTGATTTTTTTTTACCAAAAATATGTAGAAGAATGCATATCGGCCTAAACTGAGGGAAAAAAAATAGTTTTCTTTATATATTTTTGGGGTGTGGGTATTATAGCAAAAAGTAAAAAATAATGCGTTTTTTTTCAAAATTGACGGTCTTTTTTTTGTTTATAGCGCAAAAAATAAAAACCGCAGAGGTGATCAAATACCACTCAAAGAAAGCTCTATTTGTGGGGAAAAAAAGGACATAAATTTTTGTTTGGGTGCAACGTCGCACAATTGTCAGTTAAAGCGACGCAGTGCCGAATCGCAAAAAGTGCTCTGGTCAGGAAGGGGGTAAAATCTTCCGGGGCTGAAGCGGTTAAACATGGCAATGAGTTCTCTGTACTCCAATGGTCTCCAGTAACCAAATGTCAATCTAATAGAGCACCTTTGGGATGTGGTAGAATGGAAGATTGCCATCATGAATGTGCAGCTGACAAATCTGCAGCAAGTGAGTAATGCTATGTCTGTAATGACCAAAATCTCTGAGGAATGTTTACAACACCTTGTTGAATTGATGGCACAAAGAATTAAGGCTGTTCTAAAGGTAAAAGGGGGTCCAAACCAGTACTAGCAAGGTGTACGTAATAAAGTGGCCGGTCAGTGTGAATGGAGGACAGGCGAAATTGAAAGATTTCCCTAATTTTTACATTTTTAGATCATGTTTCATGGAAGCTGTAGTATTGCCTTCTATAAATTTAAGGAGCTGGGTGGAAATGACAGGCATAGTCCAGCACTCTTGAGGAGTGCCTGTGACAGTTCCCTAAACCACTTCAATACAGGGCACTTAAACACCTTCTGGCCCAGACCAATTTTCAGCTTTCAGTGCTCTCACACTTTGAATGACAATTACTCTGTCATGCTACACTGTATCCAAACCAAATTTTTAGGTTCAATATGTTTTTATTGTTTTCACATTATAAACAGAAAAGTACAAGAGCTAGATCAGGACCAAACCAAATTTTTATCATTTTTTTTTTCTCACAATTAGAGCTTTCTTTTGGTGGTATTTAATCACCGCTGGGTTTATTTTTTGTGATATAAACGAAAAAAGAGCGAAAATTTTGAAAAAAAACCTTTTTTTTGTTTTAGTTTCTATTGTAAAATTTTGTAAATAAATAATTTTTCTTCTTAAATTTGGGCCAAAATTTATACTGCTACATATCTTTGGTAAAAATAACCCAAATTAGTGCATATTATTTAGTCTGTGTGAAAGTTATAGAGTCTACAGGTTAGGGTGCAAATCACTGAAAATTGATCACACCTGATGTACTGAGGGCCTGTCTCATTTCTTGATACACGAACAATCAAGGAAAGTACAAATACCCCCCAAATGACCCCTTTTTGGAAAGTAGACAGTTCAAGGTTGATAGTTTAGAGGCATGGTGAGTTTTTTGAAGTTGTAATTTTTTCCCACAATTCTTGGGAAATTGAAGATGTATTTTTTTTTCTACACAAACTTATCGTATTGACAGGTTATTTCTTGAACACAGCATGCGCATACTTGCAACTACACCCAAAAATACATTCTGCTATTCCTGAGTATGGCGATGCCATATACAGAGGCCCAATATCCAAGTAGCACATATATATTATATTACACATATAATTTCATGAAGACCTATCTAACTTTTGAAAGCCCTGGAGCACCAGGACAATGGAAATGCCCATAATGAGTCTTTTGAACGGTTCATTTTTTTCCAGAAGTTTTTGGAAAACGTGGGGAAAAAAAAGAAAACGCATTTTTTTTACACAAAGTTGGCCATTTATAAGATATTTCCAACACATAGCATGTATATAGCAAAAATTACACCCCAAAATACTCCTCCTGAGTTTAACGATACCACATGTGACACTTACACAGCCTGGCCATATATACAGAGGCCCAACATCCAAATAGCACCTCCAGTCGTTCTAGGAGCATAAATTACATATATAATTTCCGGACTACCGATCACATTTTTGAAGATCCCTTCATATTTCTAACACATAACATGTACATACCAAATAACAAAAGATTACCTGTGGTTTTAGTAGTGCAGTGGTCCACAGAGGAGAGCATTGGTCCAGGCAGCAGGCAGGGATGTGGTCAGCGACAGCAAAAGCAATTGTCCAGGTAGCAGGCAGGAATACCATCCATAGTTAGTACAGGCAGAGATACAATCAGCACAGCCAAAGCATTGGTACAGGTAGCAGGCAGAGATGTCCAGGCAGAAATACTGTCCATAGTCAGAGGCAGCAGGCCGAGATATGGTCAACACAGCCAAAGTATTGGTCCAGGCAGCAGAAAGAAACACAGTCCATAAAGTCCTGGGTCATTACAGGCAGCGATATGGTCGGCACAGCCAAATTATTGGTCCAGGCAGCAGGAAGGACCATCAAGGTTAGGGGCTTCTCCCACCCAAATCTCTTTTGAAGCCTCCGGGCAACCAGACCCTGTTCTGGGAACACAGAAAACCGAAAACTGATTTTCTCTACTCAGAACGCTATTCTGAAGCCCCTCACATATGTGAGACCCCTGTGTACCGAAGTAGGGCGGCAAAAGATCAGTCCAAGTGGCAGGAAAAAACATGGTCGATTTTAACAGGCCGAAGTCGGTGCACGTGGAAGTCAGAAACGTGGTTAAAACGGCAGGCAAAGGCATTGTCGGTAAACAGGCCAGGGTCAGTTAACATGGAAGGTAGAAACATGGTGGCAGGCAAATGATCCATACAGGTAATTGAAATGGGGAAATGGCAGTCTGTTACTAATAAGGGGAACTAATATCTGATGGATGTGTGATCATTTTTGAAGCAATCACAGATACACAGGCCAGGTTCGGAAAAACATTGGGGACAATAATAACTTGTATCTCTTCTAGCTCCTCCACTTGCGCATACATAACATTTTTTTTGGCGTCTTCTTCTGGATTCTGCCGGGGGGGGGGATGTTATAGGGAAAATGTTGCTCATGAAGTCGACTAACCCCATCAGGGTGAATGCTTCCAATCTCACCCTGTACCTGGCTCTTACTTGGGATATACTGCTTGATATGCAGCCGGCCAGTAAAGTGGATAAGGGATTAGTCTACACAAATAATTTTGGTTGGGAAAAAAACACTTCAGAAAATCGTTTGGTAAAATAATTTATTAGGGGGCAAAGCTTATATAATTTGTCGTGGTTGGGGTGATCTTGGGGAGGGCACTGCGAATTGTCATTGAAATGTAGGAAACGGATAATCATATCGTACCGTGTCCTGGACATGACAGAAGAATATATGGGCATGGGGTGGGTGGATCAGTAGGCATGCAAATTGTTTTTCTTTGTAAGCCCCATATTAAAAGTAAGGCACAAAAACAATTTGAATTCGTCTAGTGTGAGACGTCACCAATGGAACATACGGGCGTAGGACGAATTGGGGTTGGCAGCAATAAATTGCTCTGCATAGAGATTTGTTTGGTCCACCATGTACTCCAACAAATCTTCGACGAAAAACAAATGGAAATAGTCCAATTGTGAAAAATTTTAAGTGATGGACTGCACACCTGGCTGTGCAGTGAAAGGGGGTATTGTAGCGGATCCTGAGTTGGCAGGCAACCATAAGTGGTTTGCCAGGGCATCGGGAAGGTAGGACTGGGCCCGGATTCTTTGGGCTGGATGTGCAATTCCAGTACTTGTACTGGGCTCTTCTTCCTGGGGTCCGGCTCTGCTGGTGGTAGGCAGGTGTTCTGATCTTGGTCCTGATCTAGATCCTGATCTCCTTTCTCTTTTAGGAGGGGCGGTTTCCTCCGCTGACTCGGACTCTGATTCACTACCCTCCACTGGCTCGTATTCCGTACCAGAATCGGATAATGAGAGCTCCCCGCTGCTTTCATCATCTGACATTGTAAGAATGTTATATGCCTCCTCAGCTGTAAACACTCTTCTAGACATGATGGCGGTACTTTTGGCAGGCTTGTGTGACGGAACTGGTGGTGCTAGTGACAGCTCACTGATGGCGGGCCTGTGTTGATGGTACCGACAGGTTACTGATGGCCTGTGTGACCGCACTTATGGCGGGACTGTGCGGCGGTAGTGATGGCGGGCCTGTGTGATGGTACTGACGATGGGTTACTGATGGCCTGTGTGACCGTACTTATGGCGGGACTGTGCGGCGGTAGTGATGGCGGGCCTGTGTGACAGATGGGCTGTCAGATCCAGATGGTACCGATGGTGGTACTGACGCCCGGTCAGGATTTTCAAACCACTTTGCCGACGTCATTCTGTAATGGGGTGGACGGCAAGTGGTTAAGTAAGCTTATAGATGGTTTGAAACTCAGCACGTTTTGCAGGGACTGGACAAGGTTTGATCCATCTATGAAAACGTGATAAAGGGGGCGCTAGTTAGATCATTCACATTTAAATATCAAAAAGTGTGAATGAATGTGGTATAGCTAAACCACAAAAAACAGAAAAAGACCATGAGAAATACACTCCGTGATGGATCCTTTTGATGAAAATCTTGAAATAAAAATATGCAATATACAAGTGCTGAGAAAAACACAGTAGTCCAATTCCAGAGAGTTGGTTGCAAGGTGATCTTATTTTCTATACTTGATAGTGAACAATCCTTCACCACACCAGTAACATACACCCAACGTGAGCAGATGGAAAGGCTGCTTACCAGATGTATTTGACTTCTTTAATTAAGATGAGAATCAAATATAGCTTTGGCAGGATAATGCCTGCTCGCATATAAGTGAAGCTTTGAGATGCACAGGGAACCTCTTCCTCAGAGTATAGGATATGAAAAACAATCAAAGAACATCCATATCGTGATAACGTTTATTAAAACATTAAGATAAAAAGAAAAGCCAAATGGCTCCTTACATTAAAAAGTGCCAAACCCGGCACTGGGGCTACTGGCTTGTCACATGTGGATAAGCTGGATCTGTGCCGTATCCACCTCCGTGAAAGGTGTGCGTTCCACCGGCCACTGCAGACAACCAGAGACCCGGATATGGTGTAGGGTACAACGTGACCAAGTACCGCCTCGACGTACGTTTCGTGATTAAGTCTTCAGGAGGCGTACCTGGTCACTGGACGTCATGTAATTTATAGTACTCAATCTGATTGGTTAAGAAAATACGGATGCGTGCACAGCCGCAGTGCCGGTTTACATATGCACCCATCTAATCATCATATAAATGGATAAATACGGCTTAGCTTAATAAGACACATAGGGATTGAAGATATTGGTATAGTACCTAAATGTAACAGTAGTGGACTCAAAAAAAAAAAAAGAGAAAAATATAATTGCGAAAGAAATATAAAAAAATGAAAAATAAAGTTGAGCAAAAAATAGAAAAAATAAAAAAATTGTGGACAAAGGATCCCCTTAGTATTCAAATAGGTGTCCACTGCTAGTATGTTACTACCGTAAGAAAGACCTATTTTCGAGACAAAAATGAACCTTCACATGAAAAAAACTTACACCCTTCCCCCATATAAGGTGGCATAGGATTTCCATACATAATGGAACAGTTGGAATATTAGTAAATGTCTAATGAATATACATAATGACATTCCATTTATTAAAGTGGATGTAAACCCAATGTCATCCTTTCTAAACTACTGCCATAGGGGTTATCTTTAAGGATATACATACCTCCTGCAAGTATCTTTACCTGTCAAATGTCTCCCCTCTGTCTGTTATTAGACCCGAAAAATGGCAGATTCTGTGGGTGGGTCTGTTGTCTGGAGCTTGGTGGGTGGAGTCATGATGTCAGTAGACTCCCCACCCACCTCTACACTCCCCTTGTCAATATGCGTTTTCTCTGTGTATTTCTAACACTGAACTTCTGCTGAACTTCTGCTATGATCTCTAACATCCAGTGAAAAGACAGGAAAGTAACCACATGACTTCAGCATGCCAATTCATGCTGAGGTGTGGAACAGTCAATCCTTGCAGAGCTGCTGAAGAAAGGAGTGGGGGAGGGAATTTAAAAATACTGCATGTCTCTTAGGCTAATGCACGAGATGTAAATCACCTGTCACTCACAGCAAGGGGGAGTATTTGGCAAAGTTTTTCTCAGTTTGTCAAGAATTGTCTCACTGAACAATAAAAGGGGATTGCTCAGAGATGGATTAACTCTGTGTGGCAAGACTGGGCTCAAATGATAGGAAATCTTATACTCTACATTATGATATAATTTTTTTTTTTTTGGGTTTACATCCACTTTAACCATTTCAGCCCCGGAAGGATTTACCCCTTCCTGACCAGAGCACTTTTTACAATTTGGCACTGTGTCGCTTTAACTGCTAATTGCGCAGTCGTGCAATGCTGTACCCAAACGAAATTTGCGTCCTTTTCTTCCCACAAATAGAGCTTTCTTTTGATGGTATTTGATCACCTCTGCCGTTTTTATTTTTTGCGCTATAAACTGAAAAAGATCAAATTTTTAAAAAAAAAAAATATTTTCTACTTTGTTATAAAAAAATCCAAAAAACTCAATTTTAGTCATACATTTAGGCCAAAATGTATTCAGCCACATGTCTTTGGTAAAGTCAATAAGCGTATATTTATTGGTTTGCGCAAAAGTTATGGCGTCTACAAACTAGGGTACATTTTCTGGAATTTACACAGCTTTTAGTTTGACTGCCTATGTCATTTCTTGAGGTGCTAAAATGGCAGGGCAGTACAAACCCCCCCCCCCCCAAATGACCCAATTTTAGACACCGCAAGGAAATAGCTGAGAGGCATGTTGAGCCCATTGAATATTATTTTCTTTGTCCCAAGTGATTGAATAATGACAAAAAATTTTTTTACAAAAAGTTGTCACTAAATGATATATTGCTCACACAGGCCATGGGCATATGTGGAAATGCACCCCAAAATACATTCAGCTGCTTCTCCTGAGTACGGGGATACCACATGTGGGACTTTTTGGGAGCTTAGCCGCGTACGGGGCCCGAAAACCAATCACCGCCTTCAGGATTTCTAAGGACGTAAATCTTTGATTTCACTCCTCACTACCTATCACAGTTTTGAAGGCCATAAAATGCCCAGATGGCACAACCCCCCCCCCCCCCCCCCCAAATGAGCCCATTTTGGAAAGTAGACACCCCAAGCTATTTGCTGAGAGGCATGTTGAGTCCATGGAATATTTTATATTTTGACACAAGTTGCAGGAAAAAGACACTTTTTTTTTTTTTGCACAAAGTTGTCACTAAATGATATATTGCTCAAACATGCCATGGGAATATGTGAAATTACACCCCAAAATACATTCTGTTGCTTCTCCCGAGTATGGGGATACCACATGTGAGACTTTTTGGGAGCCTAGCAGAGTACGGTACCCCGAAAACCAAGCACCGCTTTCAGGCTTTCTAAGGGCGTAAATTTTTGATTTCACTCTTCACTACTTTCCAAAATGGGGTCATTTGGGGGGAGTTTTGAACTGTCCTGGCATTTTATGCACAACATTTAGAAGCTTATGTCACACATCACCCACTCTTCTAACCACTTGAAGACAAAGCCCTTTCTGACACTTTTTGTTAACATGAAAAAAAATTTTTTTTTTTGCAAGAAAATTACTTTGAACCCCCAAACATTATATATATTTTTTTAAAGAAAATGCCCTACAGATTAAAATGGGGGTTTCATTTTTTTTTCCACACAGTATTTGCGCAGCGATTTTTCAAACGCATTTTTTGGGGGAAAAACACACTTTTTTAAAATTTTTATAACACACTATATTGCCCAAATGTTTGATGAAATAAAAAAGATGATCTTAGGCCAAGTACATGGATACCAAACATGACATGCTTTAACCACTTGCCAACCGCCCACAGCCGAATGACGGCTGCAGGGCGGCTGGATAACTCTGGGATCACGTCATATGACGTGATCCCGGAGAACCGCTCCCGCACGCCCCCCCGGGCGCGCACACAGGATCATCCGTGTTCGCCGGGTCCAGGGGACCCGGCGCAACACGGATCGCGGTAAAGGGCCAATGACAGCGGCCCTTTACCATGTGATCGCTCCGTCCAATGACGGAGCGATCACAAATGTAAACAAAAAGGCAAAGCAGGGTCATCAGGAGGTTACAGCTCTCCTCTCCTCACACCGATGCAGCGTGAGAGGAGAGGAGAGCTTTTACAGTGACAAACAGTGAGTTTTCTACCTTTATCAGTGCCCAACAGTGCCATCTGTGCCCAACAGTGTCATCTGTGCCACCTCTGTGCCACCTCTGTGCCACACCAGTGATTTTACAGTGCACACCAGTGCCACACCTGTACCACACCAGTGCCACCTGTGCCCATCAGTGCCACCTGTGCCCATCAGTGCCACCTCTGCCCATCAGTGCCACCTGTGCCCATCAGTGCCACTGCAGTGCCACATCAGTGCCGCCTGAGCCCACCAGTGCCGCCTGAGCCCACCAGTGCCACCTCTGTGCCACACCAGTGCAACCAGAGCCACACCAGTGCAACCACAGTGCACACCAGTGCCACATCAGTGCCACCTGTGCCACTTGTGCCCATCAGTGCCACCTGTGCCCATCAGTGCCACTTGTGCTCATCTGCGCCACTGCAGTGCCACATCAGTGCCGCCTGTGCCCACCAGTGCCGCCTGTGCCCACCAGTGCCACCTGTGCCCACCAGAGCCACCTCTGTGCCACCAGAGCCACCTCTGTGCCACCAGAGCCACACCAGTGCAACCAGAGCCACACCAGTCCCACTACAGTGCAACCAGAGCCACACCAGTCCCACTACAGTGCCACCTGTGCCCATCAGTGCTCATCTGCGCCACATCAACCTCACCAGCCACCAGTATGGCAAAAAAATTATTTACGCCGAGGAGGCCTACCAGCGTCTCAGCATGACCGATGAGAGCAGCGGGGAGCTCTCTGAGTCTCTGTCCGATTCGGATTCAGCCTATGAACCCGTGACAAGCAGCGAGTCTGATACAGATTTGGAAGAGGAACGTGTGCCCGTGAAAAGAAGGCGTTCTGGCGTGGAGTAGCAGCCTACTACCACCTCAAGAGCTGTGCCGTCCACCTCAAGAGCTGTGCCGTCCACCTCCAGCGCAGTGCCGTCCACCTCCAGCGCAGTGCCGTCCACCTCCAGCGCAGTGCCGTCCACCTCCAGCGCAGTGCCGTCCATCTCCAGCGCAGTGCCGTCCACCTCAAGCGCAGTGCCGTCCACCTCAAGCGCAGTGCCACCGCAACAAAGGCCAGGTACCAGAAGGGTGTCCTCTCAGCCACAAATGGATAGAGGCCATGCCACCCTTCCCTATGCCCTTCAAAACCCCCTGTGGCTTCCCCCTCATTCCGGAGCAGCAAATATCCCCCCTTTTACCGCCCAGCCAGGTGTCCAGGTGAACACCGATGATTTTGTGATGCTTGATTTTTTTTATTTGATTTTCACCAACGACTTACTATCGTCCATTGTGGCCCAGTGCAACCTCTATGCACAGCAGTACATAGAAAGCAACCCTGGCTCTAGTTATGCCCGTCCCTTTGAGTGGAGAGAGCTTACCATAGCGGAATTTAAAATTTTCTTAGGCCTAACTTTTACAATGGGACTTACAAAAAAAAACCAAAATGTACTCATATTGGTCAACTAACCCCGTCCACCACATGCCACTCTTCTCTTCAAAAATGCCAAGATCAAGATACCTTATGATTTTGCGCTTCCTCCACTACAACGACAACACCCAGTGCCCTCCCCGAAATGACCCATCATTTGACAAATTATTCAAACTTCGGCCACTCCTAAATTATTTCGCTGAAAAATTTCCCCAATTATATACCCCCGAACAGAATATTTCCGTGGATGAGTCCCTTGTGAAATTCTCCGGCAGGCTCGGCATCAAACAATTTATCCCCAGCAAAAGGGCCCGATATGGGGTAAAAATGTACAAACTTTACGACCGAGCCACGGGGTACATTTACTCCTTCCGGGTGTACGAAGGGAAGGACACCCAACTGAATCCCCCTGAATGTCCAGAATATATTGGAGCCAGCGGCAAAGTTGTCTGGGAGCTTGTTTATCCACTGCTTGGAAAGGGGTACCACCTTTATGTGGATAACTTTTATACAAGTTTGCCCCTCTTCCGTAATCTTCACCGGAGAGACACCCCAGCATGTGGTACCGTAAGAACGAATAGAAAAGGCTTCCCGCAAAAACTGGTCAATGAAAGGCTACGCCGAGGGGAGACGGCGTCTTTGCGGAACCAGGAGCTATTAGCTGTCAAGTGGAGGGACAGACGAAACGTCCACATGCTGACGACAATCCATAATGACACCTACGTGGAAGTCCCAAGAAGAAACGGCCCAGTCCAGAAACCTGCTTGTATTTATGATTACAATTTATTTATGGGGGGAGTGGACTTCAACGATCAGATGATTGAACCCTACCTTCCCACAAGAAAATCCCGTCACTGGTATAAAAAAGTGTCCATTTATTTTTTCAGTTTGGCCATGTATAACACTTATGTTATTTACCAAAAATCGACAGAGAACCCCGTATCCTATCTGCACTACCAGGAACAAGTAATCTCCGCCCTTTTGTACCCTGAAAGCCCACTAGAAATTATTCGCTCTGATTATGTGAGCAGGCTCCACGAACACCACTTTCCTGACAAAATCCCCCCCAGTGAAACAGGCCAGAGACGTCAGAAGAGATGCCGGGTGTGCTCCAGAGGAGGAATTAGAAGAGACACCTCATTTTATTGTCCCGATTGTCCTTCCCAACCAGGCCTCTGTATAAGTGAATGTTTCCGCCGTTACCATACTTCTCTACATTATTAGGGAAGTATGGTAAACGTAATTCTCATTTCCTGTAATTTTCCTCCACACCCCTTATGCCACTGCACTGAACCTGACTTACCTCTGCCTTCTCCGGAATCGACCCTGGCCTGTTATACGACCAAGCTTCTGCCTAACGATAAACATACCTCTGCCTTCTCCGGAACTGACCCTGGCCTGTTATACGACCAAGCTTCTGCCTAACGATAAACTTACCTCTGCCTTCTCCGGAACTGACCCTGGCCTGTTATACGACCAAGCTTATGCCTAACGCTAAACTGTACCTACCTCTGCCTGCTCTGGAACTGACCCTGGACTGTTTGACCACGTTTTTTGCCTGCCTCTTGGACTGATCATTTACCCTGCTATGCTAGTGGGAACACAGGGGTCTCACATATGTGAGGGGCTCCAGAAATGTTTTTCTGGATGAAGAAAACAAATTTTTTAGTTTTCTCATTCCCAGATTTAGGGTCTGGAGACTCGGAGGCTTCAAAGATTTGGGTGGGAGAAGCCTCTACCCCTGTCCCCATTCTTTCCTGGCCTGCTACTTGGACCATGTTCCTGCTTACTACCAGGACCAATATTTTGGCACTGCTGGCAATGTCTCTACTTGCACTGACCCTGGACTGTACAAGGACTTTATCCCTGCCTGTACTATGGACAATATTCCTGCCTGCTGCCTGGACAATTCCATTCACTGTCACTGACCATGTCCCTGCCTGCTGCCTGGATCAGGGCTCTCCTCCTGTGGACAACTGCACTACTAAAACCACAGGTAATCTTTTGTTTACCCTTTGCTCAACAGAATGTATTTTAGGGTGTAATTCTTGGTATGTTCATGCTATGTGTTAGAAATATGAAGAGCCTTCAAAAATGTGATAGATTGTAAGGAAATTAGATGTGTAATTTATGCACCTAGAACGCCTGAATGTGCTACTTCAATGTTGGGCCTCTGTATGTGGCCAGGCTGTGTAAAAGTCTCACACATGTGGTATCACCATACTCAGGAGGAGTAGCAGAATATATTTTGGGGTGTCATTTTTGCTATGTACATGCTATGTGTTGGAAATATCTTAGAAATGGACAACTTTGTGTAAAAAAAAATGCGTTTTCATTTTTTTTCCACATTTTCCAAAAACTTCTGGAAAAAAATGAACCGTCCAAAAGACTCATTATGCCTCATAGATTATACGTTGGAGTGTTTGCTTTCCAAAATGGGGTCACTCTGTGGGCGTTTCCATTGTCCTGGTGCTTCAGGGCCTTCAAAAGTGTAATAGGTGGTTGAGAGATTAGATGTGTAATTTATGCTCCTAGAACGCCTGAATGTGCTACTTCAATGTTGCGCCTCTGTATGTAGCCAGGCTGTGTAAAAGTCTCACACATGTGGTATCGCCATACTCAGGAGGAGTAGCAGAATATATTTTGGGGTGTCATTTGTGTAATGTACATGCCATGTGCGAGAAATAACCTGTTATAATGACAAATTGGTGTGAAAAAAAATAAAAATAAAAAAAATCTTAATTTTGCAAAGAATTGTGGGAAAAAATAACAACTTCAAAAAACTCACCATGCCTCTTACTAAATACCTTAGAATGTCTACTTTCCAAAAAGGGGTCATTTGGGGGGTATTTGTACTTGCCTGGCTTGTTAGGGTCTCAAGAAATGAGATAGGCCTCAGTACATCAGGTGTGATCAGATGTGATCAATTTTCAGTGATTGGCACCATAGCTTGTAGACTCTATAACTTTCACACAGACTAAATAATATCCACTAATTTAGGTTATTTTTACCAAAGATATGTAGCAGTATAATTACTTATTTGCAAAATGTTATAATAAAAATGAAGAAAAATTCATTTTTTTACTAAATTTTCGGTATTTTTTCATTTATAGCACAAAAAATAAAAAACCCAGAGGTGATCAAATACCACCAAAAGAAAGCTCTATTTGTGTGAAAAAAAGGACGAAAATTTCATATGGGTACAGTGTTGCATGACTGAGTAATTGTCATTCAAAATGTGAAAGCACCGAAAGCTGAAAATTGGTCTGGTTAGGAAGGGGGTTTAAGTGCCCAGTGGTCAAGTGGTTAAAATTGCGCACAAACGTGCAGTGGCGACAAACTGAATACATTTTTTAAAAGCCTTTACAGGTTACCACTTTAGATTTACAGAGGAGGTCTACTGTTAAAATTACTGCCCTTGATCTGACCTTCGCGGTGATACCTCACACGCATGGTGCAATTGCTGTTTACATTTGACGCCAGACCGACGCTTGCGTTCACCTTTGCACGAGAGCAGGGGGGACGGGTTTTTTTTTTCTTTATTTGTTTGCTTTATCTTATTTTTAAACTGTTCCCTTCATTTTTTTTAAAAATCATTTTTGTTATCTCAGGGAATGTAAGTATCCCCTATAATAGCAATGGGTAGTGACAGGTACTCTTTTTTTGAAAAAATTGGACCCTAGATCTCTCCTCTGCCCTCAAAGCATCTGACCACACCAAGATCGGTGTGATAAAATGCCTTCCCAATTTCCCAATGGCGCTGTTTACATCCGGCGAAATCTAAGTCATGAAATCCTCGTAGCTTCCGGTTTCTTAGGCCATAGAGATGTTTGGAGCCACTTTGGTCTCTGATCAGCTCTATAGTCAGCTGGCTGAATCAACGGCTGCATTCTCAGGTTCCCTGTTGGGACAGGAGAGCCAGAGAAAAACATGGAAGACGGTGGGGGGGACATTCCCTCCCACTGCTTGTAAAAGCAGTCTAGAGGCTAATTAGCCTCTAGGATTGCTTTTACATGAAAGCCGACCGCTGGCTGAAAAGAATGATACCAAGATGATACCTAAACCAGCAGGCATCATTCTGGTATAACCACTCAAAGTCCAGCAACATACCAGTACGTTGCTGGTCCTTGTTGGGCATATATTGTAATCTATTTTTTTTTTTTCATGCAGCCTGTGGGCTGAACGAAAAAAAGAGATTGATCGGTGGGTATGCCCACCATTAGAATACCTCCCTTCATCCACCCACTTCTAATGATGGGCATACATGCACCATTTATATATAGCGTCACCAGTGACACTAATTCAGCGATCAGAAAAACGATCGCTTAGTGACACTGGCGATGGGGGGTGATCAAGGGGTTAAAACTTTATTAGGGGTGGTTAGGGGGGTACCCTAGACCTAAAGGGTGCTAACACGAACTGCCCTACCACACTAACTGTCACAAACTGACACCAATGCAGTAATCAGAAAAAAAAAAAAAACTGCTGTGATGGGGGTGGCTGGGTAGGGGGGGGGGTTGGTATGTGATTGGGGGGTGATCGGGGGTGAAAAATATGCCTGGCGTGTTCTACTGTGTGTGTGTGAGTGTGTGTGTGTGTTGTGCACTCACATCGATGTCTTCTCTCCTCGGCGCCGGAATGGAAAATACCGAGCCGAGGAGAGATGACATCACTTCCTCTGCCGCTGTTTACTATACAGCAGCAGAGGAAGGATTTAATTGGCTGGGAGCGATCGCGAGGGGGGGGCCACGAATGGATGGCCTCCCCCTCACCTCTGATCGTTCCCGGACAGAAGCCGACTGCCTCGGGCACAGGGGGTGGGGGGTCCTGATCGGACCCCCCGCCCGCGAGAGGCAGATCACGTACAGGTACGTGATTTTGCCTGCCTGTGCCATTCTGCCGACGTATATCTTCGTGAGGCGTTCGGCAACTGGTTAAGTAATGTCCCATACAGAAATAACCGTCTCAAAAAAAACCTGGAGAGCAGCACTGATCTAATCATTGGATAAGAAGCAGTTCAAATCCAGCTCAATGTTCATGCCTTATGGCTGGATAGTGCATAATTTGTACAACCATTTAGTCTCATTTTGGGAAACTGCTCTCTTCATATGTGTTCCCCTCCAATGTTTAGAAATCTTGTCAATTCCATAAAAAGTACAGAGTGTGGGGTCACTGTTGTGAAATTCTTTGAAGTGTCTAGACACACTATGGTTAGGGAATCCTTTTTTGATGTTTGTCAGATGCTCATTTATTCTGACTCTTGATCCATCTATGGGCAGGCTGATTGTACCCAAGTAATTCCATCAATTGACTTGGGCATTACCTGCATGTCGGATATCTAGCATGCGATGATTGCCAGCCGCTATAGCCTCTAGCAATAATTTGTGTTCTCCTGGCAGGGGCAGCTCTCCACTCCCTGAGCCATTGGCCCCCACTGCTGTCAATCACAGCCAGTGAGGAGGGAGTGGGGGGGGGTTATCTGCGTTCTGTGTGTCTCAGACACACAGAGCAGAGCTCGAGAACAAGTACGCTTGAGTAGGAACTCAGCAGGGGGGAGGGGCCAGGAGAGTTGCCAGGGGACCCGAGAGCGGGATTGGGGCTGCTTTGTGCAAAACCTTTGCACAGAGCAAGTAAGTATGACATGATGGGATGGGTCCCTCAAGGGGGTTTTTAGCAGCAAGGTAATTAAACTAACCTCTCTCCATATATGTGGTGATATATTTACCGTTCAGAAGATGGAAAATAAGGAATATATCCTATAACCAGAGTTATTTAAAAGGTTAAATACAATGATCCTGAAATCTCCATGTGTTGTCTCCACCTCCTCCAGACAAGCTCCTGCTTCAGATTGCTTACAAGGAGCCATGCGCTTGGATCTCCAAAGGAAGGGGGTATGGGAAGCACCTGCGATATAATATTCAAACAATCTCAATAAGTAAATTGAGGTATATTTGTACAACAAATCATTTTACAAGTAATAGGGAAAGGGTTATATATTCCTTGGTGTAAAAAAAGAGGGATAATATTGTAGATACAATCACAATAAAAATGTATTAAGTTATGTGAATCTGAAACAATGTAGTGAATCAACAAAATTAGATCAATGAACTATAAAAAAAGATTACCTTAACAAGTGCAAAAAATGTTTTGTGACCAACAGTTGAGATCATGATGTATGGTAATGATGATGCACAGGGTGTTTTGAATAGAAAAATATTTGTATTTTATTAAATTATATTAAACAAAAGGCTAAGAAAATCTCCAAGATATGTGAGATATCACAGCCATTCAATGTAATGGTAATATCAGCCAGTCTGGTGTTTCCAATATCGGCACTTACTTTGTACTCCAATCCTTCCTTTACATATATGCCAACAGCTCTCCTGGGATCGCCTCAAGATCCACCGGAGGCTGTGCATTTAAATAGTGTCCAGGCTTATTGATTGCAGGTGCCCTCCTCCCCCTCTCCCCCCATCCTTTCCGCCATGATTGCGGCCTCCACGTGGCTCCTTAGTTGTTCAGGAATGCCGAAGCCGCGGCATCCGTCGCAATTACGTGACATGACGCCACACGCAACGCTTTGTCTTTGATCGTCCAGCAGTGATCAAGGGACGCCGCCTGCTCGGAAATGCTACCCCAGTGGCCGAGATGGATGAATGGCACAACAGGTGGGAGCGTATGAATTGGGAGAATCGTGAAAAAATTCACATCTCCCCACTGTGCCAGGAAGCTGAATGGAAGCCCGTACTCCCCTCAGAGGGTGCGGAGAGAACCACAACGGTCAATACAGGAATTCTCATTAAAATACAGAATTAGTCATTTATGGTACATTAAAAATACATATAACAGTATTTATTCCTTATATTATACAATCTTATATTTATTTGTTGAAAGATCTATTTAGAAATTTTTTTTAACCACGTCCCTACCCACCCATTTTCATATGACGTCCGTAGGAACACTGTCCCTCCTGGCGGACATCATATGATGTCCTTGGCTCAACAACGGTATAGGGGGCGCGTGTGCGCCGCCGCGTTACTCGGGAGCCGATGCGCGTGCCTGGCGGCCGCGATGTCCGCAGGGCACCCGCGATTGCTGGTGACAGAACAGGAACGTGGATCTGTGTAAACACACAGATCCACATCCTGTCAGGGGAGAGGAGACATATTGTGTGTTCCTAGTATATAGGAACACCGATCGGTCTCCTTTCCTTGTCAGTCCCCTCCCCCCACAGTTAGAATCACTCCCTAGGTAACACATTCAACCCCTTGATCGCTCCCTAGCGTTAACTCCTTCCTTGCCAGTGACATTTAAACAGTATTCAGTGCATTTTTATAGCTCTGATCGCTGTACAAATGTCACTGGTCTTAAAATAGTGTCTAAAGTGTTCGATGTGTCAGCTGCAATGTCGCAGTCACGATAAACGCAGATCGCCGACATTACTAGTAAAAAAAAAAAAAAAAAGTAAAAATGCCATAAATCTATCCCCTATTTTGTAGGCGCTATAAATTTAGCGCAAACCAATCAATATACGCTTTATTGCGTTTTTTTTTTTTTTTTTTTTTTTTTTTTTTTTACCAAAAAATACGTAGAAGAATACATATCGGCCTAAACTGAAGAAAAAATTTTGTTTTTAAAAAAAAAAAAAAAAACATTTTGGGATATTTTATTATAGCAAAAAGTAAAAAATATTGTGTTTTTTTTTCTTTTTTCAAAATTGTCGCTCCTTTTTTGTTTATAGCGCAAAAAATTAAAAACTGAAGAGGTGATCAAATACCACCAAAAGAAAGCTCTATTTGTGGGGAAAAAATGCAAAAAATTTTATTTCGGTACAGTGTTGCATGACTGCGCAATTATCATTCAAAATGTTACAGCGCTGAAAGCTGAAAATTGGCCTGGGCAGGAAGGGGGTGAAATGCCTGGTATTGAAGTGGTTAAAGAGCTATGGGCATGTCACATTTTCGAATTGTTTTTATTAATTTTCCAACTAAAGATCTTATCTATTTAAACCAGGAAATTAATTAAAGTTTAGCTTGTTTTTTCCTGATGAAAATCCTTTCAGAAAGGGAGCATATGAAATGGACTCATTCAGGCCCGGAGAACTAGTGGCCTGTAATTAAAATATCCATCTTTGCTCGTGCTAAAGTAATATTTTATTCCAATCACTCCCTCGAACTGGGATATGTAATTGATTGAATGCGGCAAAGGTTACTTTAGGCATTCTGTAGTCATGTTTCAAGACTACATGTCTGCCTATGGGAAGGTATCTAGTCACAATTTGCATGACATGTTTAGAAATCCGGTGCCAAAATTCTTGTTTAAAAACCCTGGTTATAGGATATATTCCTCCTTTTCCATCTTCTGAATGGTAAATATATCGCCACATATAGTTACATAGTAGGTGAGGTCAAAAAAGACACAAGTCCATCAAGTCCAACCTACAGTATGTGTGTGATTTATATGTCAGTATTACCTTGTATAACCCTGTTAACCCTCATATGTGTCCTTCCATTTTGTAAGTATGACATAATTCTTTTTTTTAGAAAAAAGCTGAGCCTTTAATGTACAATTAAGTAAATGGGATTTTTGACCTACAGCGGAATCCTGTTTTCATAGAGTACATTAAGTTCCTATGATCCACTCATTCTATTGCTTTGCTACAAAACGGGAGCATGATTGTTGTAGAAAGGGTTAAGTTAGGCTGTCAGCTTTATTTGGGACTGTCCAATATTCTGAAAGCAGTAGGATAACTCTATGTACTGCAATTATTAACTATGTATCTCTTAATGTATAATCATTTTCTTGGAATACATAAAGTCAAAAAATCCTTTTATCTTTGTGTCAAAGCTTTGAAAATTTTAGCCTTAGGTTTATCTCACACGTGCGTTTTTTGGTTCTTTTTGCAGAAACGTACTACTGTCCATTTAATATTGTTTCCTATGGGTCATGTTCACATCTCTGCTTTTTTCAGCCGTTGCTTTTTTGAAAGGCAAAACGATGGTTCGATAGACTTCAATGGAGACTGCAGAAAAGTGTGTTTTTGACGTGTTTTGCGGTTTGCGTTTTTTAAATCTGCAGATTGGTCCAAAAAATAAAGCATAAATGAAAACGCGTTGAACGCGTGTACATGAATTTCCCTACAAAAAGCACTGCAGAAATTGATCAAAAGTAAACTGCATCGGTGTGAACCCAGGCTTAAGAGTCCTTTCTGATGAGTAGGGGTGCAACGGATCAAAAATCTCACGGATCGGATCGATCCTCGGATCAGAGTCACGGATCGGATCGATCCTCGGATCAGCATCAAAAAAAAAAACAAAACACACAAATCTTGTTACACCCACCGGAGTTTTAGATTTAAAAGCTATTTTTAACACAAAACCGAGCTTATATGCATAAATACAGTATTTGTGCATATAAGCTCAGTTTTGTGTTGAAAATGGCTTTTAAATTTAAAACTCCGGTGGGTGTAACAAGATGTCCGCTTGCCCCCTTCTCACTCTATCATTATTGTACTGTGCAGGAGTGTGGGGTGTAGCAAGATGGCGGCGACGAAACGTCACTTCCTGTCGAGACAGCGGCCACTTCCGGGTGTACCAAGATGGCCGCCGCTCCGGAGCTAGGCTGAAGCCGGGGCCTTTCCTATGGCTGAGGCCGAAAAGTGCTCCGCGGATCGCGGGTGTGCCGATCCGCGGAGGGTGATCCGTACGGATCACGGATCGGCAACGATCCGTTGCACCCCTACTGATGAGTGTCATCAATCCCATCCCAAAATCTGAGAGATTTAAAAAAAATAACCTCATGAATCCACCCACCTTCAGTTCAGCTTACATAATTATATAGGTGGACAAAAGTAAAAATAAAAAATGATTCTTGCCTAAAAATGGACATATTCAGATTGGACCTAAAGGGATGACATCCATTTGTCAGCAAAAATCGAAAAGCATGCAGCCTTTTTCTGTTCTTTTCTGCAGACATTACCTGGCATAAGTCTGCTTACAGTCGCACAGCTATATACTGTACATACCTATTATGGTCCAGTCTGAATCCCTCTGAAAATCTGACCTACAAATTCAGGCTGAATTCTTGTGTGAAAGGGCCCTAAAAAAAAACTCAGCAGAAGAGCGCACTCAAATTGACATTTTGCCAATATTCCTATGACTAAGTGCATGGTGATTCCATAAAATATCCATTTTATTAGAAAAAGTTGTAATATAGAATGGGTTATTTCCTGAAATGATATAGTTCTAAAATTAGAATAGTTCTAAAAGTCTAAAATGACTAATGTTTTGGATAGCTGATAATATGCAAATTATCTCTACCCTGAGGCTGCATTCACACCTGAGTGTTTCAAAGTTTTTACCGCGATTTTGGCGCGATTTTGTTCAGATCACCAATGTAAAAGGCAGAAAAATGCCTGTAATCTGCCCCAAAGAAGCTCTTGTGCGCCATTTCTTTTTTACAGGAAATGATTGCCAATTTCATGAGGAAGGGATATACCGTATATACTCGAGTATAAGTCGAGTTTTCCAGCACTTTTTTTGTGCTGAAAGTGCCCCCCTCGACTTACTCCAGTCAAGCACTTTTCTGCAGCAAAAAATGTCATTTTCTGAACCGACTTTGGGGCCCCGTATCTCAGGGCCACTTGGTGCTAGGAACCCCAAATTTAGTGTGCAAACCCAGTGGAGCTGGTACCACAACATATCCAAAGCTGAGGGTTCCTAGCACCAAGTGGCCCCGAGATACTGAGCCCCTAAATAGGTTCGGAAAATGTCATTCTCTGCTGCAGAAAAGTGCTTGACATTTTCTGAACCGATTTTTGGGGCCCTGTATCTCAGGGCCACTTGGTGCTAGAAATCCCAGCTTTGGATATTTTATGGTTCCACTGGGTTTGCACACCAAATGTGGGGTTCCTAGCTCTAAGTGGCCCCGAGATACGGGGCCCCAAAGTCGGTCAACTGTGTCCATCTGCAGCAATGTCATTTCGGGACACTTTGGGTTCAGAGACCCCAAATTTGGGCTGCAGCTAGGGGGCATCTAGGAACACTTAACTACCGAGTTTGAAGTTTGGGGGACCTATGGCTGCAAATGGGCACAGTGAGGCATGCAAATGGGCACAGTGAGGCTGCAAATGGGCATTGTTGACCCTCTTTTCCACTTAAAGTAGCTGTGCATTTCTCACCCTCGTCTTATACTCGGGTCAGTAAGTTTTTCCCATTTTTTTTTTGTGGTAAATTAGGGCCTCGACTTATACTCGGAACGACTTATACTCTAGTATATACGGTAATCTTTGTTTCTATAGTACAAAGGGGCTTACTTGACCTGGTTACTCCAATTTTTCTTTTCCCGACTTGATGGCACACAGCAAGGAATTGATGGGGACATTTCTCCAGTAATGGGTTAATGACAGCAATAAACCTGACAGAAGTTCATTTTCTCCCCTATTTTATGCAATCCTAAAAAAGTTTTGGTTGCAGTTGAGATCTAACTTCAGGCGGTATGTCACCTATAATGGAGTGGTGGTTATGCTGTAACTCTTATGTCATGCTGAAGTCATATGTTGCATTTCAATTCGACATTGCTCTTTGCCCTTGTCACCATGCGCTTGAATCTGTTCCAATATATTTTTTCCTGCTGTTTGTCCATGGTTATTTTTACTTTTTTATTTATTTTATTTTAATTATAATCATTTAGTGATCAACCATGCAATGTTTGTTTTTGCAGACCAGCCCAGCTGACTACAGTAGGAAAACGGGCTTGTCTGTGGCTTCAAGACCTGTGCATGGATCTTCACAATGTAGAACGAGCCCGAAATGAGCTCAGATTTCGAGGGGTGAAGGGTACAACCGGAACACAGGCCAGCTTTTTGCAGCTTTTTGATGGTGATCATGATAAGGTGACATAGTTAACATTTGTTTAATTGAATGTGTTTAAATGTTGTCAAACCTATTATGGGCAGGCAATTGTATATAAAAAAATTCAAATCTACTAAAACCATAATGGGAATGTAAAGAGAAATGCCTTACATGTTGCAATCTAAATGTACAATATACTTGCTTAGATAGGTATACATAGAAATGAAAAGGTTTGTGGGCTTACATAATATTACATTTTTTTATTTATTTTTTTAAAGCTCGGAGACAGCTGTATTAAACCTTTATCGCCTTATTGTTGTATGTGATGCAACAGTAGCTTGCTGAATAAGCTTTAAAATCTTTCAACCATCCTCAAGTCATACTGTAAGGGCCTGTTCACCCTAATGGCGTGGCTGGTGTTTTTCTGTGCCAGAAACAATTGTTTTCAATGTGCCCTATTGACACTGCAATGTAGCCGGGAGGTGCTGTGCAATTGCCTGCAATGAAATGGAGTAATTCTGCATGCTGAATGTCACTGCACAGCAGCTCGATTGTTACTTTGTGCACTTCAAATACAGTTGCCAAGTAAAAGAAATGAACTGTAATGCGGTAAACTGCCACCTCACTGTGGATCACTGCATCTGAAACGGACAGCTGCCCACACTCTAGACCACTGTGATTTAGTGTGCAGGCAGTGTAAATGGGCCCAAATAGGTATGGACAGCTTAACAATACTGTTGACAAAGTTAATTTCATCAATATCTTTCTTTAGGCCCCTTTCATACTTGTGCAATTTGTCCTGTGACTTGGTACTGCAAAGTCACATGACAAGTCATTCCCAATGATACCCATTCATATACAGTTGTGCTCATAACTTTACATACCCTGGCAAAATGTATGATTTCTTGGCTTTTTACGGGGAATATAAATAACACAAAAACATTTTTCACTCATGGTTAGTGTTTTGCTGAAGCCGTTTATTATTAATCAACTGTTTACTCTTTTTAAATCATAAGCACAACAAATACTACCCAAATGACCCTGATCAAAAGTTTACATACCCTGGGGTTTTTGGCTTGATGATAACATGCACACATGTTGACACAAAGGGGTTTGAATGGCTATTAAAGGTAACAATTCTCACCTGTGATCTGTTTGCTTGTAATTCGTGTGTGTGTGTATAAAAGGTCAATGAGTTTCTGGACTCCTGACAGACCCTTGCATCTTTCATCCCGTGCTGCACTGACGTTTCTGGATTCTGAGTCATGGTTAAAGCAAAAGAATTGTCAAAGGATCTGCGGCAAAAGGTAGTTGAACTATATAAAACAGGAAAGGGATATAAAAGATATCCAAGGAATTCAGAATGGCAATCAGCAGTGTTCAAACTCTTATCAAGAAGTGGAAAATGAGGGCTTCTGTTGAAACCAAACCACTGTCAGGTAGACCAACTAAAATTTCAGGCACAACTCCCAGGAAAATTGTTCGGGATGCAAAGAAAAACCCACAAATAACTTCAGGTAAAATACAGGACTCTCTGAAAACATGTGGTGTGGCTGTTTCAAAATGCACAAAAAGGAGGCACTTGAAGAGAGATGGGCTGCATGGTCGAGTTGCCAGAAGAAAGCCATTACTATGCAAATGCAACAAAGTATCCTGCTTACAATATGCCAAACGGCACAGAGACAAGCCTCAAACCTTCTGGCACAAAGCCATTTAGAGTGATGAGACCATAATTGAGCTTTTTGGCCACAACCATAAACATTACATTTGGAGAGGATTCAACAAGGCCTATGATGAAAGGTACACCATTACTACTGTAAAACACGGAGGTGGATCGCTGATGTTTTGGGGATATGTGAGCTACAAAGGCACAAGAAATTTGGTCAAAATTGATGGCAAGATGACTGCAGTAGGTTATCAAAAAATACTGGAGGAACATTTGCATTCATCAGCCAGGAAGCTGCGCATGGGACGTACTTGGACATTCCTACATGACAATGATCCAAAACACAAGGCCCAAGTCGACCTGTCATTGGCTACAGAAGAACAAAGTGAAGGTTCTGGAGTGGCCAGCTCAGTCTTCTGACCTCAATATCATTAATCCACGCTGGGGAGATCTCAAACGTGCAGTTCATGCAAGACAGCCCAAGAATTTACAGGAACTGGAGGCTTTTTTGCCAAGAGGGAATGGGCAGCTTTACCATCTGATAAGATAAAGAGCCTCATCCACAAATACTACAAAAGACTTCAAGCTGTCATTGATGTTAAAGGGGGCAAAACACTGTATTAAGAACTGGGGTATGTAAACTTTTGATCAGGGTAATTTGGGTAGTTTCTGTTGTGATTATGATTTTAAAAAGAGTAAACAGTTGATTGATAAAAAATGGCTTTAGCCAAACACTAACCATGCGTGAAATTTTTTTTTTTGTGTTATTAATATTCTCTGAAATATGGCCAAGAAATCATAAATTCTGCCAGGGTATGTAGATTTATGAGCACCACTGTATGGGTGACTTCAAGTCGTGCCGACTTCAAAGTAGTCCCTGTACTACTTTGGTCCGACTTTCATGCGAGTTGAGGTCTATGGACCTCGAGTTTACACAGGCATTCCCTGAAATCGCGTCAAAATCGTGCAGTGTGAAAGGGGCCTAAATTATAACCGCATAACATGGTGAAGTCCAGTTTGGTTCATGCAGGAAATGTTGTTCACAACACTTCAGACAGTCAAGGGAGTAAATTTATTACCAATCATTGTGTAGTGTGTGTATAACATGTTAGTACAGTCTACTAAGCTTAGACTTGTAGTGAATTGAAGGGATGTGTAGACTTACACATTATTCAACTAGGAAAGCAAAGCACAGACAGTGCTTACAGCAGGGAACACGCCTTAAAGCTAAAGGGTGGAGTCCTTCACTGGGTGCTCTGGCTCAAATGGCCTCCAGCCATTAAAAACACAGCTCAAAGAAAGATGTAGCCAGTAGCTCCAGAATCCCATGGAAATTTTTATTTGCTACATAAATGTCGAGATGAAAAACAGCTGACACGTTTCGGCATACAGCCTTGTGCACAGCATAGTCACAAAATCAATGACAGAACATTTTTACTACATGCCTCATATGAGGAAGAGCAGTGTCAATAAAACAATTATTCAATTAAAACCAAAAACTGGCAGATGACAGAAAAATGTGGCACCGGATTATAGTCCAATCAGATGTGGACTTACAATACTATGAAAACATTCAGCATATCAAAGACATCATGCATAACAATTGGCTTATGTGCAGGTGTGCCACAAAATATCTATGGTGGTACATTAAGAGGAGGTGGAGCCAGGAACGCCAAGAGGCAACCCTAGAAGAGGAGGATCTGGGGCTGGTCTGTGCAAAACCATTGCACAAAGCAGGAAACCTGTTTATTAGGTGTTTAGTAAGAATAATATATTGCACAACAATTTCTGTATGTGAAGTAAATAAAACAAGTCAAATGAATGTGTTTCTTTTTTTTTTTTAAGAAAGAACATGTTTATTGATAGTTATAACATACATATATGGTATAGGCAACATACAGTTACAGGAGCAAGATATATTTTGCATCCAAACAAATAATACATTCACATTGTACCCTGGGTTTGTTTCTATCGTAGTATTCTTCAAATTAACGTGACATTTAAGACATTAGTTATCTTTCCTCTGTTCATATTGGTCTTTTACATGCTGTACATCATAATATGTAATATTGCGAGGTATGAAATTTATCATGACCTCCCTACCCTCCTGTATTTTGATTACATCCAGTTATTCCGTACAAGTGTCACTGGAGTCTAGCCACTTATCCCATATCCAGTTGTATTTGTTCGGGCATCACCTGTGGTTTATACAGCATCTTTTTGTTGGGCAATGACTTGTTGATTTCAATAATCCAGTTTTGGATTGTGAGGGAATGGGTCCTCATCCAATGTTTGGCAATTACTTTTCTGGCACAAAAAATGGTTTCCTGTAGGAATGTGGCCTGCTATTTTTCAATCGCAGTGTCTGGGAGCAGTCCCAATATACACAGCTTGGGATCCAGCTGCACTGGCGACCCCATTTGGTCATGTAAGAATTTAATAATTTGTACCCAGTAGCTCTGGATATGTGCGCATGACCATATCAAATGGAAAAATGAACATGAATTATTTGAACACCTTGGACAATTTGGACTCTGATCTGTGAAGAATTTAGTTAGTCTAGATGGTGTAAGGTAGGACCTATGAATAATATACAGTTGGGTCAGGCGGTCAGAAAGTCTAGGTGATGTCTGCTTTACATTTTCCAATATCTCATCCCAATCCGAGTCATCTATTGGACCAATATCCTCCTCCCATCTGATTTTAGCTGTGTCAATGACTCTCGCCACCGTGCGTGTACGTATAATACTATATAGACTGGATATTAATTTCTCTGGGTCAGTGCCTATAATCACATCAACCATTGGTAGTGTTTGTGGGTTAGGAAATCCTTCACCGAATTGGGTTCGTAACGCATGTCTTAATTGCATGTATCTAAATATCATGTGTGGAGGTAGTTCAAATTCTTCCCTTAATGATTGAAAACTTCTTATTCCCATAGGGGTAATTACTTGAAATAGATATGTTATACCTTTTGCCGCCCATGTAGTCCCTCCCGACACATGCATCAACTCTTTCAGTTGCGGGTTGTGCCATAGTGGTGTATGCGAATGGTAGAAGTCCGCCCCAGTTAGTTTGATCGCAATCTCCCAAATGTTTTTGTGCTGGTGTAGTAAGGGGTTCTGGGCATCTCGACCTCTCCTGCCACCTTTGCCTCTAAATATTACTTAAAGAGGGGAGTGGGTAACTTTGTTTGGTTTTTTACATGTCAGGGTTTGATATCTGGTGTTGTCTGTTTTGTGGAGATGATATAGATGTGAAAGTTGTGCCGCTATATAGTATGCATGTAGATCCGGGAGAGCCGTTCCTCCAGAAGAGGTCGGATTTTTCAGAATGTGCCACGCCAGTTTATGTCTATTAGGTCCCCATATGAATGAATTGATAATGTGATCTATTGCTTTAAAGATTTTTAGGGGAATAAGAACAGGTGAGTTCCACATTATGTATAGGAATTTTGGGAGCAGGATCATTTTAAATAAGTTGATCCTGCCCATAACTCCCAACGGGAGCCTTGCCCAGGATTGTGTGCGTGATTTTAGGTATGTAAATAGCGGCTCAATGTTATTTGTGAGATATTCCAAGGGCTCTTTAGTGATTTGTATACTTAGGTATTTAAAAGATGCTACTCTTTGTAGAGGAAGGGAGGCAGATCGGTGTGTAGGTGCTGTTAGGTCAAGTGGCATAATTTGTGATTTGGCCCAATTTATACTCAATCCTGAATGTCTTCCAAAGTCCTCGATGGTCTGCAGGGCAGCCTGGAGAGACGGGCCGGTGTCTTGCAAGTATAGAAGCATGTCGTCAGCATATAGGCTCACCATCTCCACCAGGCTCCCCAGTTTAAGACCATGGATGCCCGGGTGTAATCTGAGGGATATGGCCAGAGGCTCAGCTGCTATGGCGTAGAGGAGAGGGGACAGCGGGCAACCCTGTCTAGTTCCGCGTCTCAATGGAAAAGGTTCTGAGGTCCTCCCGTTCACCAGTACACTGGCCTCCGGTGAGAAATATAATAATTGTACCCACTTAATGAATTTAGGCCCGAAACCAAACCCCCTAAGGCACTCCCACAAATACTCCCACTCCACGGAGTCAAAAGCTTTGGCGGCGTCAAGCGCCACCACTGCTCTGTCCCTGATGGTTTCGTGTTCTGCTTGAATGTTCATGTATAGTCTTCGCAGGTTCATGGCTGTGTTTTTCCCAGGCATGAACCCCGTTTGGTCAGGGTGGATTATGGAGAGAATGATACGGTTAAGGCGGATAGCTAGTATTTTTGCTAGAATTTTGATATCTGCCTGGAGGAGCGAAATTGGGCGGTAGGATTCTGGATATAGGGGGTGCTTGCCTGGCTTGGGAATCACTATAATTACTGCCTGTCGGAGGGACTCAGGAAGGGACCCAGACTCAAAAATATGTTTATAAAGTTTTAGTAGTTCAGGAACTAATATCTCGGAGTAGATTGCATAAAAATCTAAGGGGATACCATCTCGACCAGGGGCTTTAGCCGGTGCCAAGGACGCTATCGCTACTGCTATCTCGCCCGTTGTGAGTGGGGCCTCCATTTCCTGTATCTGGGATGCAGAGATTTTAGGGAGGGGTATATTTTGGAGAAAAGTTTGGGTCTCTTGTGCAGTAACCCTCACTTTAGAGGAGTATAGGTCGGCATAATATCTGCGAAATATTTTTGTTACCGTTTCTGGGTCAGTTATTAGTGTACCCTGTGAATCCATTAAAGAGACCACCACTGGTGGGTTCACATCTTGGCGGGCCAAATATGCCAGAAGCTTACCTGCCCGTTCCCCCTGTTCAAATACCCGTTGTCTGGAGAAGAAGAGTTTCTGATTAGCTTTTTGAAAAAGTAATTGATCTAAAATTCTTGTTTGGAGCTTAAGCAATGATGCCTTGGCCGGTGTAGGGTCTAAGCTAAATTCCCTGGTGTCTGTGTCTAGCTGTTTGGAAACCTGCCGTAGCCTGGCTTTTGATGAGGCCTTCAGCCTGTTTATGCATGAGGAAAGAATTGTGCGGACATGTAATTTAAATGCCTCCCATACCATGCTCATTGGAGTGGTGCCACGGTTTGTGTTAAAGTAGAATTGCCATTCCGCGTAAATGTCCTTGGTCTTCGAGTGCTGACAGCCAAAAGGAATGTAGACGCCAGGTGCGGGGCCCCGCGTGAGGGACAATACGCAGGGTAGCCCAGCAAGGGGCGTGATCTGACAGGGATCTAGTATGATGCCCCGAATCTGACAGGGCTGGCAGCAGCATATCTGAGATTAGTACTAAATCTATTTGGGACATAGAGGAGTGTGTCGCCGAAAAGCATGAGTAGGCCTGGGTGTGTGGATGTTTACAACGCCACGTATCAGTTAGGGAGAACTCGCGTAACAAACGCCCAAATCGGGTAATATCTGGGGCTTGGTCTCTCTGACACACACGTAACCTATCTATAGTGGGGTTCACTTCCTCATTAAAATCTCCCAACCATATAGCAGGTATTGTGGGATGTTGTGCCATGTGTGCCAAACCTTCAGTAACAAGGCTAGAGTTATATGGTGGGGGAATATAGAAGGCCATAATTAGGTATTTCGAGCCACAGATTGTGCATTGCAAAAAAATGAACCTGCACCTGGGGGTCCGTTCGCACCGATATTAGTCTAAATGGGACTGATTTGGCGATCAATATGGATACCCCTCTTCATTAGGGGGAGTGTGTGGTGTGGTATGCCCATCCTATCCATGGGCGCTTCATCGCAAGCTGAAGCTGGCCTGTAATATGTGTTTCAACCAGTACAATTATGTCAGCCCGGTATGATTTGAGGCAGCCAAAGATTGCGGTGCGTTTAACGCTATCTCGGAGTCCCCTGACGTTCCAAGTTAAAAACTTGATGTCAGCCATCTCTGCCAGACAGACGTCTATGTGGAATTGGCACGTGACCATTTCTCAGGGCAGGCCCATCTACACTCCACACAGTAAACCTTAAAGTAATACATCGTAACTGCGTTTGATATAGTCTATATTCATCCTCTTTATGTTGCAAGGAATTATAACTCATGTTCTTTAAACATAATTTAAACATTTCCCTTACCCCCCTCCCAGCCCTCAGCCACCCCAACTTAGCTGGGGCATTAAACCCAGAACCAGTGCCTCTACCTTTGAACACCATATAAACTTTGTGAACCAAGGTAGCGCACAACAAACATACCATCATCAGCGGAGGCCTATCTGGCTACGCAAGTGATAATAGGTCAAACTATTAGTGAGGGCGAGCAAACGCTGGGTAGAAACCCAGGAATGAGAGACATATTCCTTTACGGGTGTGGTATATAGAAATTATAAACATCCTAAAATAGCACTAAGGTCCAGAACTATTTAAGACTATAATATAATATAACCTCCTCTCGTCTCTGTTTCCTTGTGGGAAGCGTGACTCTGCATGGGTTCCTGTGGAATGGGAGAGAAGGTCATATAGTGGTAGTCCATCTTTGGTGGGGTGCGGACCCAAGACTCGGGAGTTCAGGATTTAGCACAGTTTCAATCTGGTCCCTGTGGGCTGTGTGTTGGTATTGATAAAGTATGTCTCATCCATAGATTGCATGTGTGTGTAATTCCAGGCACTGTAAGGTGCAACAGACAGCTCTCCGAGCACTGGCTTATAGCTAATAGGCAGTCTTTCAACAAATATAGTTGTAGCATCTGGTAAGACTAGTCTATTACATACTTCGGAGGTTTAAACAAGGGTGATGTGCATATATATGGAGTAGTTTGTATAAGGGCACAGAGTCTCACCTTTTCATTTCGGTGTGTGGAAATCCTTCTTAGGCAGGCCGATTCTTCTCTGCATCGCGGTGATCTAGCCATTCCGACGCTTGCACCGGGCCCTCAAAAAAATGAGCACGATCATTTACACGGAGCTGGGCGGGAAATAGCATAGCGTACTTGATGTGGTGAGCTCTCAGACGCCGTTTAACCTCCGTGAACCGAGCCCGTTGTCTCTGCACTTCGGTGGAGAAATCCGGAAATGCTGACACAAATCCCGCCTGAACCGGGATGTTCCCCTTCAATCTGGCTAACCGAAGGACCACGTCTCGATCTTTGAAGTTTAATAGCTTCGCTATAAAGGTGCGAGGCGGAGCTCCTTCGGATGGGTGGCGCGCTGGCATTCGGTGAGCTCGCTCCACTACGAATGTTCCAGAGAAGGCCTCTCTGCCATACGTGTTAATTAAAAGCTTTTCCAGAAAAGTAGCTGGATCCGTGCCCTCGGAACCCTCCGGGAGGCCAATGAAGCGTAATTTCAATCTGCGGGCACGATTTTCCAAATCGTCATGCTTCTGTGCCAACTGTTGTATTTGGCGCCTGAGGTCCTCCTGGGAATGCTGCAGGGGATATAGTGTGTCCTCCGCTCTGCTGATTCTGGTCTCCGTTTCAGTGACCCGCTCCCGGAGCTTAGTCATGTCTTGTCTAATGAGAGAAATATCCACCTTCACCTCTTCCAGCTTCGTTGTGAGGGTGGATTGGCACAGGGTACTTCTAGTACTTTTGCTGTATCAGCCGTCCCTTGTTCTGCTTGAGGAGTTGTGTGCTCTGGTGACGAGACGCCATCTTGCCCCTCATGGTCTCGCTCCGTTTACCGGTACCTGTCCAGGGACGAAGAGGCTGCGTTGTTCCTCTTTGGCGGAGACATGTCACAGCGGTTGTACCCGACTTCAGTCACACAGGTATAGGGTCAAAAGGCTGTTTTTAGGTCTCAGGATATCGGTTACAGGATCTACCGCAAGCGGAGCTCTGGTCACTCACGTCCTATCTCATTCCCGTCCAGGCCATGCCCCCCCAAATGAATGTGTTTAGTGACTTCCACCTCCAGAGAATCCGCAACACCACTTGTGACCGACACCACTACAACGCTCACAAGCTCCAAAGCTGCCAGAGGAGGGCAGCAAACAGCACGTTTGTATCAAAACCTTTCCAGACGCTAACATGTGGTCATCCTGCTCCATCAATACACTGAGGTTGCCTGGCAGTGCCACCTCGGCTCTCAGCACTGAAGACAATGCGTTCACCCATTTAAATGCTGTATAGGGGAGAAGTACTCACCAAATGGAGCCAGCACCAGGGGACCATATATAGTGTAGTAGTTTATTAAAAAATGTCTCAAGTTTCACATATAATAAAGACATGCTCAGCTGTCAAAACGCAGCAAGCATTAAAAAATGTACAAAGTGCACTTACAAAAATGGCCCCCAGTTCCGAAACAGCACACTACATGGGGGAAAAAAAATTGCCTGGAGTCCACCTTTAAAATGACACCATGCAAAATAGTCCCACTTTGCAGGCACTTAGGGATGCTGCCGTTCTCCCTATTTCCTGGTTGGATCATTTCCTGCTCTTCGGAGGTCTCTACTGGTATCCATTGGGAAGTTCATAAAACAGTACTGTGTGGACAGTGTATAGGTATCTCCTCGGGTTGGAAAAAAAATACCAGGCTGTTGAGGCAACAAACTGAGATGAGACTTCATAACCTGGAGTCCCATCTACTTATCTGCCGCATTGACATGTCTCTTACGGGAAATGGTGCTTTACGTACCATCTTGAAAAATCTCGACCTGGCTAAGGTTGAAATAGCCCTCCAGAAGTTGCATCAGGTCTTCTATGATAAAGGGAATTAAGCCCATACCTTACTAGCCCACAAACTTCACAAACAAACTTGCACGACGGCTCCTCAAGCCTTGGGAGACTAACGTTGCTTACTTGCATTATCACCCCGAATGCATTACTCAGATTTTTCGCGAATACTTCTCTGACCTTTTATAACAATCTGGCTGTTCCACATCTCCCTACACAAAAGACTTTTGTGACCGCGTACACGCCTACCTCTCTCGTAACGGTGTCTCTATGCTCTCTGCACCTGCCCTACAGTTCCTTAATGCTCCAATTTTAAAGAGGTGGTGATGGAAACCCCTAAACGCCTGCCGAACCGTAAAGCCCCAGAAGCTTTTCTTCCTGTTCTCCTCCCAGACATGACTCATCTAATAGTTTTAATGTTTTATGCGTGAGGGGGAGATTTTGAGAGGTATGTAAATCTCCTTCCTTACCATGATACATAAACCAAACAAGGGCCACACCTTTTGTTTGAATTATAGGCCCATGGCCTTATTGAAGTCTGTTCTTAAAATTCTTATGAAATTGCTCTTTGAAGCTTAATGATGTCTTCCCATCTTTAATTCATAAGGATCAGGTGGGCTTTGTCCCTTGCAGGCAAGCTGGTGACAACACCAGAAGAGCAATTCATTTAGTGGACTTTGTCAATAGACAAAAAAATGGAGGCACTCTTACTGAGCTTAGACAAAAAGCTCAGTTGGCCATTTCTGTTTACAACCCTTGAATATCTGGGCTTTCAGGCGTCTTTCCTCAGAGATTAAGCATCTATATAAGGCTCTTTCAGCCCCCATCAAAACTCAGTTTGCCATCTCTTCCTCTCCTTTCACCATTTCTAATGGGACAAGGTAAGTCTGTCCGCTTTCTCCCTTGCTATTCGCTTTGTGCATTGAACCTCTTGCAGCCCAGATCCACTGTGATCCCATTGTTCATGGGTCTCGGGTAGGGGACAAGAGTTTAAAATTTCATTGTTTGCGAATGACGTTCTCGTTACCTTAACACAACCTCGAGTAACCCTCCATAAGCTTATTGGAAGAGTTTGGTGCTTTGTTTGGTTATAAAGTTAATGCCTCTAAATCTGAAGCTTTGCCGCTTAACATCCCTCCCAATGAAGTCCAGCATCTCTCTGGGTCTTTTCCTTCTGCATCTACCGCTATTAAATGCTTGGGGGTGTACATTGCAGTACAGAGTACGACTCTCTGTATGGAGGTAACTTTTTAAACCTCTTTGCGTTAAGAGAGATTTTTTTTTTTTTTATAACTGACAATTTTTATTATTTTTTTACAGAAAAACAAATACAGCATTTTGGCATTGGGCACAAGAAGAGAGGTAGATCATGATATCCCAGTGCAATTTGGCATAATATCACCCACATGTTGGGCGGCAAATCTTTACAGTGCAAACAGTTTGTGACAAAAAGAAATAGGTCTACCGGATATTAATACGTCAAAAACAGTGTATCTTCTAGTACCATATGCTCAAGCATATAGAATCTTAGAGAGAGAGAGGAAAGAAGAGAGGAGGGAAAGACAAAAGAAGGGGGAGGGGGGGGCCACTCGTCTCCAGGGTCTGGAACAGGCCGGCGGGGAATGGGTCATTAATACATAAGCAACATATACTTTTAGGTCGCAGGGGTCTCCAACAAAACCCAGGGTTCCCAGATGCGATTATGTTTGTCAAGTGTATCATTTAATGAGGCCGTGAGATATTCCATTCTCTTGACATCTCTGATCCTGGAATGCAGCTCAGTTAGCGAGGGGGGTTCTCTTTTTTTCCACTTTAACGCCACCAGGCAGCGTGCTGCAGTGAGCACATGGGCTAAAAGTTTTTTGGACATTTTAGAGAAGGTGGCGGGTGGAAGGCCCAAGAGAAAGGTCCTCGGGTCGAGGAGCATTTCAACATCAAAGATGGACTGGAGCAGGGAGTGAACCATACTCCAGTAGGGAACGATTATAGGGCAGGTCCAATAGACATGAAATAGTGTACCCCTATCTTTATAGCATCTCCAACAACGGGAGTCGGCCGTAGGATATATGGAGTGGAGCAGGTCAGGGGTCTGATACCAATGATATAGAATCTTAAATTGATTCTCTTTATAAAGCGTGCATATGGAGCTTTTAGTAGCCTGGGTCCATATGGATTGCCAGGTCCTTAAGGATATCTCTGTGCCCATCGCCTGCTCCCACTTAGCCATATATGAATGTCGCGGCCCGTCTGGTGAGAAATCTGTGATCAGTATCTGATAGGTGCGGGAGATCATGCCTCTAGGGGACGAACCCTCTAAGCAAAGCTTTTCAAAGTCTGTGAGAGGAGAAAAACTCAAATTCGACCCCAATGATTGTGCATAGTGGCGTAGTTGTAGGTAACTGAAAAAGGCCTGCTTGGGGATGTCGAAAGACTTTTGCAGGTCTAAGAAGGTTCGTAGCATTCTGGTTTTGGGATCGATTAGTTGTCCATAACGGAATATGGCTTTGTCCATCCAAAAGTGGGACATCTGAGAGGTTAAACTGTCAGGGATATTGGGTGTGAATAGGAATGAAGTGACTGGGGATGACGTGGTGGTGAGCGGGTATTTCGATTTAGCCCGTCGCCATAAGGTACGTAATAGAGCCATCGGTTCTAGCAGTTGTACGCTGCCGAGGGGTATATCAGAGCTCCAAAGCATGGAATTTGGGTGTATGGGGGCTAGCCACAGCTTTTCTATCTGTGTCCACCTATTGTAAGCATGTAGAGAACACCAGGAGGCTATAGGTCTCAGCTGAGCCGCCAGATAATACTTAGCTATGTTAGGGAACGCCAGTCCACCTTGGTTACGTGGGGCATATAAAACCAATCTAGCAACTCGGTGTCTTTTATAATTCCAGAAAAAGTTTATCATGTCTGCTTGGAGTTTTTTAAGGTGTGAGCCCGGGATGGGAATAGGGAGTGTCTCAAAAAGATATAGAAGTCTGGGTAGTACAGTCATCTTCAAAGTTGCAAGTCTACCAAAAAGGGACCGTTTCAGAGATTTCCATTTGGTTAGGGACGCTCTAATAGAGGTGAACATCTGGGGGAAGTTGGCTTTATATAGAGTATCGTATGTGGATGTTATATGTATCCCCAGGTATTTTAAGGAAGAGGACCGCCAAGAATATGGAAATGTTTGTGAAAGTGCAGATAATGTATGGGGGGGTAAATTAAGAGGGAGAGCCTCCGTCTTGGAACTATTAATTTTATAACCTGAGAGGGTGCTATATTTTTCCAGCTCTACTTGTAAGTTTGGGAGGGATATGCGAGGTTGGGCGAGAGTGAGAAGAACATCATCCGCAAATAAGGAGATCTTGAATTCTCTAGTACGGACTGGAATACCATGGATACTTGAATTATTTCTAATATGGGCTGCTAACGGTTCAATGCATAGGGCGTATAGCAAGGGGGAGAGTGGGCAGCCTTGTCGGGTCCCATTGGAGATCAAAAAGGTAGGGGAGGTGGCAAAGTTAGTGCGAACCTGGGCTGTCGGGGCTGAGTATAGATGGGCAATAGCTCGGAGAAATGGGCCCTCAATACCGGCCCGGTTGAGAGTCGCGAACAGGAAAGGCCAGCCCAGCCTGTCAAAGGCTTTTTCGGCATCCAGGCTGAGCAGTATTGCCTCCATTGAGTTCCTGTTCGCAACCTCCACCAGGTCAATAACCCTGCGGGTGTTATCCCCAGCCTGACGGCAAGGGATAAAACCCACCTGGTCCCTATGGACCAGGGATGGCATAAAATTATTTAGTCTATTTGCCAACAATTTCGTAAAAATTTTTAGGTCCGTGTTGAGGAGAGCTATTGGCCTGTAGTTGGCCGGGAGAGTGTGGTCTTTCCCTGGTTTTGGGATTAACGTCAAGTAGGAGTTTTGCATATCTCTGGGTATAGGCGTGTCAGAAAGAAATGAGTTAAAGAGATTTGTCATATGGGGGAGTAAATGTGATAGGAACGTCTTATAATAAAGGTAAGGTAATCCATCAGGCCCGGGGGCCTTATTGTTTGGTAACATTTTGATTGTTTCTGTCACCTCCTCCTCCGTAATGGAGGCATTAAGAGTCTCCAGAGCAGAGGAGGTAAGCCTAGGAGTGTCCGTTTCCGCCAAATAAGTATGGATGGCCTGGGATAGGTCAGGAGGGGGTGGGTTGTGCGGAACACTCGGGTCATTATACAGGGCAGAGTAAAAGTCATGAAAAAGTTGTGCTATTTTATTAGGGTGGGACTGAAGGACCCCATTTGCCTCCCTAAGTTGCGTAGTTGTGGTAGTTGCTGCTTTGTCGCGAAGCTGTTTCGCCAAGAGCGTATGTGATTTGTTGGCTTTGTCGTAGTAAGTCTGTCTAAGCCTAGTTAACGCCTTTTCTATTTTACCCATTTCGATATCTTTTAACCCGGCCCGAACACTAGTGAGTTCTTTAAGGGTTGTTAGGGACGGGGACGCGAGCAATCGCGCTTCCAGGTGTTTAAGTCTGTCTAAAAGGGCGTTGCGTGTTGCATTAGCGTTTCTCTTCAGGGCAGTGGAGAGTGAGATGCATTGACCTCGAAAGACCGCCTTATGGGCTTCCCACAGAGTTGAGGTGGAGATCTCAGAGGAGCCATTTTCCGCAAAGTAAAGTTTTAGAGTTTGCTCTAATTCTATTCTAGATGGGTCATGTTTAAGTAGAAAGTCGTTTAGGCGCCAGTGGCATTTACGAAAGGAGCTTGGGGAGAGCGTCAGGGAGAGTGTAATCGGGGCATGATCCGACCAAGAAATAGCTTGGATGTCTGGGTTCATGCATGTACGTAGGGTCGGGGCATTGACAAAAAAATAATCCAATCGTGAGTGGGACGTATGGGGATGGGAATAGAAAGTGAATTGTTTAGCAGATGGATAGGTGGTGCGCCAGGTATCAAACAAGGCGTATTTCCTAGTAAGTTGGCGAAACTGGGCAGCCGTTCTATTGATTGTTACTTGGGATTTCCTCTGGTCCACTGAGTGTTTATCAAGACCCGGAGAGTGGACAAGGTTAAAATCTCCTCCGATCACCAGGTATTGATGGGGAGCCTCAAACAGGCGGTCGAAGACCTTAGACAAAAAGGGGATTTGATTCGTGTTTGGGGCATAGATGTTACAAAGAGTGACATTCGCCCCTCCCCAAAGGCCTCGAAGGATGAGGTAGTGTCCCAGTGGGTCAGAGTATAGGGATTGCAGCTGGAAGGGGGAGCCTTGTCTAAAAAGAATTGCCACCCCTGCCCGTTTATGTGGGCCAGAGGCCTGGTATATATGAGGGTATTGTCGCCGTGCAAATGTCATAGTGCCCATTTTATCAAGGTGGGTCTCCTGGATAAAGATAATGTCAGCTTTGGACCGTTTGAACTCTCGTAGCGCTAGACTTCTCTTAACATTTGAGTTAAGGCCCTTTACGTTTAGTGAAAATATGTCAATCATGGTGGATATGTTGTGGAAAGAGACGGTTGCTTACCTAGCGGGTGTAGTAGGGTCTTGGAATATAGGGTGTCCCTATATTGGGTCTCCATGGTGAGTACGGTTTGGAGATCTGCGACCCCCCGAACCTGAACCAGGTCCCAGAGGCGAGCGGCACCCATAGAATCAGTGAAGGGAAGAGAGACGGAGATAGCAGTAGGGGAAGAGCAGAAAAATAAAAGGGTAAAAAACAGAAAAAAAAACACAGAAATTAGTACAAAGTCAAGTTTAGTTAACCATTCACAATATAACCCACCTACATAAAGTGATGGGGTGGGAGACTCCGGAGGGCCCCCTCTGACAACAGAGGCAAAGGTGCCAGTGTCAGAAAAAATAAAGGAAGGAGCCATTCGGAGAGCCCCGGGGGGGAGGAGAGGACGGACCCAACGAGGGGGCGACCCCCTCCGGACCTGCCTGCATCTAAATTCAAAAAACTAGATAACAGAAAAAACATGGAACCTGTATGCATAAACTGGCAACTAACATATCTATACTCCTGGTTATGACCCGAATAAAAGTATAAACCACTGAGGCTATCGGTACATAAAATTTGGAGCGGTAGTAAGATGTGTTCTGCAAATTCAAAATACTGCAATATACATAAAAATAAACAAAAGAAAACACAAGTGCAAAGGATACCTCTTTACGTGGTGGTATTCTCCTATAGTTTGGTTCCCGACAGGGGGGGGGGGCAAAGAAAAAATAAAAGAGGGGGGGATTGGGGGGGGGGGTAGGGAGGGGAGGGGGGGGGGAGGAGAGGGTAAGTGTGAAAGAGGAGGAACGTGGGGGGGAAGGGGGGGAGGGGATGGCCTAGCCCGGCTCATTAAGCAATTCCTACCAAAACTTTACCGTCACAATCAAACGTAAGTTGCTAACTCAATAAAGGAACAGCTTGGTGGGTATATCCATACTACAAATGGGTAGGATGAGCAGAATATAGTGTCGGGTTCTTAGCTATAGAAATAGGGAAAGACTAATCAAGTAAACCTGGAGTCAGTCTGGAATAAGGACTTTAAATGAGCAGTAGTTCATCTTTGACGGGGTGGTGGAGAAGGACCTGCAGATCGCGGTCTTGTGCGTTTCCGGCCTGCGACTTGGATCCAAGGGTCTGGGCGAGGTGGGGGTGCTGGCAGCAGTTCCCATCCAGGGGTAGGTGGTACCGGAATATCCAGTTCCCTGCAGAAAAATTGTAGATCTTCCGGATATCGGAGGGTTGTGGACCTTCCATCTTTTTTTGCCGTGAGGCTAAAGGGGAAACCCCAATGGTAGCGAAAGTCATGTTCTCTTAACAGGGTGAGGAGTGGTTGCAAAGATCTTCTTTGTTGAAGGGTGATCCATGAGAGGTCTGGGAAAAGTTGTAGGGAGGCCCCGTCAAAATCAATGGTATGCATGTTTCGCGCCTTTCTCATAATGTCCTCTTTGAGGGTGTAGTTATGTACCCTGCAGATCACGTCCCGAGGGCGGGATCCCGGTCCCCGGGGGCGCAAAGCGCGGTGTGCACGGTCCAGCTTAACTCGTTGGTGTTCCGGGCGGCCTAAAATGCTATTGAAGATGGCTTGTAAAGTCACATTCAGATCTTCTTCTTGTGTCGCCTCCGGTAGGCCTCTGACCCTAATATTGTTACGTCTACCTCTGTTGTCGAGGTCCTCAAGGTGGCGTTGGAAGTCTCTGAGGGTAGTAGCTTGTGAAGTTAAGCGATCATGTATTTGTGAGATTTCAAATTTAGTATCATTAGTTTCCTCCTCTAAGGATGCGACTTTAGTGGACAGTTGATGAAGGTCAGTGCGAAGCATATTAATCTCAGTTCTGCAAGTGTCCCTTACTTCTTGAATTAGCATACGAAAGTCCTGTTTTGTGGGCATACAACGGACGTAATCTCGCCAAGATGTACATGCTTTAGGGTCAGGGTCTGAGTCTGCTGTATTGTGGGCATGAGAGCCCTGCACTACAGCTGAATAGGAAGCCGGTATGGGGGGTCCCCTCTGTGGTGGTAATGATGAGGGAGTAGTGCTTGTATGCTTAGTTAGCAGCGGGCCGTGTGGACTCCCCGGTTGTGAATGAGCCCCCTGTGATCCTGGCGGCCTTGAGGCCTGTGCAAGTGCTGGGGTCTGGGCTGTATCTCTCTGGAGAGGAGAGAGAGGGGGCTCTGTCCCTGTGTGGCTGGGAACGCTGCGGCAGGGAACTGGGGTCCCATTCTGGGGCATAGGAGTCCCAGGAGGGGGGTGGCTGGCCGGAGGATGCGGATGGCGCAGGTCCTATGAGGCATGGGGGAAAAGTTTGTGATAAACTGCCCATTATATGGCCTCCAGAGGGGGAGCCGATCAGGAGGTCAGCAGGGGGGATCGGAGAGCGGGTGGTAGGTAGGTCACCTTCGGATCCATACCTGTTACTCCTACGATCCACAGAGGCTTGAAGAGGAGGAGAGGGTGAGGTTGCTGTGTGTGGCGCCGGCGCCATCTTGGCCTCGTGGTGTCCGGCCGTAGCTCCCTGCCCGAAATATTCGGTGATGAGTGGCGGGGGGACCGAGGAGGAGCGAGTTGTGTGTCCCCTGGGGTCAGTTTCTTTGTTTTTTCGTGGTTTGCCCATATTTTACTGCGGAGAGGTGCAGGTTCCAGCTCTATGCAGGCAGGTCGGAGCGGGAGCCTCAGTGAAACACGTCCGCCCGGGAAGCCATCCAAGCCACGCCCCCCGTTAAGAGAGATTTTATTAACTAAATGGAGGCTTTATTGAATTATAATAATAATATAATGGGTCGCATAGCATTGGTTAAAATGACGATCTTGCCTAAGATTCTGTATTGTTTCATGACCCTACCAATACCTATCCCCCAGCGTATCTTCAGGGTCTTAGGCGGATCTCCTGTACGTGGATCCACAAATGGCATAGGATAGCTCACTCGGTCCTCTTTGCCTTGAAGAAAGATGGGGGTTTGGCCTTCCCCAATCTTATACATTACTATCATGCAGCACAATTGAGGGCCGTTTCCTCATGGTTTACCTTACCGGCGTACAATTGCTGGCCCAAGATAGAAAAAATATGGCTGACCCCAATCCACCCGAACAATCTATTGTGGAATACTGATGCAGATATGCCTTCTGCCTCTCTTGTGCACACTATAGCATTGTTCCACAACTGTTGAACACAGCTGAAATGAAAACACTCCCTCCAGTCTGAAGCTTTCCTCTATAACCCTAAGATGGCAGATACCCTCACCTCCCAAATGATCTCACCATGGTTGCCGAGAAGTCTCTTCCACTTTGATCACCAAGTTAATCTAGTCATGCTCTACCTTTTTTGCTCCTAATCTCCAATTTTCTAAATTGACCCTATTTGAGAACATAGTCTTTGCAGGCCCGTCACAAAAAGGTCTAGTCTCTGATATCAAATGAGTATAGTATGGATACCCAAGGTAAACATAGGTACATGCTTAGATGGGAACAGGATCTTGGGGAGCAGCTTTCCATAGAACAGTGGAGGTCCCCGGCAGCTAAAAGCTCATCTTGTACTCTCTAAAGAATACGTACAAAGTGCTATTTTTTTGGTACATGACTCCTGTCCACTTGCAGGCCATATACCCCTTGACTTCAGACCGTTGCTGGCGATGCCGTGTGTGTGTGTGTGTGTGTATATTTATATATATATATATATATATATGTGTGTGTGTGTATGGTGTCAAATGTACATAAAACTGTGTTTAGGGTGCTGTTTTACATTCAGATGCGTTCACGCACGTGAGGAAAAAATGAATTTGAGATAATGTGGAATAGAGGTCGACCGATATGGGTTTTTCTCTGGCCGATGCCGATGCCGATATTTAGAAATCGTGGTGGCCGATGGCCGATATATGATGCCGATTTTTTTTTGGGCCGATATATTAGGCCGATTTTTTTTTTTTTCTTTTTCCCTTCATCTCATAAAATCTAACAGTTAGACCCCTTTCACACTGGGGCGTTTTTCAGGCGCTTTTGGGCTAAAAATAGCGCCTGTAAAGTGCCTGTAAAACGGCTCCCCTGCAGTCTCAGTGTGATATCCTGAGTGCTGTCACACTGAGGCGATGCGCTGGCAGGATGTTAAAAAAAAAGTCCTGCAAGCGGCATCTTTGGAGTGGTGTATACCCCTCCTCCACCACTCCTGCCGATTGAAATGAATGCTCAGCGCTGCCGAAGCGCCTGCAAAGCGTTTCGGCAGCAGCGCTTCAGGGGCGCATTTAACTACTTCCTCGGCTGCTAGCTGGGTTATAAGCGCCCCGCTAGCAGCCGAATAGCGCCGCTAAAATGATGGTAAAGCGCCACTAAAACTAACAGCGTTTTACCGTCAACGCATGCCCGCTACAGTGTGAAAGCAGCCTTATAGTGGTTGTATAGTCTTTTTTTTAACTTTTACCTACAGGTAAGCCTATAATAAGGCTTACCTGTAGGTAAAAAAAATATCTCCTAAACCTGTACGGTTTAGGAGATATTCCCCTTGCTATGAGCCGCTGACTGCAGCGGCGCATGCGCACAGGGGATTCTCGGCTGAAGGCCCGGCAACTGCCCGGCAAAGTGATGATATCGCGGCTCCAGCCACTCACAGCGCTGGAACCGCGATACCCGGAAGGCAACATGTCAGCTACCTCGGCATGGACCAGGTAAGATACTGACGCCTCGTTCTAAGGTATTTCATAATGAGCTAGTATGCGGTGCATACTAGCTCATTATGCCTTTTGCTTTACAGGGGTAAAAAAAAAAAAAAATGTTCAGCGGGTATACAACCGCTTTAAGTAGTAATTGATACAGAAAATTTTTTACATTTATTAAACAAAACAAACCTCCAATCAGTTCACATGTATGTATAATTTAGATTTAAAAAAATAACTATATCTTAAATATTAAATACACAAAAACAGGTAAGCAAAACTTTTGGACAAAAAAAATGGGCTCACTTTACTACTTATTTTTTTTTTTTTTTATTTCATTAGTGTATTTTTAAAAAAAAAATTGCGTTTGAAAGACCGCTGTGCAAATACCGTGTGACATAAAATATTGCAACAACCGCTATTTTATTCCCTAGGGTCTCTGCTAAAAAATATATATATATATAATGTTTGGGGGTTCTAAGTGATTTTCTAGCAGAAAATACAGGATTTTTACTTGTAAGCAACAAGTGTCAAAAAAGATTTGGCCTTTAAATGGTTAAACTGAGAGCTTCTACACACAGAGTTCAGTCTATTGACAAAAGAACTTGAAGAGATACAAATGTATCTTCTTATCAGACTTGGCAGGCTGCCCAGAGGAGGAGAGAAGAAAACATCAGGAAACTTGCATTGACTTCTATTACAGAAGTCATTTGCAAGTCCCGCTGAAGTTGTAATCGGCTTTTTTTATCAGCACAATCTGCCGATTAAGTAAAAAAAGCCAAATATCGGCCGATATATCGGCCGGCCGATATATCGGTCGACCTCTAATGTGGAACTCCCTTTCAGAATTCTGTGAAATGAGTGATTCAATATCTATGTGTAAGCTCAATAAAATATGACTGACACACATGAATACAAAAAAATATAAATGGCATTCAATCAACATTTTTAAATCACCATTAGTGTCCGTGTTATAAAAAAAATCCATAAAGAATCTGTGTTATTAAACTCCTATTTGAAAGAAGTTCAAGAATGCAATTTCCACCAGAACTCCTACTCCAATATGTGTGCAAATGATATATAATGTGACCCCGCCGTCATGCACAGGTGCTCCCACCACCTTCAATTCAATGCCCTCACCTTAAGGAATAGACCTACGAAACATACGCTTGTTAGGTCAGATATGCTTGGTCCCTTCAGGGGTATGCATAGATTTTTGTTATTCCTCCAATACTGGTATCCTCTATGGTGGGCAATTCCCTCAGTGGTGTTTTTTGGGCTTGTATCTCTAAGGGACGCTCTATCCCCTCTCCTTGGCTCCCAGTCACTCAAACACAGGTGGGTATCCATAGTGTAGCATGTATAACCAACCAACTTTTATTAAAGCGGAGTTCCACCCAAAAGGAAGGACTCCTGACCCCCTGACATATTACATTTGGCATGTCATTTTTTAGGGGGGAAGCAGTTACCTAGTTTTGACAGGTACCCAGCTCCCACCTCTGCTCTCGCCACCTTGGCAACTTGAGCTGAAGTTCTCTCCTCCCTCTCCCTCCCTGCAATCTTCTGGGACACGTCGCAGGTCCTAGAAGATTTCCCAGCCATTTAGGACAAGCAGCGTGACTCGCGCAGTGCGCACCCAGCTGTGAAGCCGCAAAATGTCCCACACTAGTGATGCTCTCGCCACGGAGAGGCGGGCAAGAGAACAGAGGCTTTGGGCGGTCGCATCGTTGGATTGTGGGACAGGTGAGTGTATGTTTAAGGTCAGCAACTACCCTTTTTGTAGCTGCTGACTTTAAAAAAAAAAAAAAAAAACACAAACGGCTGGACCTCCGCTTTGAAAGATATTGCACTTACATTGAAAACAAGTATATGTGCCTTTTAAACTGGACAGGGATCAAATAGAAAAGAAAAACCGCGCTGCAGAGCAGATGGAACAAAAAAAGCTGCACCTAAAACACACCAATATCTGTGTATACCATGAAAAATAAAAAATTAAAAGTGCGCTAACAATATGAAAATGCACAAATATAAATGCATATAAGTAATAGTGAAAACCAAAATCTACTGAGAACAAATAAATGACTCAAATGACATAAGTGTATACGTGCAAATCATAAAAACTTAATGGAATAGCAAAGTGAGACTGGTAAAAAGTGTACATATGAAATACAAAAAATATGTGAATATGAGAACGTGAAAATTACAGATCCCAGTCCGTGAATTTGGACATGAAAAGTTCATCAGTAAAAGCACTTCCATCCACTATGCAGCTTTGCAGCAACCAATATCCCTATGAGTGGATTGACAAAGGAGAGGGATGTGCAAGATGGTACAACTCCACTGGCGATGACTCCAATAAATGAGAATAGTAAAGGTGGACTCTTACCCTCCGTGTTGGACCCCCTCGCTGGCAGGGTCTGTCGAGCATGCAGATTTTGCCCTCTGCAGGGACCGTGTGTTGAGAAGATCTCCCCGGCAGCTGTCAGGAGTGCTGTCTTCGGTCCGGGCTGGTCCAAGTGAAACGCCTGGAGGGGGGGGGGGAGAAAGCTCTCTTGCTTTCAGTGTGGAAAAGGAAAAAGCAAAAGAGCAGGGCTACAATAGTGTAAAAAAGTTTCGAAATTTATTGATAAAAATAATAGCCAAAACGGAGAGTGAACGCTCCGTAAGGTATAGAAAAACAATTAAAAACAAGCCGGCATATAAAACTCGCAATAACCCGTGCATAACATGGGGCAATCGTGGCGGCTTACGACGTAGCCACGCCCTACATGTTTCGTCATTAGTTGACGTCTTCAAAGGGGCCCCTTTGAAGACGTCCACTAATGACGAAACGTAGGGCGATCTTTGCCTGCCTCGGCCACCGGATCTCCTGTAACAGCTGGTGCAGCACCTTCTCATCCAGTGGCAGCCAGTGGGACGTACGCAGCTTCGGCTTGGTCCCTGGACCGGCGGCCATCTTGCTTCACCCACAGTGGGCCTGTGCAGGTACTACAAGACTCCCTGATCCCCCTGAGCCCGGTTTCTCCCTGCTACAACCATCCGGCCACAACTTATAGCCCCTATTGTGCAGCTCTAAAACTGCGGCGAGAGGGGGTTATCGAAGACTCGGCCTAGTAAGCAACGGCCATATTAGTGCACCCCGGGACCCCACTGACCACCTCCTGGACTATGTCTCCACCGAAAAAGGCTTCCGAGGCTACCGACAAGCTTGCCAAGTACCGCCGCCTTGAGGAAGACCAACAGGCTAAGGATGGCGCCAGTCCCTCTCCGGACACGGAACATTCTACGGCGGCCACAAAGTACGCAATGCTATTGCCCTGTGCCAGAGCACGCTCACCACCAAAATCGAGGAAGTCATAATCGATGTGTCCCTTATCCAACAAGATCTCTCTACCCTGTGGGACCACGTGGCAGAGACGGAGACCCGTATTAGCAGAGCGGAAGACGTCTTGCACCCCCTGCAACATACTACTGATGAGGTGCACCGCCAGCTTCAGCAGATTAGTGCGAAACAGGATGACATGGAAAATCGCCTCCGGAGATGTAGTCTCCGATTTATCGGCCTCCCTGAGACTGCTGAGGGCAACGACGCAGCAAGTTTCCTTGAAAACCTCCTGACATCCACCTTCGGCAGAGGTGCATTCTCGGTAATGTTCGCAGTGGAAAGAGCTCATCGAATCCCTGCCTGTCCTCCTCCAGGGGCTCCACCGCGTACCCTGATAGCGAAATTCCTTAACTTCAGGGACCACGACAAGATCCTCCGCCTGACCAGAGAGAAGGGAAATATCCCCCACACCAACACGCATGTGGCCGTATTTCCGGACTTTTCCAATGAGGTACAATGATAAAGATTCAGGTTCCAGGATGTTAAGCAACGCCTCCGAGTACTACACCTCAAATACGCTGTGCTGTACCCTGCAAAGCTTCGTATGGAGTGTAAAGGCCAAACCCACTTTTTTGAAGACCCTGAGCTAGCATCCACTTGCATTGATCAGAGGGATCGCCGAGACTGAGTATACCACCTAGCCTATAAGCTGTGAGTACTTTGCTTTTCTCCCCCCTGTACCCGTAATATTACCCACTGCTGTACTGATGAGCCCCTTAGTGGGCACATTGCACGTACATATCCTCTGCTAGAACTGGGGGACAGACTTGAAATTCCTTTTCTGCCCTATACTGGACCTCGCAGTGTACCTACTGTCTCCGGGTGGCCTCACCGATTCATGATCCCTATTTCCCCTATCCCTGAGAGATGCCTGTAGAGGACAGTAGATCGAACGTCACTAAAAACAATGTTACTTTACTTTATCTACCACCCTGATGACAGGCGGACCCCCCCCCCCCCCCTGCACAGCTGTAATGGTGCTGCACCTTTGTGGCTCCTACACCCCATGCACTTCTAGGAGAAGAAGTCCCCCCCTAGTATCTCTGTGAATTTTTTCATCCCCCGTTTGTTTGACTGGTTTCTTTTCCCCTTTGTTTTTTTTTTCTTTTTATTATGGGTATCTATGCTCCTCTGAAATTAAGTTCCTTGCCTCCAATGTGTCCTAAACTTTGGATGTCCCCTGTTGATACCTGGTTATGGGGTACTATGTCTGTGCCAAGTTGGGGTGGCATTGGACTGGGAGGGAGGGAAAATGTTGTGGTTATTATTTTTCTCACACCACCATGTTTGCAACTGCTTACTTATGCTAAAGGTACTATGTTACTATCACACGTGCACTGTCGTTATTGGTTACCACTGTGTTTTATGCTATCTGATGTGGCTATGTCTGCTCTGCCGGTCCTGGTCCAGCTGCGGCTTATCATATACACCCTATACCCGCCATGAGTTCTCTAAAGTTCCTCACGTGGAATGTTAGAGGCTTGTGCAGTAAGATTAAACGCACAGCCGCAGTGACATTCCTTAAGTTCCAGCATGCTGACATCATGCTAGTTGAGACCCACGTCACGGGCCACTTACAATCCTCTCTCAAAAAGCAATGGATAGGTTGGGCATACCATGCCACCCACACCTCTTATTCCAGAGGAGTATCGGTCCTGAACGGTAAAAGGGTTCCTTTTGACCTAGTGCTGCTCCAGACGGACCAGCAGGGCAGATATGTGTTTATACACGCCACTATTAATGGCTCCCCTATCCTGATACTAGCCTGCTATGCCCCCCCCCCCAATACACTTGTAATTAAGGACGGCCTTGCCTTTATGGCACAATACACCTCTGTACCGGTGGTGTGGATGGGGGAATTTAATATGACCCTCATTCCCACTCTAGACCGAATGGGCGCACCGGACCTCCCCCTAGACCCGCCGGCCCATACCAGACTAGACCGAATACTAACCGACTTTGCTCTTGTAGACACTTGGCGCCACAAACACCCACACTCAAGTCTTTTCATGTTTCTCAGCCAGCCGTAACACAATGTCACAAATCGATTTCATCATAATTTCAAAGACCCTGACACCTAAACTGGGAGATGCGGGCTTTGCTACGATACTCTCGGATCACGACTCTTACTGGATTACGATTCAGCTCCTGAAGTCCTCCCCTGCTCCTCCTTGGCGGTTAAACCCGTTTTGGCTGACTGCTCTGCAGGACCAGAATGACATCCCCACGGAAATGCAATGCTATTTTACAGCCAACAGGGAGTCATCCACGTACGAGTGTGGGAGACGTTTAAGCTCCACGCCCGCTCCCTGCTCTCCACACGTATCAACAGACTTAAGCAATCATCGAAACTCATTGTCCAACAGGCTACAGAACACCTACAGGTGCTGGAGGAGGCGTTCCACCGGGACCCCTCGCCCAGCACTGCCAAAAATCTCAAGATTCAGACGCGACAGGTCTCCCAGTTACATATTGAGAAGGCCAAGCAACGCATCTTTTTGTGTAGGCAAAGGGTATTTGAGTACGGAGAGAGATCGGGCAAACTCCTTGCATATCTTGCTCACTTAGATTCACGTCCCCCGGTGGTGGTGTCATTGACTGACCCCCAGGGGAATGACGTCACTGATCCGCAACAAGTAGTGGAGGAATTTGCGAGATTCTATCGTGCACTCTACACCTCCCGAGTCACTCACACTCCCTAAGATACCAAAGATTACTTGGCGAGAATTCAATTCCCTAGATTGACTGATGCCCAACGTGAACTCTTATGCCGCGTACACACGGTCGGACTTTTCGTCTACAAAAGTCCGACAGCCTGTCCGACAGCCTGTCCGACAGACTTGCGGCGGACTTGCGGCAGACTTTCTAACGAACGGACTTGCCTACACACGACCACACAAGTCCGGTGGATTTGTACGTGATGACGTACACCAGACTAAAATAAGGAAGTTGATAGCCAGTAGCCAATAGCTGCCCTAGCGTGGGTTTTTGTCCGTCGGACTAGCACACAGACGAGCGGATTTTGGGGTCCGTCGTATTTACGACGTAAAGATTTGAAGCATGTTTCAAATCTAAAGTCCGTCGGATTTGAGGCTGAAAAAGTCCGCTGAAAGTCCGGGGAAGCCCACACACGATAGGATTGTCAGCCAGCTTTAGTCCGTCGGCGTCCGTCGGACTTTTGTAGACGAAAAGTCAGACCGCGTTTACGCTCCCATTACTAAGGAAGATATCTCCGAGGCTATCTCCTGTCTGGCTACATCTAAGGCCCCAGGATCAGATGGCTTACCACTTGAATTTTATGCCACCTACTCTGAAATTTTAACCCCTAAACTACATGACCTATACAAAACCATATTTGACACGGGAATCCTACCCCCCTCTAAGAGAGAAGCCTAAATTGTAGTAATCCCTAAGCCTGGTAAGGACCCTAAATACCCGGAATCATAAAGACCCATTTCCTTACTACAGGTCGACATTAAAATACTGGCTGAGATTCTAGCCTCCCGCCTTAACCAGGTCATTTTTTCCCTGATCCACCCTGATCAGACAAGCTTTATGGCAGGGAAGAACACTGCTATGAATATTCGCCGCCTATTTATGAACATTCAGGGGTCCCATGATGAAGTCGGCTCGAGGGTCGTGGTGGCTCTAGACGCCGCCAAGGCCTTCGATTATGTTAAGTGGAACTACCTATGGGAGTGCCTCTTGAGATTTGTACTTGGCCCCAACTTTATTCGCTGGCTTCAGCTCCTATATTAATCCCCGAAGGCCAAGGTGTTTGTAAATGGCTGGCTCACCGACCAATTCCCGCTGGAGAGAGGGACCCGACAAGGCTGCCCCCTTTCCCCCATGCTGTACGCATTGGCTGTGGAGCCGTTGGCCATCATGGTTCGTGCGAACACCAATATTCGAGGCCTCAAGATAAGGAATCTGGAAGAAAAGATTGGGATGTATGCAGATGATACGCTCCTCTACTTGGCCGACTCGGGTCCCTCCCTCGTTGCAGCCCTCCACTCCATAGAACGGATTGGTAGCCACTCGGGCCTAAGCATTAATTGGTCTAAATCCCAGATCCTTCCGATTGACCATTTCCCCCCCTCGCTCACATCCCCCCTCTGACTCTCCCCAGGGTCTCTTTAATCAAGTACCTCAGAGTGCAAGTTATTGGATCGCTCACATACTACACACTCTTGAATATTGAACCCCTGTATACACTGATCAAGACTAAGACACAAAATTGCCCTCGACTACCCCTGGGTGTTATGGGACGCGTCAGTCTAGTCAAAATGATACTTCTCCCAAAGATACTCTATTTGGTGTGGCATGCTCCCCTGTATATATAATGTAATAATTTTCAAAACAATTGAATCTATTCTTAATTCGTTTATATGGGGACACAGCAGACACAAATTATCTTGGAGAATACTGAAGAACCCAGTGACATTGGGAGGAGTTGGTCTTCCAGATTTTCGGGACTATTATCTTGCCTCCCAACTGTCCCACTTCTGTCATTTTGACAAAAACGAGCTACCAAGATACCAGCTACTACTCTGTGAACACCCTGATAACCCAGCCCATACCCCACTTCAGTCAGCCCTAAGGGGCCCCATTGACAGGACGTACCCCCCAACACAAAGCAGGCATGTTGACACACCACCGGAGGGTATGGCGGTTGGCACTACAAAAATTTGAGATTCCACAGGTTCATTCTCACACCCCCCTCTGGTTCAACACACGCCTGCCTGAACTATTGTCCATCCCAGACCCTGCGGTTTGGATATGTAATGGGATCTTGTGTATATATACACCAGATCATGACCATTACGGGACTTAAAACATTTAAAACGCTAAAAGATGAATTCTCACTTCCCAATCACCTCCTTTTCAGGTACTTACAACTCCGCCATGCTATACAAACTCAGTTTTCTGACTCCAACCCTTCCCTGACAGTCCCCACCATAGTTGACAGGATCACAGGTGCTGAACCAGCCAAACTAATCTCCACCCTCTACTCCGCCATCTGTCTTCCCAACACCATAGCCTTGGCCTATACTTCTAAGACTAGATGGGAGGTGGACGTTGGAATAATTGGGATGAGATCTTGAAAGACGTGAAAATAGTTTCCTCTAAACTGTTGGACAGCCTTACACAGCTGTATATTATACATAGGACATATCTGATAGAGGATAGCGCGTTTCAAACCCATGTATAATCCAGGATGCCATCTATGCGACCACACGCTTGGCTCTTTCTATCACCTTTTTATGGTCCTGTTCAACTATCCAAGCATACTGGATACAAGTGATACGCTTCCTGCACAATCAAATGGGCTCTCCTGCTACCCTAGACCCAAAGATGTGCCTACTCGGTCTGCTGCCAGACTTAGACGCTGACAAACCACTTCGTACCTTTCTACATGAAACGCTATTCTTGGCGAGAAAAGTGATAGTCTGTAATTGGATGCAGGCCCTACCCCCTACAACCCAGTGCTGGAAAAAAAGAAATTAATGACACTCTCCCATATAAGAAGCTGATTTATGTACATAGAGGATGCCCGCTTAAATACGAGCAGGTCTGGAACAGATGGTTGGAGGATGGTGAAACATGTACTTGAAATGTTAATATGTTCATCTCTCATTTCTCTCCCTCCTCTCCCCCTTTCCTCCCTTCTCTCCCCCTTTCCTCCCTTCTTCTTTATTGTGTACTGGCTTCATGTCTGGTGGATATTTCACCCTATATCACGCAGATAACTTAATGTGCTCATGTATGTACTACTGTTCTGGCCATGTTGGCTTACATTATTTTAATGTACCATGCATATATTTTTTCAATAAAGTTGGTTTTCCAATTAAAAAAAAAAAAAAAGATGCTTACTAATGCCACAGTGAAGAATTTAAATATCTTCCTAAGAAAATGCTACAGAAGGAATGTATATAACTATCCTTGTAAAATCTCATATTTTGAATTGCCATTTGTGTCATATTAAAGTAATGCAGTGTCCTTAGTAGAGTTTTATTTGTCAGCTTACCTGTCTCCATGTGATCATCCCTAGAGACCAGCTGCCTCTCACCTGACTGCTTTTATAATCTCTCCTCTAGCATGGCTCCACCCCAGCTCCTATCGGAGAACTTTATATTAACCTCTGCACTGCAGGCCAGCCCTGCTGATCAACCTTTGTGTGTTTTGGCTTCCTGTTTCCTGCCTGCCGTGTGCTCTACGTTTGTTTATAATACCGACCTTGGCGTGTTCTCAACTATTCCTGTCTGCTCGTGACCCTGACCTTTGGCGTGTCCCCGACTATCCCTGTTTGCCTATGACCCTGAACCTTGGCGTGAACTCTGTTGTCCTTGTCTGCTTGTGGCCCCGACCTTGGCTTATTCCCTTACTATCCCTATCCTGCTGCCTACTGTGGGTGTGAGCTGGGGGACCCTGAGGGTCACAACCTGGAGCCAGTTGCAGCCCAGTCCATCCTCACCACTAGAGGCTCTGGTGAACATCTGCTGGCTCTTAGACTCTGCGCCCTAGGGAATCTTACGCTCTAACCCCGGTGGGATCCGTGTTGGTGTTCCAGCAGCCCTGCCTTCCTTACCACCCTGACTCCTATCCGCAGCAGTCAGCTGTAGGGTCCACTACCTTGCGGCACACTCCTGATCCCAACTGTGTGCATCTGTCACCTAGCCTCAAGGTGACCTGACACGAACATGCCATATCTTAACGGCGGCTAGATGCTTGGTAGCTCTCCAATGAAAGCGGCAAACATAGCCGACCTCTACCGAGCTGTACGCTAGGAGTAAGGATGTAGAAACCACGGAACCCCTTACGGCAGGTCTTTCTGACAAGGTAGAACATCACAATGCAGTTTGGAAGCCCTGGAATTTGGGGATCCCCCCATGAGGCCTCATAGACTATTAATGACTGAGGTGCTGGCATTCTCTACACCCAGGAGTGTAGCTTAACTTTGTCTATTTTCCTTCCCTCTTTTCCTCCTTTCTTTTTCTGTTGTCTTCTGGGTGTCCTACAATGGCACTTAGCTGGAAGCTGGGCCCCTCCTTTGGGTCCTGAGCTACCATGAGTGTCCGATTTAGGAATATGTTTAAATGTTTATGCAGCTAGGCTGGATATAATGTAGTTTACACATTATACTAAAGTCACTATTTGACACTTTTTTTTTTTTTTATCCCATTCTTTTCAGGGTAGAGGAAATATCTCCATAAAGAGGACCTGTCATGCCTTTTTTCTATGGGGGGGGGGTTACATTTCTTGTGCACGGAAAAAAGTGATAAAAAAAAATAAAAATGAAAGACTGTGAAAAGAAAAAAATAAAAACATAATTTTACAGCTCCCTCATCCCCTTTTACTCGCACACAGAAGCGAACACATACATTGGCTGTACCCGCATATGTAAACTGTGTTTGCACCACACATGTGAGGTAATGATTACAAGGCCCTTTACAGTGCATTCCCCTTAGCAATCACAGCCACCTCCGATCACATTCCGGGTGTCCTCCCCACTCCCCTGCCCACCCAACAGCGTCATTCTATCAGCAAGGCAGGTGGTGGGAGGAGCTCTCCATTCTGATCTGCAGCTCCTCCTGCCCCCTGCCATGCTGATTGGATGACATCATGGGCCGGGTGGTTGGAGGAGTCGGGAGAGGACAAACGGGTATGGCCACAGGAGGTGAGCGATGACTGGGGCCTGTGATGGCCTCAAGTGGACCGCGGTCGCCGCTCATCTCCTGCTGTGCGCCCCAGTCACCAACAGGCCGTGGACCTGCTTAAGGGCACTTCTGGCATGCAAGGAGGGTTTTTGTCATCTTTGTATTATTTGGAAAAGAATATTTTCTTCACAATATTTGCAAATTGTGCCTTTGCTCTCAGCAGAAATCACACTGTGGAAATGCTTCCTAACTCCTAGCTGTTGGGCTCAGCATTTTAATGAAGAGGAGGGAAAAAAAAAACAATGTACTGACCGAATTATAGGCAAATATTATGATGTGATGGTGAAGAACATTAAGAACCAGTGGAGAAGGATCTGGGGGTTTTGGTAGATCATAAGCTCAATAATAACATGCAATGCCAAGCTGCGGTTTCCAAAGCGAGCAAAGTCCTTTCTTGTATTGAGAGGTATGGACTCCAGAGAGAGATATCATTTTGCCCCTGTTCAAATCATTAGTAAGACCTCATCTGGAATATGCAGTTCAATTTGGGCACCAGTTATCAAAAAGGATATCCGGGAACTGGAGAAAGGTGCAGAGTAGGGCAACCAAACTAATAAGAGGCATGGAGGAGTTCAGCTATGAGGAAAGATTAGGGGAACTGAATTTATTCACGTTTGAGAAGAGGAGAATAAGGGGAGATATGATGAACATGTTCAAATATATAAGGGGTCCATATAGTGAACTTGGTGGTGTTATTCTCTTTACGGTCAACACAGAGGACAAGGGGGCACTCTTTACCTCTAGAGGAAAAGAGATTTCATCTCCAAATACGGAAAGTTTTCCTCACAGTAAGAGCTGTGAAAATGTGGAATAGACTCCCGCCAGAGGTGGTTCTGGCCAGCTCAGTAGATTGCTTTAAGAAAGGCCTACTAAGGGTACTAACATTTATAGGTAAAGTTGATCCAGGGAAAATCCGATTGCCTCTTGGGGGATCAGGAAGGAATTTTTTCCCCTGCTTTAGCAAATTGGAGCATGCTCTGCTGGGGTTTTTTGCCTTCCACTGTATCAGCTGTGGGTATAGAATTGGGTATATTGGATGGTACGATATTTTTTATTTTGTTTATTTTTTTTATGGTTGAACTGGATTGACTTGTCTTTTTTCAACCTGATTAACTATGAAACCTTTTAAGGGTTATAAAGATAATCTAATTTGTCATACAAATTGGCCCTTTTACCTGTCAGTTTCTGTCCTCTCAGACCTTAATTATCTACTGTATCCCAACAATCACCCAAATGTAGGAGGTACAAGATGGAGCCCACAAGCAAACTAAACTGGAGACTTTTCTCTGCAGTGCCCTCTAGTGGCAGAAATTCTTATTTCTCTTGTTTGAGAACTGCTTTGAAAAGAATAGTGTTAATTGAATTGTATTCCAGGATTTGCTTGTGTTCAGATGAGAACTTGCAATAATTTAAGACTTTACATAAACTCTCAAATCTTTCATTATGTCTTCATGTTATATACTTTGAATACTATGGCATCAATATATTTATCATTGTAAAAACATATTTCAGAAAACAGACGCTTTGAAAAAAGTTTTTTCTCCCAATTTTTTTTTTTCGTACCTTCACATCTCTACCTCAGCTATGACGAAAGAATAGCTAAACTATTGAGAGGCATTTTTTCATGGGAAATTTGCCAGGGCAATGGCTGGTGTTGGCGCTTCAATCATCTCGGCACCATGATTGATTTGGTGTCAGGATGATTGAAGCGCATTATTATTACATTGCAATATAAAATGAAATAGGTCAATGCCCCATAATGCAGAATCAGTGGGAGCCCTGAGCGTGTCCCCTGCCACCAGCTGCAGCTTGTCACTTGCCACGTCGCCTGCCACTTGATGCAGCTTGTCAAGTCAGCTGCCTTTAGATGCGGATTGTCACTTACCACGTTGCCTTCCCCCAGATGCAGATTGTCACTTGCCACGTCGCCTGCCACCAGATGCAGCTTGTCACGGCACCTGCCTTCATAAGCAGCTTGACGCTTGCCACGTCGCCTGCCACCAGATTAGGATTGTCACTTGCCACCAGATGCAGCTTGTCACTTGCCACGTCGCCTGCCACCGGATGCAGCTTGTCACGGCACCTGCCACCGGATGCAGATTGTCACTTGCCATGTTGCTTGCCCCCAGATACAGCTTGTCACTTGCCACCAGATGGGGAATGTCACTATCCTGCCACCAGCTGAAGCTTCCCACTCTTGCCTGCCACCAAAAAATACCAAATGCAGCTTGTCACTTTTTAAATGTAAAAGCAATTTGGTGGCAGGCAACAGTGAGAGCAGAGGAGGAGGCTTCTGGCAGTCTCTTCCCCAGCTTTTTAGCATCTGAGTGAGAAACTGGCACATGCGCATTGACTGGAGTGAGGACGGGCAGTAAGAGATGATATAATCTCTGCTCCCTGAAGCTGCACATAACATGGCAGCCTTTGCGGCTGTGAGAGCGGAACTCTGGTGGGGCGGGCAGTGGGAGATGTCATCTGTTTGCTCGCCTGCCGCACATTTGACAAAGCAGGCGCCGTGGCCGATGCTTGGGAACCCCCCACTATAAAGAACCTTTTGCAAATAATAACACAAATACTTTTTTCCTGTTTGTTTTGCAGAGGTAACATTACACAGTATCTCACAAAAGTGAGTACACCCCTCACATTTTTGTAAATATTTTATTATATCTTCTCATATGACAACACTGAAGAAATGACACTTTGCTACAATGTAAAGTAGTGAGTGTACAGCTTGTATAACAGTGTAAATTTGCTGTCCCCTCCAAAATAACTCAACACGCAGCCATTAATGTCTAAACCGCTGGCAACAAAAGTGAGTACATCCCTAAGTGAAAATGTCCAAATTGGGCCCAATTAGCCATTTTCCCTCCCTGGTGTCATGTGACTCGTTAGTGTTACAAGGTCTCAGGTGTGAATGGGGAGCAGGTGTGTTAAATTTGGTGTTTAATCGCTCTCACTCTGTCATACTGGTCACTGGAAGTTCAACATGGCACCTCATGGCAAAAGAACTCTGAGGATCTGAAAAGAAGAACTGTTGCTCTACATAAAGATGGCCTTGGCTAAAAGAAGATTGCCAAGACCCTGTAACTGAGCTGCAGCATGGTGGCCAAGACCATACAGCGGTTTAACAGGACAGGTTCCACTCAAAACAGGCCTCGCCATGATCGACCAAAGAAGTTGAGTGCACGTGCTCAGCATCATATCCAGGGGTTGTTTTAGGGAAATAGACGTAAGAGTGCTGCCAGCATTGTTGCAGATGTTGAAGGGGTGGGGGGTCAGCCTGTCAGTGCTCAGACCATATGCCGCACACTGCATCAAATTGGTCTGCATGGCTGTCGTCCCAGAAGGAAATGGAAAGGTAGAGGAGTGCAATGTTTCTAAAATCCACCAGCTCTGTGATGTTGTCATGGAGAAGAGGAAGAGGACTCCAGTGGCAACCTGTGAAGCTCTGGTGAACTCCATGCCCAAGGGGGTTAAGGCAGTGCTGGAAAATAATGGTGGCCACACAAAATATTGACACTTTGGACATTTTCACTTAGGGGTGTACTCACTTTTGTTGCCAGCGTTTTAGACATTATTGGCTGTGTGTTTGAGTTATTTTGAGGGGACAGTAAATTTACACTGTTATACAAGTACACTTACTACTTGTACATTGTAGCAAAGTGTAATTTCTTCAGTGTAGTCACATGAAAAGGTATAATAAAATTTCTACAAAAATGTGAGGGATGTACTCACTTTTGTGAGATACTGTATGTATGTGTGTGTATGTATATATATATGTATGTGTATATGTATGTGTGTGTGTGTGTATGTATGTGTGTATATATATATAAATATATAAATATATATATATATATATATATATATATATATATATATTACACATACACACACACACACGACGGAAAGTATTCAGATCCCCTTAAAATTTTCACTCTTTGTTATATTGCAGCCATTTGCTAAAATCATTTGAGTTCATTTTTTTTTCCTCATTAATGTACACACAGCACCCCATATTGACAGAAAAACACAGAATTGTTGACATTTTTGCAGATTTATTAAAAAAGAAAAACTGAAATATCACATGGTCCTAAGTATTCAGACCCTTTGCTGTGACACTCATATATTTAACTCAGGTGCTGTCCATTTCTTCTGATCATCATTGAGATGGTTCCACACCTTCATTTGAGTCCAGCTGTGTTTGATTATAATGATTGGACTTGATTAGGAAAGCCACACACCTGTCTATATAAGACCTTACAGCTCACAGTGCATGTCAGAACAAATGGGAATCATGAGGTCAAAGGAACTGCCTGAAGAGCTCCGAGACACAATTGTGGCAAGGCACAGATCTGGCCAAGATTGCAAAAAAAATTCTGCTGTACTTAAGGTTCCTAAGAGCACAATGGCCTCCATAATCCTTAAATGGAAGATGTGTGGGACGACCAGAACCCTTCCTAGAGCTGGCCGTCCGGCCAAACTGAGCTATCGGGGGAGAAGAGCCTTGGTGAGAGAGGTAAAGAAGAACAAGATCACTGTGGCTGAGCTCCAGAGTTGCATTCAGGAGATGGGAGAAAGTTGTAGAAAGTCAACCATCACTGCAGCCCTCCACCAGTCGGGGGTTTATGGCATAGTGGCCCGACGGAAGCCTCTCCTCCGTGCAAGACACATGAAAACATGTAAGGAGTTTGCTAAAAAAAACACCTGAAGGACTCCAAGGTGGTGGGATGGTCTGATGAGACCAAAATAGAACGTTTTGGCCTTAATTCTAAGCGGTATGTGTGGAGAAAACCAGGCACTGCTCATCACCTGTCCAATACAGTCCCAACAGTGAAGCATGGTGGTGGCAGCATCATGCTGTGGGTTTTTTTTTTTAGCTGCAGGGACAGGATGACTGGTTGCAATCAAGGGAAAGATGAATGCGGCCAAGTACAGGGATATCCTGGACGAAAACCTTCTCCAGAGTGCTCAGGACCTCAGACTGGGCCGAAGGTTTACCTTCCAAAAAGACAATGACCCTAAGCAAGCACATAGCTAAGATAACGAAGGAGTGTCTTCACAACAATTCCGTGACTGTTCTTGAATGGCCCAGCCAGAGCCCTGACTTAAACCCAATTGAGCATCTCTGGAGAGACCTAAAAATGGCTGTCCACCAATGTTTACCATCCAACCTGACAGAACTGGAGAGGATCTGCAAGGAGGAATGGCAGAGGATCCCCAAACCCAGGTGTGAAAATTTTTTAGCATCTTTCCCCAAAAGACTCATGGGTGTATTAGATCAAAAGTGTGCTTCTACTAAATACTGTAATAATAATAATAAAATAATTTCTTTTGTGTGTTCTTTTCTGTGTGTACAGTAATGAGGAAAAAAAAAAATGAACTTGAAAATGATTTTAGCAAATGGCTGCAATATAACAAATACTTTCCGTTCCCACTGTGTGTGTGTGTGTATATATATATATATATATATATATGTGTATATATATATATATATACATATATGTATATATATATGTATATATATATATATGTATATATATATGTATATATATATATATATGTATATATATATGTATATATATATATATATATATGTATATGTGTATATATATACATATATGTATGTATATATGTATATATATATGTATATGTATATATATATATATATATATATATACATATATGTATATATATACACATATACATATATATATATATATATATATATATATGTATGTATGTATGTGTGTATATATATATATATATATATATATATATATATATGTATATGTGTATGTATGTGTGTATATATATATATATATATATATATATATATATGTATATGTGTATGTATGTGTGTGTGCATATGTGTATATATATACATATACACACACCCTTGAAAAAGTATTGATACCCATTTGAAATTTTGCACATTTTGTCATGTTTCAACCAAAAATATAAATATATTTTATGTGATAGACCAACACAAAGTGGCTTCTAATTGCGAAGTGGTAGGAAAATGATAAATGGTTTTCAAAATTTTTTACAAATATCTGAAAAGTGCATTTGTATTCAGCCCCCTTTACTCTGATACCCCTAACTAAAATCTTGTGAAACCAATTGCCTTCAGAAGTCACCTAATTAGTAAATGGGGGTCCACCTGTGTGTAATTTAATCTCAGTATAAATGCAGCTGTTCTGTGAAGCTCTGAGGTTTGTTAGAGAACCTTAGTGAACAAACTGCATCATGAAGGCCAAGGAACACACCAAACAGGTCAAGAATAAGGTTGTGGAGACGTTTAAAGCAGGCTTAAGTTATAAAAAAAATATCCTAAGCTTTGAACATCTCACGGAACACTGTTCAATCCATCATCCGAAAATGGAAAGAGTCTGGCAGAACTGGAAACCTACCAAGACCTGACCGTCCACCTAAATTGACAGGCAGGGCAAGGAGAGCATTAATCAGACACAGCCAAGCGGCCCATGGTAACTCTGGAGGAGCTGCAGAGATCCACAGCTCAGGTGGGAGAATCTGTCCACAGGGACAACTATTAGTCATGCACTCCACAAATCTGGCCTTTTATGGAAGAGGAGCAAGAAGAAAGCCATTGTTGAAAGAAAGCCATAAGAAGTCCCGTTTGCAGTTTGCGAGAAGCCATGTGGAGGACACAACAAACTTGTGGAAGAATGTGCTCTGGTCAGATGAGACCAAAATTAAACGTTTTGGCCTAAAAGCAAAACGCTATGTGTGGCAAAAAACTAACACTGCACAACACCCTGAACACACAATCCCCACCGTTAAACATGGTGGCAGCATCATGTTGTGGGGATGCTTTTCTTCAGCAGGGACAGGGAAGTTGGTCAGAATTGATGTGTAGATGGATGGAGCCAAATACAGGGGAATCTTGGAGGAAAACCTCTTTGAGTCTGCAAAAGACTTAATACTGGGGCAGAGGTTCACCTTCCAGCAGGACAACGGCCCTAAACATACAGCCAGAGCTACAATGGAATGGTTTAGATCAAAGCATATTCATGTGTTAGAATGGCCCAGTCAAAGTCCAGACTTAAATCCAATTGATAATCTGTGGCAAGACTTGAAAATTGATGTTCGCAGACGCTCTCCATCCAGTCTGACAGAGCCTGAGCTATTTTTAGAATGGGCGAAAATTTCACTCTCTAGATGTGCAAAGCTGGTAGAGACATACCCAAAAAGACTTGCAGCTGTAATTGCAGCGAAAGGCGGTTCTACAAAGTATTGACTCAGGGAGGCTGAATACTAATGCACATCACACTTTTCACATATTTGTAAAAAATTTGGAAAACCATTTATCATTTTCCTTCCACTTCACAATTATGTGCCACTTTGTTGGTCTATCACATAAAATCCCAATAAAATACATTTATGTTTTTGGTTGTGACATGACAAAATGTGGAAAATTTCAAGGGGTATATATATATATATTCTCACAAAAGTGAGTACACCCCTCATTTTTTTTGTTAAATAATGTATTATATATTTTCATGGAACAACACTGAAGAAATTACACTTTGTAAAGTAGTGAGTGTACAGCTTGTATAACAGTGTAAATTTGCTGTCCACTCAAAATAACTGAACACTCGACCATGAATGTCTAGAACGCTGGCAACAAAAGGGAGTACACCCCTAAGTGATAATGTCCAATCTGGGCCCAAAGTGTCAATATTTTGTGTGGCCACCATTATTTTCCAGCACTGCCTTAAAGGGGTCGTAAACCTTTTTGTGTTTTTTCACCCTAATGCATCCTATGCATTAAGGTGAAAAAATGTCTGGCAGTGTCCGGCCCCCCAGCCCCCCCCCGTTTTCTTTACCTTAGCCCAACCATTCACTCAGCGGAGACACGCTCTCCCTCTCTGCACGGGGTTCCAGCTCTTGATTGGATTGATTGATGGCAGCGCAGCCATTGGCTCCTGCTGCTGTCAATCAAATCCAACGACGCGGGTGCCGGTGGGCAGGCCCAAGTCCGGCATTCGTATGTATGGATGCAAATGCTGGACTGGAAGCATGCCCGCAAGGTAACCCTCTGAGAGAGCGCTTCTTCTAGGGGATTATCTGATAAGAGGAGGCGCTGCCGGGAGTCCCCAGAAGTCAAGGATCATGTTATTTAAGAAAAAAAAAAAAAAAGCCTTACAATCACTTTAACCCTCTTGGGGATGGAGCTCACCAGAGCTTCACAGGTTGTCGCTGGAGTCCTCTTCCACTCCTCCATGATGACATCACGGAGCGGGTGGATGTTAGAGACCTTGAGATCCTCCACCTTCCGTTTGAGGATGCCCCACAGATGCTCAATAGGGTTTAGGTCTGGAGATATGCTTGGCACCTCCGCTACTTTAGCAAGGCAGTGGTCATCTTGGAGGTGTGTTTGGGGTAGTTATGATGTTGGAATACTGCCCTGCGGCCCAGTCTCCGAAGGGAGGGGGGTCATGCTCTGCTTCAGCTTGTCACAGTACGTGTTGGCATTCATGATTTCCCTCAATGAATTGTAGCTCCCCAGTGCCGGCAGCACTCATGCAGCCCCAGACCATGACACTCCCACCACCATGCTTGACTGTAGGCAAGACACACTTGTCTTTGTACTCCCCACCTGGTTGCCGCCACACACGCTTGACACCATCTGAACCAAATAATTTTATCTTGGTCTCATCAGACCACAGGACATGGTTCCAGCAATCCAGGTGTTTAGTCTGCTTGTCTTCAGCAAACTGTTTGCGGGCTTTCTTGTGCATCATCTTTAAAAAAAGCTTCCTTTTGGGACAGCCATACAGACCAATTTGATGCAGTGTGCGGAGTATGGTCTGAGGACTGACAGGCTGACCCCCCACCCCTTCAACCTCTGCAGCAATGCTGGCAGCACTCATATGTCTATTTCCCAAAGACAACCTCTGGATATGACGCTGAGCACGTGCACTCAACTTCTTTGCTCGACCATGGCGAGGCCTGTTCGGAGTGGATCCTGTCCTGTTAAACCGCTGTATGGTCTTGGCCATTGTGCTGCAGCTCAGTTTCAGGGTCTTGGCAATCCTATTGCCTAGGCCATCTTTATGTAGAACGACAGTTCATTTTTTCAAATCCTCAGTGTTCTTTGCCATGAGGTGCCATGTTAAACTGGCAGTGACCAGTATTTGAGAGTGAGAGTAAATGGAAAACGGCTAATTGGGCCCAGTTTGGACATTTTCACTTAGGGGTGTACTCCTTTTTGTTGCCAGCATTCTAGACATTAATGGCTGTGTGAGTTATTTTGAGGGGACAGCAAATTTACCCTGTTATACAAGCTGTACACTTACTACTTTACATTGTAGCAAAGTGTCATCTCTTCAGTGTTGTCACATAAAAAGATATAATAAAATATTTACAAAAATGTGAGGGGTCTAATCACTTTTGTGAGATACTGTAATTGCGACACAAGTCATATTGTAATTGAATGTTATTAAAAATGACCTTTCCTTTACCATCTGCAGCCACTGTAATGTTTTGAAAAATCATTGCAATATGGCTACCTGGAGTTGTTCTGTACACAGAATGTGTTCTGACCACCCTCCGGAAACACCATTTCCTGCTTGTGTGATTGGCTCACCAATTTTCCCTGAAGTCTGCCTAAGGCCCCTTTCACACTTATACGACTTTAAAGTCGCGCGATTTTACCGCGATTTGGGAGCAGTACTACTTTTGTACGATTTTGCCACATTTTTGGCATTAAATGAAAACACAGTAGTTGGTATGAATCATAAGGGGGAACTCCACGCCAAGTTTTAAATAAAAAAACTGGCGTGGGTTCCCCCCCAGGGGCATACCAGGCCCTTGGGTCTGGTATGGATTGTAAGGGGAACCCCCTACGCCAAAAAAGCGGCGTGGGGGTCCCCCCAAAATCCAGACCCTTATCCGAGCACGCAGCCCGGCCGGTCAGGAATGGGGGTGGGGACGAGCGAGCGCCCCCCCCCTCCTGGACCGTACCAGGCCGCATGCCCTCAACATGGGGGGTGGGTGCTTTGGGGCATGGGGGAGCGCCCTGCGGGCCCTCCCACCCCAAAGCACCTTGTCCCCATGTTGATGAGGACAAGGGCCTCTTCCCGACAACCCTGGCCGTTGGTTGTCGGGGTCTGCGGGCGGGGGGACTTATCGGTGTAGGGGGTTCCCCTTAGATCCATACCAGACCTAAGGGCTGGTATGCCCCTGGGGGGAACCCACGCCGGTTTTTTCATTTAGAACTTGGCGCGGCGTTCCCCCTCAGGATTCATACCAGACAGCTGTCAGCACTGCCTGTCGTTAATTGCGAAAGGAAAAAAAAGCATTCCTTTCCCGATCAGCGAGCCAGGCTTGTGCTTACAAAGTCGTACTGAAATCGTGTCTATATTATTCAGGCACGATTTGCATGCTACTTGAGGGTTTAAAATTGAGGTCTATGGAGTACAACTCACATAGAAGTTGAACCAAAGTAGTGCAGGGACTACTTTCAAGTCGGCACGACTTAAAGTCGTGCCAATATGAATGGTAGTCATTGAAAATCATAGAGAATGACTTGTCATACGATTTGGCAGTACAAAATCGTGGGACAAGTCATATAAGTGTGAAAGGGGCCTAAGACGCAAGTCAGATTTCAGGCATCCCCTGCTACAAAAATGTCATTTTTGAAAAGATACTTTCAATAGGAATACATCTAAAGGGATGCAGGCCCAGCAGATTTCCTAATTCGTGCTCTGCAGCTCCACAGCTGACAGATAAATATGAAACTACTCCCATTAGACCCACTCAGAACAGAGGCACTGAGGAACATACAGGGATTTCTTCAGAATAACAAAAAGGTGGGAATCTGCAACAAAGGTTATTATCTTTGCAATGTACATGGAGCACCCAGGGGGGAGGTTTTTTTTGGGGGTTTTTTCAACCAAAGTGGAGTTACGCTTTAATATTTTCCAACTTCCCCTTAGTACATACCCCTCAGTAGTAGAAACCCCTTCACCCCCCAGTACAGATCTCTCAGTAATACACTCACCCCCCCTTAACCTCACAGTACAAACCCCTCAGTAGTAGAACCCCCCCCCCCCAGTACAGACCCCTCGGTACTAGAAGCACCCTCACCCTTTTCTCCCCTCTGCCAGTACAGATGCACTTGTGTGTTCCCCTCCAGCACCAATAATGTATTTGGGTGGAAAAAAATCTGAATGCAACCTATTAACCTGGGGGGGGGGCTCTGGGGGAATCTAGGATGGAAAAGGACCTGGGGTCCTAGTAGATGATAGGCTCAGCAATGGCATGCGATGCCATGCTGCTGCTAACAAAGCAAACAGAAAATTGGCATGTATTAAAAAGGGGATAAAAAAAAAAAAAAAATTCTCCCGCTCTACAAGACTGGTCCAGCCGCACCTAGAGTATGCTGTCCAGTTCTGGGCACCAGTCCTCAGGAAGGATGTACTGGAAATGGAGCGAGTACAAAGAAGGGCAACAAAGCTAATAAAGGGTCTGGAGGATGTTAGTTATGAGGAAAGGTTGCGAGCACTGAACGTATTCTCCCTGGAGAAGACGCTTGAGAGGGGATATGATTTCTATTTACAAATACCGTACCGGTGACCCCACAATAGGGATAAAACTTTTTCGCAAAAGAGTTTAACAAGACACGTGGTAACTCATTAAAATTAGAAGAAAAGAGGTTTAACCTTAAACTACGTAGAGGATTCTTTTACTGTAAGAGCAAGGATGTGGAATTCCCTTCCACAGGCGGTGGTATCAGCGGGGAGCATCGATGGTTTCAAACAACTATTGGATAAGCACCTGAACGACAACAACATACAGGGATATACAATGTAATACTGACATATAATCACTCACATAGGTTGGACTTGTGTCTTTTTTTTCAACCTCACCTACTATGTAACTAAAGTGTGGTGCGCACATACCTCTGATCCGATGTCATGCAGAAACTCTCCTGCTCATCTAAGGACATCCTAGCCCAGCAGCACCCACAGCCTGGGCACAGTGTGCGCACAGCTATGGGACACCACGGGACACAGAGCCTTGTTAATTACTTAATGGGTTGTATAGCTCACCAATAGGTGATTGGACACTGGCACACCCAATGAAGACCGGTCCCCCTCTATATAACCCCTCCCATAAGGAGAGTAACTCAGTTTTTGTAGCAAAGCAATAAGAATCCCAAAAGAAGGGGGGATCTCTGTGTCCTGTGGTGTACTCCAAGAAAAGGATTTTACAGGTAAGCTGTTATTAAAAATCCTATTTTCTTTTTCATACACCACGGGACACAGAGTCTTGTTAATTACTTAATAGGATGTCCCGGAGCAATGCTCAACTTGAGGGGAGGGAGAAGCAAATCAAAGCAGACCACCATCGAACATGAGGACCTACATTGCTGCTTGCAGCACACTGCGCCCGAAGGAGCTATCCTCAAGCCCTCTTACATCCACTTGATAGTTTGGTAAATGTATGGACTGAAGACCGGGTTGCAGATCTGAACCATGGAGGCCTGGTGATGCACCGCCCAAAAATCACTTACTGTTCTGGTCTAGTGCGCTTTCACACGAAAAGGAGAAATTTTCTGTTTCAAACCATAAGCTTGAACCTGCCAAATCCACTTGGAGATTTTGATGCTGTCTGGCATTTTCTAGGACCTTCCGGCAGAATAAACAAAACATCAGTCTTCCGTATCTGAGCAGTTGCTTTCAGCTATACCTTTATTGCTCTCACTACATCTAGAGAATGCAATAATTTTTCCTCCGCAGACTGCGGGTCTGGAAAAAAAGGAAGGTAAAACAACATCTTGATTTAGATGAAAACCTGACACAGAAAGGTGAAGTGGGGACTCAACACAATCTTGTCCTTGTGGACAATTAAATAAGGCTCTTTACAAGAGAAATCTGCCAGTTCAGATACTCCTCCTAGCAGAGGAGATGGCAACTAGAAAGGCCAATTTCCTACTCAAAAGGAGCAACGCAATATGGTGAATAGGTTCAAAGGGCTGTTTCTGTAAAACAGACAAGACTAAATTCAAATCCCATGGGCACAAAGGAGATTTTACTGGCGAATTTAACCGCAATATCCCTGAATAAAAGCCCGGACTAGGGAATGAGACGCAAGTGGTCCTTGAAAGAACACTGATAAGGCCGAGATCTGACCCTTGATGGTGCTCAGGGCCAGTTTTATCTCTACCCCCAATTGAAGAAAAGCAAGAATCCTACCAATGACATACTTTTGAGGATGCCACCCTTTGGATTCACACCAGGAAACCTATGCCTTCCAGATTCTGTAATAGATGAGCCTGGAGGCTGGCTTCCTAGCATTAACCAGAGTGGAGAGAACTAGACCCGAAAGTCCAGGTTTCTTTAAAATGTAGGTTTCAACAGCCAAACCTTCAAATTTAGACTTTGTAAGGAAGGATGGAATACTGGCCCCTGTGAGAGCAGGTCTGGGCGGAGTGGAAGTACCGAAGGTTTTCCCACCGCCAGCCTTACGATCTCTGTGTACCAGGGGCGTAACTACCACCATAGCGCCCCATGCGGGCGCTATGGGGCCCGCAGCCGAGTGGGGCCCAGTGAGGATAAGAGCACCACCGGCACAGTCTCCCAGCCAGGGGAAGAGAGAGGAAAGGAAGAGGCGAGCTGTCCGTATCAGCAGAGAGCTGAATTGCCCGATGTAAGAGCTTTCATTAGAACTTCCAGTGTTCCCGGGGCTCACGTCACATAGCTCCACCTTTTGGCCCGGTGCCTTTGATAGACAGAACGCCGATCCAATGCGGGACATGTGACGTCATCAAAGGCGTCGGGCCAAGAGGTGGGGCTATGTGACGATGAGCCCCGGGAAGACAGTAAATTCAAATGAAAGCTATTACAGCGGGCAATCCCGCTCTCTGCTGATCCAGTGGCTTGCCTCTTCCTCTGCATTGGTGGGGTTGAATGGGGAACAGGTCACGCTGCATTGACACTAGGGCAGCTGTGGGGGGGGAGCTGTTTGCAGGGGGGCCCCATACATCATTTTGCTATGGGGCCCTGCTATTTCTAGTTATGCCCCTGCTGTGTACTAGGATCTTCTGAGCCAAGCTGGAGCCACCGGGATTACTGGTTTCCCTTCTTTCCTGACCCTGCAAAGCAGTCTCGGTAAGAGCGGAATCAGAGGGGAAAGCATAGATCAGAGAAAACTGAAGGAATCCCTAGTGCATCTGCTCCATACGCTAGAGGATCCCTTGTCCTCAATACAAAGTTGTCCAACTTCTTGTTGAACCTGGGGGCTAGTAAATCTACATCCGGGGTACCCCATATGGCCTGAAATATCTCGGGGTGCAGAGACCATTCTCCTGGTAACAGCTGCTGGCGGCTCAGATAGTCCGCTTGCCAATTCTCTACCCCCGGAATGAAGACTGCAGAAAGACAGGGAACATGCTTTTCTGCCCAAACCAGTACTTGGTTCACCTCCCTCTGGGCATCCCGACTCCGGGTGCCCCCTTGATGATTGATATAGGCCACAGCAGTAGCATTGTGGGACTGTATCCGGACAGGATAACCCTGCAACCTGCACGTCCAGGCTCTGAGGGCTAAATGCACTGCCCGGATCTCCAAAATATTGATGGGCAGCCTCCTTTTGGCCTTGGACCATTTCCCTTGGGCCAAAGCCTCTTCCAGAACTGCCCCCCAGCCCATAAGGCTGGCATCTGTTGATACCACCTTCCAGGTGACTGGGGTGAAGGATTTTCCCCTTCTCAAATTTTTGATTTTTAACCACCAACTGAGGCTTTGTCGTATCTCTGACAGGCACATTGGCAAATCCAAGGCTTGGACTCTCCTGTTCTAGACAGATAGGATGCTGTTTTGCAGCAGTCTCGAATGAAACTGGGTGTAAGGAACAGCCTCAAAAGAGGCCACCATCTTTCCTAACAACCTCATGCAAGGACAAATGGATGGTTCCTTCCTTGCCTTGACCATCTGGATCAATTCTCTTATAGACTTGATCTTTGACTCGGGTAAGAATACCCTGCTTTGGGCAGTGTCTATGATCTATGCCCAAATCCACCCTCTTTAAAGGCTGCAAGGATGATTTTTCCAGGTTGAGGACCCAACCCAAGTGCTTTAAGTATTTTACCGTGCTGAGCACATTGTGGTTTAACCGTGCTACCGACTGCTCTACCAGTAGCAGTTTGTCTAGATCTGCTGTCACCGCTATGCCCTGCGCCCTTATATTTGCTAGAAGCAGGGCTAGAATCTTCGTAAATACCCGGGGTGCAGTAGCCAGACCAAAGGGTAGGGCCACAAACTGCAAGTGGTGCTCTTCTACTTCGAACCTTAGGAATCTTTGGTGAGCGGGACAGATAGGCACATGTAGATATGCGTCTTTGATGTCTATTGACGCCATGAATTCTCCCCCTAATAGGGTGGAGACCACAGAGCGGATTGACTCCATGCGAAAGGGGCGAATGTTCAGGAATTGATTCAGGCCCTTTTAGATCTAGAATAGGTCTGACATCCATCTCCATTTGGTTTTGGAACCACAAAGATGTTTGAATAAAACCCCGACCCTTGTTCCTTTAGGGGAACTTCTATGATTACCCCTTGGGATAGCAAGTGATCCAATGTCTGGAAGAAGGGCTTTCTTTTTGCTGGATCTTTGGAGATGTTTGACCTTAGAAAACGGTAAGGCTGGAATTCTCGGAACTCCAGCTTGTAACCCAGGGACACTGTGGAATTTACCCACCTGTCCCAGGTTTCCGCCTGCCAAGCCCCTGAAAATCGCAGAAGTCGCCCCCCCCCACTCGGCTGAGCGGGGGCGCCCCCTCATTAGGAGGCTTTGGGGTTCTACGTAGCAGATTTCCGACTCCAAGGTTTCTTTTGTCCTTGGGCTTGGCCCTGGGCCTTGCCTCTTGCATCTGGCTGAAAAGGCCATCGCCACTGCCTGGAGGCCGTGGCCCCAGGAATCTGGGAGAAAGAACGTTTAAAAGAAGGATGTTTACTCTTTTTTTCTTAGCTAGTAAAAGGGTAGTCTTGCCACTAGAAATCTTCTGGATGTATTTATCCAGGTTATCCTCAAACAGCCATTCCCCATGAAAGGGGAAACCGGTTAAGTTTTTTTGCATGGAGCTTCAGCTGACCAATGCTTTAGCCACAGAATCCTGCGCATGTGTACCAGCAGGAGGGTAAGGCCTGCTGAATAGAATCTTTAATGGCAACTACCGCAAAACATAAGGCCTTAGGCAGGTCCGCCCATAGCTTAACCTGATCAGCAGGAAGATCTTTAAGCCCTTGCTTCACCTGCCCCTTTAGTACCTGACACATGCCATTCACTGCCACAGCAGGTTGGGTTACAGCGCCAGCCATACTAAAAGAGGACCTGAGTAAAGATTCCAGCTTTTTCTCAGTTGGATCCTTAAACACCTGAACATTGTCTACAGAACAAGTCAGATTTTTGTTCACACAAGAAATAGCCGCATCTATTGCCGGCAAACTCCATTTCTTGGTAAATTTTTCCTCCATTAGGTAAAGGAAAGCAAATTTCTTAGGAGGAGAAAACAGCTTGTCTGGATGCTCCCAGTCGCATAAATACGTTTTTTTAATAAAGGATGGACCGGGAAAGTATATGCAGCCTGCAGGGATTTTAATGATCCCAAGGAAGAAACGGGGGACTTGGTTAACACGGGAAGAGGGCAATTTGTACGTAGCATGTACGGCTTCTGCATAGCATTGCACCTGCAATTTGAGAACCTGAGAGGCAGAAAAAGCCTCCTCTAATTCTCCCGATTCATCCGACTGATCCTTGTCCCCTGATGGAGTAGTATCATCATCATCAGACTCATCTGATGTGGGATTTAGAGCAGCAGAAGGGGACCTACCCCGCTTTCTGCTCTTCTGTGAGGACGCTGCGATTAAAGTAGCGATTTTTTGGTGGTGTTCCGGGATCAAGGGGGGCGTGACCGGATGTTGGAGTGAGTGGAGGCGAGCGTGAGCTTTCCCCAGCCCGATGCCTCCGTGTCTGTCTGCTCCGCCCGGCGATTGGAACCTGTCTGCGTGAACTCTCTCCCCCTGTGGCGTTTTGACCGGCTGCTTGGCTCTCCCGCCCGCCTGCTTGAGTTGGAGTGTGACGCTGGTATAGCAGCGCAGCCGCCTGGGAGAGGACGCGACCCGAGCCCTCGGGGCGGGGTGAAGAGGGTCGGGCTCTCTGCTCGAGCGGTTACCCGGGCAACGATCTCGTCACCAGCGGGAGGAGGCGGCCGAGACGGCGTGTGTGAAGAACAAAAGGAGCCACAGCCATCGCCAGGAGCGCCAATGTGCTGGTAGCACTAAGGTACCAACTACCAATTACTGTGCCTATTAAAAAGTGGATCATCTCTCCCTACTTCCCGAGGGTCGGGTTACCGCCGCGGACGGGGGGGGGGGGGGGTGAAGACACAGGCAGCCTGTTACACGGACATTCAGCGCTCTTATATCTATTTGGAGATAATATACCTCCTGTCAGCTGGTGGAGGGCTGTGTTAGTGGAGTGGACTCTAATCCAGTGTTGTAGCTTGGAGTGCTGACAGTGCAGTGGTATCTGCTGACTTCTGGTTGGTTGGTTATCTCAGCGGCTGCTTGGAGGATACTGCTGGGTCTGGGACGATACTGAGGGAGGAGAGAGGAGGAGGGAGGTGGGGAGGAGAGGTGGGGGAAAGCAGAGGAGGAAAGGAGAGTATAGGTAAAAAATTTGTAGAGTAGAAACTCCACGCGTGGTTAAACCTTCTAATATATCCCTCTGACTTGTATAATAAGTTATGACTAGGAAAAAGGGAGAAGAGCTGCAGCAACAGGAGAACACTAGCTCCCAAACGACCCGCACTTCAAAAGAGAAGGGGAACCAGGCAGCAGCGGCAGCAGCGGCTAAACTTGAAAAATTTGCGCACCCCTCTACCTCATCTCCATCTAAAAATACCCAGCACCAGCAGGATAGACCACAAGCAGGAAGCTCAGGGGATAGGAAGAGCCTAGGAAAAGGATCAGCGACAACGCACACAACAAAAACAGCGAGCAGTAAAAGCTCTGAGGGCGAGTCCGCAGGATTAGGGACTAATAATGCTATTGCGCACAACGCACCAGTAGAAGCGGAACCCACATTGAAAGATGTTCTATGCGCTGTCAACTCCTGTAAGGCCTCCCTAAGCGATCTGTGCGTCCAACTAACAGGGCTAAAGGAAGAGTTAATTATAGTAAGCCAAGAACTGCAAAGGACTATCGCCAGAACAACAACACTGGAGGAGAGAGTGAGTCAGGCCGAGGACGATCTAATTCCATTAAAACGAGAGCTTAAGGCATTAAAAACGCAGATGGGTCTACACAATGCTAAAATCGAGGAAATGGAAAACAGGTCCCGCAGAAACAACATAAGGGTGGTAGGACTACCGGAGCGGTGTGAGGGTCCCCACCCCGAGGAGTTTTATGGAGAAATGGCTCAGGGGAATATTCGGGACGGAAACTTTCTCCCACCTTTTTGCCATTGAAAGAGCCCATAGAGTGCCAACTAGGGCCCCACCATCAGGGGGATATCCCAGACCAATAATTATGAAGCTCATTAGCTACAGGGATAAGGTAACCCTGATGCGTAGGGCCAGAGAGCTGGGAGATATTCTGTATAACGGAGTTAATATTTTATTTTTCCCCGACTACTCCCCAGACCTCCAAAAACGAAGGGTTGAATTTAGGGACATTAAGCGCAACCTGCGGAACTACAAATTAGAGTATGCCCTGCTGTATCCCGCTCGATTACGTATCACTGCCCTAGGGACTACCCACTTTTTTGATACAACAACAGGGGCAACAAAATGGCTGGAAGATAAAAAAGGACCTGCAGAGTTAGGGGTTGAAAAAGGCTAGTTAAACTTGGAAAGGAAAGGAGGAAAATTTACTTTTTTTTTTTTTTTTCCCCTCTTTTTCTTTCATTCACTTCCTGTTCTCTCTAGAGTAATTAGCAGACGACACGGGGGGTGTGATAGATGGAAGCACGAACAAACGATGTGATCTCATGGGTTATGAATGTTTCAAGTGTTGTTTTGAAGGTTTGGAAGAGGGTAGTGGGAAGGGGGGAGGGGGGAAAGAGTGTGGTAGCAAGTCACAATGTATTTTATTCTCTCACGAGAGGGGAGTTGTCTCCAGAATGGTTGGGAGGGGGGGAAAAAAAGGTCACAAGTGCAGCCCCCAGGGCTAGCCTAATTAGGCAGGAGGGGGGGTCACGAACAAGGGCGGTGGGGCGGGGGATGAATATAGTGGAGGGGGGGGGGGGGTTAGTAGTGAGACATAGGGCTGGGCAATGGGGTGTATGTATATCACTCATAGTTAGGAGGGGGGGGGTTTACAAAGGCAACGTATATTGGCACACGTGTTTTGAATTTGCAACTAGGGGATGCAGAGGGGGGAGGGAGAGATCCCTGGATTCGGGGGTTCTCTGTCCCTCCCCACTCTCTTTTCTTTCTTCTTTTTTTGGTCAGCACAATCACAGAGTTGGCAAGTTTTGCATTCACTAACTCACGAAGGAATTGTTTTGTTTTTCCTCTGGCATTTTTTCTTCCCTTCTCCTTTTCTTTTTTATTTTTCACTTTAGCTAGATGTCTTTTGAAAACGTTAAAAATAGGTTCCTGGAATATTAGGGGTATGAGCGATCCGGCCAAAAGGGCAGCGGTGTTCTTGGCGATGGAAGCTTATGGCGTCGAACTGGCTTGTCTGCAGGAAACTCACCTCACCAACGATACCAAATTACATGTTCGGAATCATAAATTTCAAGAACAGTATCATTCAGTTTACACCTCATATTCAAGAGGGGTGAGCATATTGGTGGGCAGAGGTGTCTCATTTTCCTGCAGGGAAGCCAGGATAGACGCGCTGGGTCGCTATGTATTCTTGAGCTGCGTTGTGGAAAATAGACCACTGGTGCTAGCAAATATCTATGTTCCGCCTCCGTTTAAAACAGAGACCATTCTGGATCTGTTGGAGTTTGTGGATAATAAGGCTGATGTACCGATAATATTGGTGGGGGACTTTAATACAGTCTTGGACAACAAAATGGACCGGTTTCCACCAGTTAATCGCGCAGAGAGATTATCAGAGGGGCGTTTAGGCCAACTCCTGAGAGAGGTTGGGTGGTGCGACCTATGGAGATCTCACAATCCAAATACCCGGCAGTACTCCTGTTATTCAGGGACACACTCCACTCTCTTGCGCTTAGACATGGCATTAGGTAATAGCGAAGCCCTGCAATTAGTAGGGAACATAGAGTATAAGCCGAGGGGAATCTCAGATCACTCTCCCTTGACCTTGACCTTGAACCTAAACACTAGAATTGGCCGGAAAAGGTGGACAATAAAACCACTCTGGTTGGACCTAATAAGCAGCCCAGTAGAAGTAACCTCCAAATTAAAAGAATTTGTAACATTTAACTCAGGTACAGCACCTGCGGGGGTAGTGTGGGACGCCCTAAAAGCGTTCCTTAGGGGATTATTACACCAACAGGTCGCCATAATAAAGAAAGCGTCAAGGGAATGGGAAGCGAGGGCTAGCAGGGAAGCTATGGAATCAGAAGCGCAATACGTGGCGGATCCAACTCCTGAAAGGCAGGAGATTTGGCTTAACCGACAACAAGAGTATAGAGAAGTAATTAATAGAAGAGCAGAGAATAAAAGACTTTTCCAGAAACAAAATTATTTCGGTGAAGGGGAGAAAGTAGGCCGGACGCTTGCACTTATAACGAAGTCCAACCTATCCCCATCGGCCATTTTCTCGATCAGGACACTGGCTGGAGAGATCACTTCCGATCCCGCCGCGGTCCTGGAGATATTCTCTGCGTTCTATAGGGATCTGTATAGGTCGCGCCGAGGGTCGGACCGGCGCAGTATGGACAGGTTTATAGAGGGGGTGGACCTGCCCGTTCTTTTGGAAAGGGATAGGAGTGCGATGGAGTCTCCCCTGACCTTGGAGGAGCTGCAAGGGGCTGTCATGGAGTTGTCAGGTCAGAAATCTCCCGGCCCGGATGGCTTGCCACTGGAGATTTATAGAAAGTACGGGGAAGTGCTGCTCCCGGAGCTCTTAAGGGCACTGGAGCAGTCGTTCAAGGACGGGAGGCTGCCCTTATCAATGTCAGAGGCTGATATAATAGTGATTCCAAAAGAGGGGAAAGATCAACTGGAAGTCACCTCATACAGACCGATATCATTGCTGTGTTCAGATGCCAAGATTGTTGCAAGGGCGCTAGCATCCAGATTGAACAAATGTATTGCAAACCTGGTACATCCAGATCAATCAGGGTTTATCCCTGGTCGGTCCACCAGTACTAATATCAGAAGGGCCTATTTGAACCTCCAGGTACCGACCGAGAACGCAGGGTCTAGAGCCATATTGTCCTTGGACACTGCCAAGGCCTTCGATAGCCTGGAGTGGGAATATCTCTGGTGGGTGCTTGAGAGGTTTGGATTTGGCCCTGTATTTATTGGCTGGTTAAAGATCCTCTACAGAAATCCTAAGGCAAGACTTAAGTTAAACAATGATTACTCGGAAAGTTTTTCCCTCGAAAGCGGGACGAGACAGGGGTGTCCCTTGTCTCCCTTGCTGTATGTTTTGGCTATGGAGCCACTGGCGGGAGCAGTGAGATCATCACCCAAACTGCAGGGATTCCTTAGAAAAGGGGAGGAAGAGCGAATAGCGCTTTTTGCGGACTATGTCCTATTTTTCCTTGGGGACACGACTTTCTCACTGGAGAAAGTCATGCATCTAGTGGAGGACTTTGGAAAGTTCTCAGGATTAACTATTAACTGGGAGAAGTCATCGCTCCTGCCGGTTGATCCATTGGCCAACTTGACTCCGACGAGCCTGCCCCAACTGAAAGTCATGGAGAAAATGAAGTATCTCGGCGTTGTGCTATCCAAGGACCCCAGCGCGTTCATTGAGGACAACCTGGCCCCCCTCTTATTAAAATTTTTAAAAAAATGTGATATTTGGAGCAGACTCCCCCTGTCTGTGGCGGGTCGGGCCAACCTGATTAAAATGGTTTGGTTGCCCCAGTTGCTGTACTTGCTCCACAACTTCCCAGTTTGGATTGGGGAGAAGTGGTTCCAAAAAATTCAATCTCTTTTTAGGGAATTAATATGGAAAAAAGGGCAGGCCAGGATAGGTCTACAAAAACTGCAGTGTCCTACTACGGAGGGGGGACTGGGGGTCCCCCATCCTTTTACCTATTTTCTGGCAGCCCAGCTACAACAACTGGGCGGATGCGCCATTGATGGAGGGGGAAGTAAGAGTGCCCAAATTATTTTACAGGGAAGCCCACATAGTTCACTGGTGGAAGCACTGGAGGCAGAGTCACTACAAGGAGAGATCCCGACACTTAAAATGGTCACTAGGGTTTGGCAGACAACCAAGCGAATAATGGGGTATAAAGGAACCTCAGAATATTCACCAATCTGGAATAACAAGAACTTGCAGGAATTACTATCCGTTGACAGCAACAAGTTGTGGGAAAGGTGCGGGATAAGCCGGTTGATACAGTTATATGAGGGGGATACCCTGAAATCTTTCGAGGAATTGAAGCACGAGTATGGGATGCCAAATCGTGTATTCTATAGCTACTTACAGATTAGGCATGCCTTGAGCAAGCAGTTCGACAGGCAACCCCCCATATGGTGTAGGATTCCACTGCTGCAAACAATAATTAAATCAGAGACCTCCAAGGGGTTAATCTCAGAGATATACACCCAATTAATAAAGCAAATAAATATGCAGGTAGGCCTCCCTGGGGGTAGGGACAGATGGGCGGCCGATGTGGGGGAGATAACGGACACTGAGTGGAAAAGGATCTTGGAATTTGGACCAGAGGTGTCGGTCTCACCTTCACAAAAGGCCTCCCATCTGATGCTACTACACAGATCTTATTATACTCCAAAAAAGCTTTTTATGTTTGGCCGCAGAATTAATGATGAGTGCCCTAGATGTAGAAGAACAGGCGACTTAATTCACATGGTATGGTGGTGCCCAAAACTAGTCAGTTACTGGTCCGAGATCTTAAAGAAAATAAATATAACGTTTAAAACCAATTTAGAGCTTGATTCCAAGACTTGTGTGCTGGGACACGTTAACAACAGGCTGAGAGACAGGAGTACAGCGGTGGCGGTAGCAAGATGTCTGTTCCAAGCCAGGAAATTAATAGCACAGCTTTGGCAATCAAGAACTCCCACGACTTCGGAAGATTGGATTGGAACAGTCAACTCCACAGTGTGGAGTGAAAGGACGTTCTATACTAGGGCAGGCAATTATAACAAGTTTGTGAGGTTGTGGAATCCGTGGGTCCAAGCAATGCCATGTCCGCAAGCAGTGCTACTTTAGCGCTGAGAGTGCTTATTTCTTTAGCAATGGGGCGTGGCCGTACTAGGGGTAATTTAGAGATAAGAGAGAACAACGCACAGAACTGACGCTGTCCATCAGGTGCGCCCGGGTAATATGGGGGTCTAATAAGGGAGGGTCACAGGGGGGTGGGGGGAGGGTTTAATTAAAAACAACATATAAATATGTATAACGGTAATGTTAGGAAATGCGGCCAATAGGCCTTGAGGTATAAGCTGCATGATAAGTGACCTGTAGTTTGGGTCTATTGTTACCACCTACATATTGAAATGCAAACTGTAATACACTACTTTTAAAAACTATATATATAATAAAAAAAAAAAGAAGAAAAAAAAAAAAGGGGGAAAAAAACCTTGAAAGGCCACAATGATGTGACTAGATTAGAGACGTATATGAGTATCATTCTGAAAGTAGTCTCTGGATAAAGTTGACTGATGTGGCAAAAAAAAAAAAAAAAAAAGTAGCGATTTTTTTCTTCTAAACCATTTAATGCTGCTGCTAAAGTGTCCTCAGTGACATATGCAGGAACTGCCATATTAGGAGAAGCTGTAAAGCCTGACAGGGGCAATGGCTCATCCCGTGCGGCTGCATCAGGTCCAGCAGGGGAGGATGGAACCAGGCAGGCATGACTAGAACCGCCGATCCGGATGGCGACACCTTGGTGCCCCTCTTACCTGCCCCTGAACTCCTTCTACGGGAAGGCATAGTCCTAAGCTAGAAAAAAGCAGCGGTACTAGCGCAGGTGCATCAACTGCTGAGCTAGTCTAGCAATACAAACAACATGCTGCTAATTTGCACAGCCTGATGCTGAGTAGGCATCTGGGTGTGCCTGCATCCAACACACATGGAGTTGCTCACGTGCCCCAAGCTGCTGTGTCCCTCTTGTATGCATAACTCAGGGGGTTTATTAAAAAAATTCCGACCCTGCGCTGTGGCTGGCATGCACGCCCGCGGCAGCCACCCCCCGCTTCCCCGCCAAACTGGCTTCAAAAGCGTGCGCACATGCGCGTAGGGTAATGGCGGCGGGGGGCGAGAAGGGCTAGAGAAAGATCTCTCCAATGAGCGCCGTGGCCCCTGGACTACTAGGGACCCCCCTACAAAGTTGTGGCACAGCCTGCAGCGGAGGAAGTGAGCTGACACTGAGCTTTCGTTTCCTGGAGAGCATGGTAAGTAGAACACCAGGTATGCCTCTTTACTCCCTCCAGTGGTGGAACAAGTAAGACATGCAGCTACTCATAGGAGAAAGTCCTTAAGATTTTTTCTTAGGATTTTCTCACTTACCTTATCCCCGCCGCAGGAACTGCTGAAGACCAGACAGATCCAATCTTCACCCATCACAGCAGGTAGTGTTGTGCCAACCTTCAGGGTTTTGGGTTCCTATTTAAAGGGGGCCTCTTCCCTGGACCTGTAGAAGACTGCCAGAGTATCTTTGCACATTTTTTAATACGTGCCCAAAGTACTGGATCCCAGAGCCCAGTCCTACAAGAGACATTTCAGGCAAAACTTTGCTCTTCCATGAGGCCCTGGTACCATCCATTTTAGCGTTTTTTTTTTTGCTCTTTTGGATGGATCCAGTTGCATAGCTCCTTCACCCCGGAGGGGTTATATAGAGGGGGACTTGTCTTCATTGGGTGTGCCAGTGTCCAATCACCTATTGGTGAGCTATACAACCCATTAAGTAATTAACAAGGCTCTGTGTCCTGTGGTGTACGAAAAAGAAAAGGGGCGGTACCTATTCTTCCCATTACAGTGCAAAAAACTAGGCACAGAGGGCGTAGGAGGAGTATAAAACAATACACTCAGTCTACCCCTGCTCTGTCAGTGCCAACCTCCCGCTGTCTGTGACAGTCGGATTTTTGGGATTCTGCCCAGGGCAGGAGCAGACTGGGACATTGATTTGATTTCCGTGGAAGTCCCGGGCAATCCGTGACTGTTCTATGACAATGCAGTATTTAATGTACGGTAATGACAGATTTTTGTTTTTTTTATATTATGGGTTTAAAGACATTTTAATATCTATGGAAATAACACTAGATTGTGCATACCAAATATTTAATCCTAAATGCCAATGATTGCCCAAAATATCCCCTCAAGGCACATAGGATAAATATGGGGCGCTAAAAATAAAATGTGTGTCCAAAAATCTGTGTTAGCACAATAGTGGTGAGACCCTCTTATTGTGTTTATATAACTCGTGACGAACAAGTAATGCTATCAATCTCAGGATAGCATATAAAATAAATAAATATATGTGACATACAGGTGCAATCACTACACTCCATGCTGTGACATATCAAAACATCACACAACAGTCCATATATTTCAAATGAATCCGTCCAAAAGGAACTGCTTGTGACAACATCCAGTGTAATATCAGATGCATACACTCAGGTGTCTTCGTGTGTCTTCCACCTCACCCCTGTGTTCAGTGAATCACACCCTCCAGAAATGCACTCACCGATTTACAATGCCAGCACTTTCATGCAAGGCAATACACGCTTGTTTTACCACACTCAGGGGTAAATGGAACAATCGGTGTCCAGGAGGATAGTTGTTAAATGGATCCACATGAAAGAAAATAAAGTGCTCCAATAGTGTGAACCAGCAAACAACATTTATTAAAACCACTGCAATCTTCAACTGATGCACTCACATTATACCAAAGATAAAACATCAGAAATCGTGTGTAGATCACATCAATCTTCAAACAAGTGTGGATAATACAACAAAACAACTGTTGGTCACGGCGGACCCGAGGTGTGCTTTCACTGGGCTGCAATCTCACCCCTGCCTTCGGCTATCCTCCGCTCCTCCGTGCACTCAAACTTCCTGCCTCCTGTGTGGCTAACAGCGCTGTGTGTCACGTCTCACAGCCACGCCCCCGACATGTTTCGTCATAGGTAGACTTAATCATGGGATGACTGTTGTGTGATGTTTTGATATGTCACAGCATGGAGTGTAGTGATTGCACTTAGTGTTTCACCTGTATGTCACATATATTTATTTATTTTATATGCTATCCTGAGATTGATGGCATTACTTGTTCGTCACGAGTTATATAAACACAATAAGAGGGTCTCACCACTATTGTGCTAACACAGATTTTTGGACACGCATTTTATTTTTAGCGCCCCATATTTATCCTATGTGCCTTGAGGGGATATTTTGGGCAATCATTGGCATTTAGGATTAAATATATGGTATGCATGTTATATTTCTTTAAGGGGCAGCTTTTCTTATCATTTTTAATATTTACATTTCACGTTTATGTTGAGCTCACCATTTAACACTGGTTAGCACTAATTTTTTGGATTAGGTATTTAGAGTCATTGGCGCGGTGGGGGTGTCTTTTGTTGGAAGGGCGCTTTATCCAGGATACCCAGTTATTATTGCTATAATAACACTAGATTGTTGATCCAAGATGTATCTGAACAGAGATGAGGAAGGAATTTTATTTGCATATTTTGTTTTGCAGGTGGAAGAGTTGGACAGGATGGTGACCACTATGGCAGGGTTTAAAAGGTAAGCTTATTTTTGACTAGATTTACACAATGAATATGTTTTGTTACATTCTTCGAGTATATAAGTAGGAGACATTGGCTTTTAGTGAAGCACAAACTTTATCTATTTTGTCCAGGGTGGAAATTGTGTTTTTTTATTTTTATTATTATTTAACCACTTCAGCCACGGAAGGATTTACCCCCGTCCTGACCAGAGCGTTTTTTGCGATTCGGCACTGCGTTGCTTTAATTGACAATTTCGTGGTCGTGCGAAGTGGCTCCGAAACAAAATTGACGTTCTTTTTTTCCCCACAAATAGAGCTTTCTTTTGGTAGTATTTGATCATCTCTGCGATTTTTTATTTTTTGCGCCATAAACAAAATAAGAGCAACGATTTTGAAAAAAATTTATTTTTTTTACATTTTGCTATAATAATTATCCCCAAAAAAATATATAATTTTTTTTTTTTTTCCCCTCAGTTTAGGCCGATACATATTCTTCTACATATTTTTGGTAAAAAAAAATTGTAATAAGCGTTTATTGATTTGTTTGCGCAAAAGTTATAGCGTTTACAAAATAGGGGATAGTTTTATGGCATTTTTATTAATTTTTTTTTTTTACTAGTAATGGCGGCGATCAGCGATTTTTATTGTGACTGCGACGTTATGGCGGACATGTCGGACATTTTTTACACATTTTTGGGACCATTGTCATTTATACAGCAATCAGTGCTATAAAAATGCATTGATTCCTGTATAAATGACACTGGCAGTGAAGGGGTTAATCACTAGGGGCCGGGGAGGGGTTAAGTATGTCCTAGGGGAGTGATTTCTAACTGTCAGGGGGATGGGCTGGTGTGTGAGGTCACTGATCTCTGCTCCGATGACAGGGAGCAGAGATCGAGTAACACTTGTCACTAGGCAGACGAGGAGATGCTGTTTACAACGGCATCTCCCCGTTCATCCTCTCCGTGATGCTATCGCGGGTATGCCCGCGGCGATCGAGTCCGCGGGACCCACGACCCGACTCGCGGAGATCGCGGCAGGCACGCGCGCACACGGCAGCAAATTCAAAGTAACGTACGCGTACGTTACTTTGCGCAGCCGTGCCATTCTGCCGACGTATAAGTACAGGAGGCGGTCGGGAACCGGTTAAAGTAATTGTAAAGGCTTGTTTGTTATCTAATTTTTTTTTTCTTTTTTATACTTGCCACCCCTGTGCAGTTGGTTTTGCACAGAGCAGCCCAGATACTCCTCTTCTTGGGACCCTCTTTGCTGCTTCTACCCCCTCCCTTCTTTGAATGCACCTCGGCCAGCAGCTTGCTACAGGGGGCACCCAAGCCTAGTCAGAGCTTTGTGTATCCATTCAGACACGGAGCGCTGACCTAGCCTATTAGCAGGCATCTGCTCACTTGCTGCCGCCACGTCCTTCACCTTGTTGTGTCCCTGCCACATCACCAGCCGTCCCATTAAAGTGAATGGGACTGTCGGTGAGTCGACAGCGGGTCAGAGGAGGAGCCGCTGCGGGACAGAGATGACTGTTTCTCCTTTAAAAATGATTTAAATCAAGTTTTATTTAAATCCTTCCTTTTTACTAGCGATTTAAATCGGCTTGATTTAAATCCCATCCACTCTGATTTTATCTAGGGAGGTGACAAGAACTAAAGCATACACTAACTGCAACTGGAATCTAACTACCTGCATGTACATTCCTTTACCTTTGCAGATTTTTAACTATGCCAGTTTTATATATTCTGTCGTAGTATTTACTCCAGCGCACGGGATGTTGCATGTACTGGGGTGCAATTCATTTTGAATGACATTCCAGCACACTAAGGCAATGCATCTATGTTGAAGCCTTCTGATATCTGCCCAAATAATGGTCAGGTTTAGTTTTGGCCACACTGGGGGGTGCATTGGCACCTCATTCTTAATCAGTGGGTTGCCTTAATGCAACACACATTAACATGCAACAAAACGCATGTTAATCTGCATGTGTTAAGTCACTAGACCAGTTTTAATCTGGATTAAATTAACAACTTCAATCCCCTTAATCACCAGGCCATTTTTTGTGATACAGCAGTGCGTCGCTTTAACTGACAATTGTGCAGTCATGTGATGTTGTACCCAAACAAAATTGATGTCTTTCCTCCCCCCCCCACAAATAGAGCTTTCTTTTGGTAGTGTTTGACTCCTCTGCGGTCTTTATTTTTTGCGCTATGAACAAAAAAAGACCAACAATTTTGAAAAAAAAAACCAATATTTTTTACTTTTTGTTATAATAAATATCCCAAAAAAATAAATTTCTTCATCATTTTAGGACAATATGTATTATTCTACATATTTATGATATAAAAAAATCACAATAAGCGTATATTGGTATGGTTTGCGCAAAAGTTTTAGCGTCGACAAAATAGGGGATCTATTTATGGCATTTTAATTATTTTTCTTTTTTTTACTAGTAATATTGGTGATCAGCGATTTTTAGCAGGACTGTGACATTGCGGTGGACAGATCGGACACTTTTTTGACCCTTTTTTATTTTATGGACCAGTGACATTTATACAGTTATCAGTGCTAAAAATAGCCACGGATTACTGTATAAATGACACTGGCAGGGAAGGAGTTGACACTAGGGGGCAATCAAGGGGTGTACCCTAGGAAGGTGTTTCTAACTGTGGGGGTAGTGGACTGACTGGGAGTAGAGAGAGATCGCTGTTCCTGATCACTAGGAATAGACAATCTCTACTCTGCTGTCAGAATGAGGATCTGTTTGTTTACATCGACAGATGCCTGTTCTGGCTCTGTGGAGCGATCACGGGTGGCCGGCGGACATCACGGCTGCCGGTCATGCGCATCGGCTCTGGTGCCGCGGGCCTGTTATTGCGGGGCTTAAAGCGTCCGACTTACAACTACAGCGATTCACGCAGCCGTGCCAACCTGCCGCAGTGTAGTAATGGTGGCTGGTCGGCAAGCAGTTAATGTAAACTATAACTGAAAAATCTTTAGTCAGCCAAGGCAGTGTAAAAATGGTGTGTGTGGTGTTGTGTGTGTGTGTTTGGCTGCATGACCTTTCTCAAGGCTGGTTTTCAGATAGCGACAATAGTGGACCATTTGTAAGTCAACATGTATTGAAATGACTACTTGTCTCCAAAAAGCCAGTGTGACATTGCAGCAGTGCATTACACATTCAGAAAGTTGTCACCCTGTAAAAGGAAATGCTTGAACAATGACTTTCATTGCTTTATTTTAATAAAAGCTTCAAATGTAAAAATATTAGAAATCACTTTTGAAAATAAATTTTATGTTAATGCTTATGAGATTTGAGTGATTGAGTTTACGCTCTAGTTCGGGCTTGTGAATGGTACCCGCATGCACTGGGAATGTCATTGCACATGCTGTTCGCGTGCGGGCTGCAATTTAAAAAAAAAAATGGGACAGGAACTTTCCCTGCGGTTTCAGGAGGCATGGCAGCCCATTCAAATGAAAGGGATGCCGTGCCTGTGGAAAAAACGGCTTGCAGAGCCACTTAAGTGTGAACCAGGCCTACATATACATCAACTTGTCTGTTACGGACTAGGTCTACCTGACCCTGCACAGGCTAGCCAGATTTTTCAAAGCCTTAAAATCTTGCTGCTCCAAAATGCTGCAGCCCTCGGGCTACCTTGTACCTTTCAAAAGTTTTAGATCACCCCCATTTTTACAGTTTTATTGAAACTTTAAGGAGTTGTAAAGTCTTGAGGTTTTTCACCCTAATGCATTGTATGCATTAGGGTGAAAAATCTTCTGTGCTGCATCAGCCCCCCTGAGCCTCCCTTTTACTTACCTGAACCCCATCGTTCCAGCATCGAGGACTAGACCAGCAGCTCCAACCGCTGTCTCGGGTTCTCATTGGCTCCCGCTGCTGTCAATCAAATTCAATGACGCAGGAGTCGGGGAGGGGGGGGGGGGATTGCTGAGTCCTGCTGTCTGTATCAATGGACGCAGCAACAGAACTCGGGGGCGCCCGCACGAGTGCCCCCCTGGAAAGCTGCTTGATGAAGAGGGGCCAGGAACGACGCAGGTGGACCCCAGAAAAGGAGGATCGGGGGCACTCTTTGCAAAACCCTTGCACAGAGCAGGTAAGTATAACATGTTTGTTTTAGAAAAAAAAAAAAAAACTTTTACAGTCACTTTAAACAGTTCAAGTCTAGTGAATAACCTGAAATGGCAAACTGGTACGAAGATAATCGGTAAACTGCCAGAGGTGTGAATAAAAACGTTTTGGTTAACAAAAGCTGAAAAATAGTGTACATTTCAGAGTTATACAGAGGCCTTTTATGCTAACAATTGTACAAGTGTCCCAACTTTTGTTGATTACTTACAAGCTCTGTGTATATAAAAGCAGTGTTGAAACAGGCTGTGTTACTACACCCTCCTAAGCAATATTTGGACAGTATTGTACTGCAGGAAGTAGTATATTGCTCTCAAAATGGCGAGAAAATGGCAGTTTGCAAAGTAAGATAGACGGAGCATTTTAACCTTTTTAACCACTTCAGCCCCGGAAGAATTTACCCCCTTTCTGACCAGTGCGTTTTTTTTGCGATTCGGCACTGCGTTGCTTTAACTGACAATTGCGCGGTCGTTCGACTTGGCTCCCAAACAAAATTAACGTCCTTTTTTCAAACAAATAGAGCTTTCTTTTGGTGGTATTTGATCACCTCTGCGGTTTTTATTTTTTGCGCTATAAACAAAAAAATAGCCACAATTTTGGAAAAAACGCATTATTTTTTACTTTTTGCTATAATATCCCCAAAAAATATTTAAAAAAAAGTTTTTTTCCTCAGTTTAGGCCGATACGTATTCTTCTACATATTTTTGGTTAAAAAAAAAAATTGCAAAAAGCGTTTGGTTTGCGCAAAAGTTATAGCGTTTACAAAATAGGCGATAGTTTTATGGCATTTTTATTATTAACTTTTTTTTTACTAGTAATGGCGGCCATCAGCGATTTTTATCGTGACTGCGACATGGCGGACACATCGGACATTTTTGACACATTACTAACTGTGGGGGGGCGTGGCTACATGTGACACGTCACTGATCTCTGCTCCCTGTGATCAGTGACGCTGTTACTAGGCAGAACGGGGAGATGCTTGTTTACGTTAGCATCTCCCCGTTCGTCCTCTCCGTGAGGCGATCAAAGGTATTCCCAACTCACGGAGCTCCCGGCCGGGGCGCGCACGCAATGGAACCGCAGCAAATGCAAAGGGACGTACGGGTACGTCCATTTGCCCAGCCGTGCCATTCTGCCGACGTAAATCGGCGTGCGCCGGTCGGTAATCGGTTAAAGACTTATGCCCTATGCACACAATCAGAAATTCCGTCAGAAAAAGCTTGGATGGTTTTTCCGACAGAATACCGCTCAAGCTTGTATTGCATACACACGGTCACACAAGTTCTCGGAACTTTCGAATGTCAAGAACACGGTGATGTACAACACTACGACGAGCCGAGAAAATGAAGTTCAATGCTTCCGAGCTTGCGTCAAAGTGTTTCCGGGCATACGTGATTTTTGCGCGTCCGAATTGCATACAGACGGACGCATTTTTGGATAGGAACTTTTTCCGACCGAAAAATAGAGAACCTGCTCTCAATCTTTTGCTGGTTGGAATTCTGCCAGCAAAAGTCTGATGGAGCATACACACAGTCGGAATTTCTGACCAAAAGCTCACATCTGACTTTTGCTGGCGGAATTTCTGATCGTGTGTACGGGGCACTAGGTCTTTCTTTTAGAGAGATTACACAGAGAGCCAAAATGCCAGTGAGTACAGTTTCCTACACCATCAAAAAGCAGTTGGAAACGAACATTAGGAGGTCTGGCAGACCCAAAGCCACAACCGATTTAGAAGACAAGATTCTGAGAAGCAATAGCTTGCGTGACAGGCACCTCAGAAGACGCCAGCATTAACTAGTTCCCGACTGGCTCACGCCAATATACGGCGGCAGAATGGCACCACTGCGCGAGTCACCGTACCCATATTGCGCTCGCGGGGCACGCTCCTCTGCCGTGCTCACGACGATCGGATTCATTACAGAACCGATCAGTCTTCAGGTCCAGGCCAATAATTTCTGGCCTGGACCTGCTGATCGGTTAATACTGTAAGTGTAAACACAGGCAGGGGAAGTGATGTCCTCTCCCCTCGTGGAATTCTTTTTGGTTCCAGAAAGAGGACATCTGAGTTATACCAACACTACATAATGACAGTACACGTAGGCACACTTTTCACTCCCGGATCCCCCCCCCCCCCCGCAGTTAACCCCTTCACTCCCTGTCAGTGTCACCAAGTGCAGTTTTCAGATTTTTCACTGATCACTGTACTGGTGTCATTTGTGACTCTATTCAGCATTAGAGCAGTTAGTAGTAGGCCCAGGTAGCTTTAGGGAACCCCCCTAATAAAAGTTTTAACCCCCCGATTGCCCCCTAGTTAACCCTTTCACCCCATGTCACCAGTGATCACCGTATTCGTGTCACGGCTGATGCTTGTTAGTTCGTGTTTTTTTTTTTTTTTTTTTTTTTTTAATAGCGTCAGGGTACCCGCAGTATATATTACCCAATAAAGGTTTAACCCCCTGATCACCCGGCGTCAGCGTCAGATTAGTGCCAGTAGCGCTTACACCCACGCACGCATCATACACCTCCTTTAGTAGTATAGTGTCTGAACAGATCAATATTTTTGATTTGATCAGATCTATACTAGCGTCTCCAGTAGTTTTGGGTGGCTAAAAATGCAGCGTTAGTGGGATCAGCCCAGATACCTGCTAGCACCTGCGTTTAGCCTCTCCACCCAGCCCAACCAAGTGCAGTATCAATCGATCACGGTCACAAAACACAACACACATAACTGCAGCGTTCGCAGAGTCAGGCCTGATCCCTGCGAACGCTAATAAAGGTGAAAGGTGCGGCAGAATGTCCCAATCCCAACACCTTTTTTTTGTATATACATATGACCTCGGTGGTGTGGATGTGTCATTGCCGTCATCCCATATAACAATTTATAAATTTTGGAATCTCTAAGGGGATTTTTAAGGCAATGAAATATAGATTGAAAATTTGATTAAAAAGTCAATTTATTAATATAAGTCAAAATTAAAGGGATACAAAATCATTACAGTGGTAACACATAAATAGATAATAACAATTCAAAATTTAGGTCAAAATATGATCTGTATTAAGTAACAATAATTCCATAAAAGAGAAGTGTAGGAGAAAAGGTGATGTATCTCACTACCCCTTGAGGTCACCAGAGGTGACCACCGTAGTGTGGAGTAGTGGAATTCCAACGCGTTTCAACATACATATTTCACAAGTCTTCTTCAGGGAAATACATCACAGTCTAGAAAACCAAGAATCATAATTTTACAATCAATAAAAATTGTATATAAATGTGTATATCCTCCATCAAAATGAGAATATCACAGACACTCACGTCCTCCCAGGGCATCTCAAAAATTTAGTGCGATCACTCATGTCAAGACAGGGGGTCCCACGCCTCAGGATGTTGATACTGTCCTATAACTCTACAAGACGACTGGATACTGAAAAGATCCCAGTGTTGGGCGTTTTGCAGCATAAAATAGCTGTCTAGAAAAATAGGGCAAATTAATATCCGATAGCGAGAGGAGCAGAGAGAGAGAGAAAAAGAAGAAAAGGAAAAAGAGAGAAAAAAAGGGGAAAAAAGAAGAAAAGAAGAAGAAGAAAAAAAGGGGAGAGAGAAAGAAAGAAAAGGAGAGAGAGAGGCAAAGATCTCCCACCCTCACATCTAAGCCCCCCATAGCGCCCATAAGCCAGGAAAATATAGCAACCCCGCCCACACCTGAGGCATGACCACATATAGGACGCCAGGGACGGCACAATGGCGCCATTCTTTCCTCGGCATGTACCGAGGCTTTTTAGGGCTTACCCGGCCGGGGCTGCACACGGATTTTGGGCTCCAGGATATGCAACTCTTGCCTCCAAAATGTAAGTTTTTTGCTGAAAGTGTGTTGCTTCCAATAGGGAGACATATATTGGTTGCTATATTTTCCTGGCTTATGGGCGCTATGGGGGGCTTAGATGTGAGGGTGGGAGATCTTTGCCTCTCTCTCTCTCTTTCTCTTTCTCTCTCTCTTTCTCTCTCTCTTTCTCTCTCTCTTTCTCTCTCTCTCTCTCTCTCTCTCTCTCTCTCTCTCTCTCTCTCTCTCTCTCTCCCTCTTTCTCTCTCTCTCTCTCTCTCCCTCTTTCTCTCTCTCTCTCTCCCTCTTTCTCTCTCTCTCTCTCCCTCTTTCTCTCTCTCTCTCTCCCTCTTTCTCTCTCTCTCTCCCTCTTTCTCTCTCCCCCTTTTTTTTTCTTTCTTTCTTTCTTTCTTTTTTTTTTTCTTCTTCTTTAATTCTTTTTTTTCTTTTTTCCCCCTTTTTTTTTCTCTCTTTTTCCTTTTCTTCTTTTTATCTCCCTCTCTGCTCCTCTCGCTATCGGATATTAATTTGCCCTATTTTTCTAGACAGCTATTTTATGCTGCAAAACGCCCAACACTGGGATCTTTTCAGTATCCAGTCGTCTTGTAGAGTTATAGGACAGTATCAACATCCTGAGGCGTGGGACCCCCTGTCTTGACATGAGTGATCGCACTAAATTTTTGAGATGCCCTGGGAGGACGTGAGTGTCTGTGATATTCTCATTTTGATGTAGGATATACACATTTATATATAATTTTTATTGATTGTAACATTATGATTCTTGGTTTTCTAGACTGTGATGTATTTCCCTGAAGAAGACTTGTGAAATATGTATGTTGAAACGCGTTGGAATTCCACTACTCCACACTACGGTGGTCACCTCTGGTGACCTCAAGGGGTAGTGAGATACATCACCTTTTCTCCTATACTTCTCTTTTATGGAATCATTGTTACTTAGTACAGATCATATTTTGACCTAAATTTTGAATTGTTATTATCTATTTTTGTGTTACCACTGTAATGATTTTGTATCCCTTTAATTTTGACTTATATTAATAAATTGACTTTTTAATCTAATTTTCAATCTATATTTCATTGCCTTAAAAATCCCCTTAGGGGTTCCAAAATTTACCAATCCCAACACCTATGGGATCATGACAGACAGATAATAAGTTGAATTAAAAATGATTAAAAAAAATAAAATAATAAATACTTATCTGCTCGTGACAGCCAGTCTTTAATTGGTTAACTCTCAATCAACTGCCAATCGTGTATCTTAATAAAGGAAAGAGATGCGTCACTAGCAGGCAGACTGAGAGAAGAAGACATAAGATAACTTGTGACATATACTTACTGTACCTGCTGTTATGGAAACCTTGTTGTGCAGGATGATGAATCGCGCCGCCGCTGATGATGGGGATGCCTGAATGCATCGCTGACCATGTCGGCTCCTTTGCCTGATGTCCGGCGTGATGTTTCCCGTGCTAACGTGGACGTGGTGGATGCCTGCGGGGGCGGTATTATCATTTCTGAACCCGTGATATCTTCCTTTTAATCTGCCCTACTGCTTCTGGTTCCAGGTCAGGCTTACAGGGGCGTTTATCTCCTGCAGGTCCGCCTTAAGCCAACGTCACTTCGGGCCCATCTTCTGAGTGCGTCATAGCTCTGCCCGCTGATCGGCTTGATGGACAGGGCAACGACGCAGATAGGCCTGGAAAAAAATTAGAGGACACTCAAGAGACCTCGCCGGTTCAAATCCCCTGTAGGTCGTGTGACTGGGGATAAAGAAAAAAGGTAATATAATTGGTACAATGAATTCTCAGGATGATTCATATGCTACAGGATTTTGTAACAAAAGAAGTATTGAATCCTCTTCTATTACACAGTCTTTAAGGAGTGTTGATTGTAATCATTCTGAGTATGCTATGTTTTCAGACATGGGACGTGCTCCTATTGAATCGGATGTGATGGCATTGCACCCTGTGCTACCTAAAACTAAGAATGCATCCATCCCTGCTGCTATTCCTGCAAGTGGTGAGTCGGAAGATTTGTCTCCAATTAAAAGCAATTTTTTTCCTGATACGTACTTAAGAGAAGTTATTGCGTGCAAATTGTCACCTTTGCGATTCCATTTAAATGGTGCATTAAAGGAGAAAATATGGAAGGGTGATTATGTCGACATTCTAAGTCTGCTCCTTTTCCATAAAGAATTTAGACATGATAAGAAGGAAGTGATAAATTTGATGACGATAAACGTAAGTTACCCCCTCGATCGTTTAACAATTGGCTGCAAGCATTTTGCATTTATTAGAGTGTACTGGGTGAAAAGCGCCCTGACTTATGCTGCGGTTTATTTCAGCATGTTGAGATAGTACTTGAAGCTTATAAGAATTTTCTGGGCCTCTCATGGTTTGCCTATGATGAATCGTTTCGCCAAAAGTTGTCAGCACATAGATCATTGAAGGGGGGGGGGGGTTGTGGCTTAATCTTTTAATTCCACAAAAGCAATTTCCAAAACCTCAAGTATCTAATACACACACATACTTATTGATGTGGAGTTTGTTTCCACTTTAATGATGGGCAGTGTAAATGGCCCAACTTGTGCAAGTATAAACATGAGTGTAATTTTTGTGCGGGCTCTCATCCTGCGTCATGTTTCTTTAAGAGATCTTTTGCTAATGTATCAGTCTCTTCTAAGGAGCCCTTTCTCAAAAGCAGCCTCTCTGGTGAGGCTCACAAATATGTTGCCATGGCTCCGTCTGTACCCAGAACATCAGTAAGCGGAAATTTGCATGATGGTTTTTTGTTTGGTTTTGTTCTGCCTTTAAGGGCTCTGGTTGTGTGATTTTTGAGAACCTAGGGTCTAAGTACTACATTCGGATATTGTACGAGTAAAATTGTTGAAGGAGATTGGTGAAGGCAGGATTGCTGGCACTTTTCAGGAACCTCCTTTTCCAATTTTTCGGGTGTCCCCTTTAGGAATCATACCCAAGAAGGAACCAAGTACTTATAGACTGATGCACCACTTGTCGTATCCATACGGGCTTTCATTGAATGATGAAATTTATCCAAATTTTTGCTCAGTTCATTATTCTTCTTTTGATGCTTTACGCATAACTAGAAGCGTTGGTAGTTTAGCCTTACTTGCGAAAGCTGATATTAAGTCGGCATTTCGTCTGCTGCCCATACACCCTTCGGCCTTTAATTCCTTGGGTTTTCGATTTGACGATAAGTTTTATTTTGATCGCTGTCTCCCTATGGGGTGTTCTCTGTTCTGCCATTATTTTGAATTGTTCTCTTCCTTTATTGATTGGGTGGTTCGCCATAAGACTGGTTTGGACTCAGTTTTTCATTATCTCGATGATTTCTTGTTTGTTGGTAGATCTAATTCCAATGATTGTTTGTTTCTTTTCGCTGAGTTTCGGATTGTTTGCAAGGACATTGATTTTCCTTTGGCGGAAGAGAAGTCTGTGTATCCTACTTCTTGTCTAGAATTTCTGGGCATTCAATTTGATACAGTTGGCATGGAATTTAGACTGCCGATTGTGATAAAATTTTGCGCATTCAAAAATTGTTGGTTTTTGTTATGTCTAGGACGAAGGTGAGTTTGAAGATTTTACAATCGTTGCTAGGTTTGCTGACATTTGCATCCATGATGCTGATTGGTCGGGTTTTCTCTAAACGTCTTTATCGTGCGATTTCCAGTTGTTGTTCTCCATCTCAATTTGTGCGTGTTACTTCTGACATTGTTGCAGATTTACGGGTTTGGTAGTAGTTTATACGTACGTACAATGGTGGTTCCATGTGGCGATTTCCTTTTTGTTCTGCATCTGCTTTACATTTGCATACTGATGCTGCTGGATCATGTGGTTACGGTGCATTTTGGAATGGCCATTGGTCGGCTGCTGTTTGCCCTGATACATGGAAATCTAGAGGTTTTTCATGTAATATTGTATTATTGGAACTGTTTCCAGTTTTAGTGACTCTGGATCTTTGGGGTTCTCAGTTGGTTAACAGGTGGATATTAATTCATTCGCATAATAAAGGCGCTGTTTTTGCTATAAACTGTTTATCGTCAAAATCTTTACCTGTTATTTCTATACTAAGACAGATTGTATTTAGATGTTTGAGGTTTAATATTTGGTTAAAAGCTAAATATATTCCTGGTATTGAGAATATTGCGGATTCTTTGTCTTGTTCACAGATTCAAGAATTTCGGAAGTTGGTGCCGGATGCAGATCAAGTAGGTCTGGATTGTGCTCCGCACTTATGGGCAGTGGTGTGACCCCAGTCATTTCGGCGATTAGTTCCATTGCGCCTTCTACATGGTCACCTTACTGTTCAGCGTTGAATTTATGGCATTCTTTTTTAGCCTCTTCCAATTTAGCTCATGATTCTTTCTCTGAGAATTTGGTATTGTCATTTTTGGATTATTTGATGTCGGCTTCTTACTCGTACATAGTAAAGACATTGGCTGGGATATCCTTTTTTAAGCTTTTGATGGGAGCAGCTTCCTGCATGCAATTTTTTTGCTGTCAAGTGTGCGTTTAAAGGAGGTGATGCGGGATCATCGCCGAGGGAGGAGCCAGATGTGGGTGAGGTCGGACTGCTTGGGCTGAGAGTGGGGAGCTCGGCGTCCCTCCAGCCGTGATGCAGGCTAAGAGCTCACGGACCACACGCTAGCCTCCCGCCCCCTCATCCCGGTGTGCCGCGCGGTGTACGCGGTTCTCGTCCTCCCCTCCAGCCTGCTCTTCGGCTCACGGAACCAGCGGCAAGGGGGAAGGCGGTGGGAGCGGCGTCCCCAAGCAGCAGTAGCCGAGGGCAGTTATGGCCCGGAGCGTGGTCGGGCTCGTCGTGCCATCCCCCATCTCGTGTTGAAATAAGCAGATGACTGGCGGTGAGATCCGCAAGAAGGTGAGTGCCTGTGGAAGGGGTGCCGTAGCCCGTTTAGCTGGAGCGGAAGACTGCAAGTGACAGCGGTTTGAAAGAGAACCCAGGTACAGGTGGAAGCCCCGGGAGTTGAAATGAAAAAAGTAACAGTGCAATAGGAAGCTTGGTGGGTAAGACCTTGTCTAATATTCTATCTAAAATGGAGGGTAAGTAACCCCATCACTTAAGATTTAAAGCTATATGGATATTTTTACTTCAAGGGACTGATGCCTTTAGCTGCAATACTTAGTGACTGACCTAAAGTATTTTTATACCATTGATGTAACAATTCTCCTAAAGCGCATATAAGCTACGTATAATAGGACCCCCCTGGCATAAGGGGAGACATGAATGGTGGGTGGCGGTAAGAAAGAAGCCACAAGGGTACTAGCAGCCCCTGCATTTTGGAGCACCTGGGGGGGGTAGGAGTTCGCTCCCCCTGGTCTGGGGTTGTACTCGAACAAAGCATAACCAGTCTTACATTACATACTCAAGGCCGGGGGTCCAGGTGGGAGTGTAATTGCTGCTAAGACAAGGAGAAGGCACCCAAGTGGACTCTGAACGAATTTGAGCAATTAAAGAATTGGTGGAAGCAACAATCGGTACCACGTCACCTGTCAACACCATTAGGTAATCTCTCTCCAGACGGTCTGCCTACCCCACCGGTTCTCCCTCCCAGGGGCAGAAAGGAACAGGGAAATGAGAGGCAAGTCAACAAGAGGGGCCACAGTAAACCCACCCAGAACCAGCTCAAGCCCAGGCACCATTAGGAGATACATGGTGAATGAGGGTAGTAGAAATGAGAGCCCGGGTAAATCAATAGGGGCAACAGGTGCAAAAAATAAAACCCCAGAACGCCCAGGTAAAACGGGGACAAGAAGACAAATGGCCGAAGGGGATACTAGACCCCCAGGGAGCGATACAGGAGCAGAAATGCCAGTGGAGATCCAGCAGGATAGAATTCTCCCCACCAAGGAGGAAATAGCTGAAATGTTCGCAAGGCTGGAGGTCTCAATTAAGGAGGAGATTAGTATTGTGCATGAAAACACGAGTCACATTTTGAAAGGAGTGCAGGAAGTGGAATCCATAGCTGATAAGCAAGGAGTCGATATCCAAAAATTGAAACATCAGATGGAAGTTATGCAGATCGAACAAAGAAACATCAGATACAGAATGGAAGACCAAGAGAACCGAAGCAGAAGAAAGAACCTCCGGATCAGAGGTCTCCCGGAACCGTAAGAAGAAACAGAGAACCTACAGGTTAAAATAGAAGCAATCTTCAAAGATCTGGTGAATCCAATAGAAGCAGGCAGAAAGCTTAAGCTGGATAGGGTGCACAGAATAAGAAAACAACTAGAAATCAGGGGGGATGCACCACGCGATGTCATCGTGCGATTTCATAACTATTCGGATAAAGAGCAGATAACTTCCAACTTAAAGAAAAACCTTCAGGCAAAGTATGGAGAAACAAATCTGCACATCTTCCAGGACCTCGCAGCGGAGACCCTCAACAGGAGAAGAATTCTGAAACCACTTCTGGCAACCTTGAAATCGAATGGAGCTCAATACTCCTGGGGCTTCCCCGCCTGCCTAATTGGTCGCAAAGAGGGCCGAATGGCCATGTTAAGATTCCCGGAAGAAACTCAAAAATTCTGTGAACGCCTAGAAATATCTTTAATAGAAATCCCGGGTTGGTGGGAGAAAAACACCAACCAGGAACCAATAGGGGAAATACCCACCTGGAAACCTGTAGTTAATACAAATAGAACATAAGGGCGAAAAATAGCTCTGAGGACTCAGGGGAGCTTCATCATAGATATATATGTATTCTGCTTATTGGCCACGGGGTCGGTGGAGGGGGGTGGGGGATGAGGGACCGGGAGGTGGGAGGTGTGCGGGAGGGAGGACCGGGGCAGGCAGCCACCCCATAATCAGCGGGAAACCTGCGGTCTCAAATGAATCCCACCCCGAGCTCAACCTCTGGGGGACAACCAGGGGGCCGGGTGGAGGAGGGGGGCCACGGTTATTTTTTGGGTCGAGTCAAGACCCGTCTCACCCCCAAAAGATTGGGGAAGGGAGAGGGGGGAGGGAGATGGGGTGCTGGGGGAGATTGGGGGGAGGGGAGGTTGGGGGGGTGTTGTGGGAAAGGGAGGGGGTGGGGGGCAAGAGAGGGCCTAACAAAGCTAATGGCACCAGGAGCCTGCCTTTCAGAAGGTAGAAAACAAATAAGAGTGAGTGATGACACCTAATCTAAAAATTATCTCTTATAAAGTAAGGGGACTGAATGCCTGTGTAAAACGAGCAAATATTTTAGGGGGATTGAAGTTCCTGAAGGCTGAGGTGGCAATGCTTCAAGAGACACACCTAAGTGCCAACAGGAACCAAAAAATCTTCTCCAGAGACTTCCCAGTCTGGTACTACAGCGACTCGCCAATTAGGGGAGCAAGAGGAGTGGCCATAGGGTTTGCCAGGGGAACTAGATTTGAACTGGAGGAGAGACTATCCGATCCGGAGGGGAGGTTTCTCTTCCTGAAAGGTAAAATTAATGGCCGGAAGTGCTCCCTGGCAAACATCTATGGGCCAAACAAAAATACTTATAGAAGAGTAATGAGCATACTGACAAAATTCGGGGAATTCAAGACGGGGAGGGCTATCGTAGGTGGGGATTTCAATTTGTGTCTGGACCCTGAGAGGGATCGTTCGTCGCATGCCCGGGGGAGAGGGGAAGTGTGGGCCGGGAAACTCAAAAAGAAGCTGCACCAGCTCCAGCTGGTGGACGTATGGAGGATCCAACAAGGGGGTACAAGGGACCACACTTACTACTCCCCCGTGCATGCGACATATTCGAGACTTGATTTTTTTTCTGGTAGAACATAGGTTGTTGGAAGAGATTACAGGGGCAGCTGTTGGCAATATGACATTCTCGGACAATGCACCCGTGAGCTTACACATAAAAATAGGTGAAACTGATACACAGGGCGCGGGGTGGAGACTAAATGAAGATCTGTTATCAGACAAAGATATCCTAAGGAGAAATAACGAAGAGCTGGAGTGGTTCTTTAAAATCAATACTCCCGGGGAGGTAAACGAGGCTACAATCTGGTAAGCCCATAAAGCATACATAAGGGGCATATTCATGATGGTAGGGGGGGGGGGATAAGAGATTGAAAAGTCAAATGCTAGCCCTGACTAAAGAGATCCAAGAATTAGAGCAACAACATAAAGCATCAGGTGGTAGGGAGGTATGGATAAACCTACTTAAAAGGAGAGAAGAGCTGAGGGCCTCTTTGGAACAGGAAACACGTAAAACTTATTATTTGGTTAAAAAAGAGAGATACATCAATAGCAATAAACCTGGCAGGATTTTAGCAAGGACCCTAAAAAAAAAGAAAACGAGCAACTATATCGAAAAAATCAGGACCAAGTCGGGGGAAACTAAGCACAAAACGCGGGACATAGCGAAAGCTTTCCAAGCGTTCTATGGGGCACTGTATGCAATTAATGCAGATAACTCTCAGGAGCTGGATAAATATAAGCACGAGGCTAGCAAAACGTTTTTAAACGAGGCAAACTTAACAAAAATCACGGAAGAAGACCGTGACATGTTAGTTCCTGTAAGGTCACGGGGGCATCTAAGGAGGGCCATCCAGGATATCCCAAACGGGAAAAGCCCAGGGCCTGATGGGCTGACTGCCCTCTACTATAAAAAACTACAGGAACCACTGCTCCCTATATTGTGCTCTTACATTAATGGGATTGGGGAAAGTTGGGAGATGAGAAAGGAAGCACTCGAAGCAAGTATCGTTGTCATAAGGAGGAAGGGAAAGGATTGCACTTTGTGCTCCAGCTATAGACCCATCTCCCTCCTGAATGTCGATACGAAGATTTTCGCAAAGATTCTCGCTGATAGATTGAAAAAGGTCATAAAAGAGGTGATCCACTCCGATCAAGTGGGATTCGTACCTGGGAGGGAAGGGAGAGATAACATTAATGGTGGCCCAGATAATGAAGGACAGGGGAGCCCCAGGACTACTCCTGTCGATGGATGCTGAAAAAGCATTCGACAGGGTAGACTGGGGCTTCATGTGGAACACCTTGGAAGAGTTTGGTATAGGTAACAAAATGATTAGAAGGATTAAGGCCCTGTATACCTACCCCACCGCCAGAGTTAAAATAAATGGTACCCTATCCGATCCCATTGCGCTGCACAATGGCACCAGGCAGGGGTGCCCGCTCTCCCCGCTGCTATTCGTGCTGACATTGGAGCCGTTGTTGGCTAGGATAAGACTCAGTCCTGATATCAGTGGGGTTAAAATTGGGGAAGAAGAATATAAATTTGCAACACACTGTTTCTAAAGTTCATATGGAGGGGGAAGAAACCACAAATTAAGTATGCACAATTAGTGAATGTTAAGAAGAGGGGGGGTTGGGGGGCACCAGATATTAAAAAATATTACACAGCAATAGTATTATCACGTATTCCGGATTGGGTGAACAATAATAAAGATAAGCAATGGGTGAAAATAGAGAACACAAGGAGTGGGGCTGATCTGGGTAAAAATGTATGGATACCACCACAATACAGAAAACTGTGCACAAAAACATTTGATATCACTAAACACGCTTTAAACACATGGGATAAAATATACACTAGGGAGAAGTGGGTATACAACTCACCACTAGTCCCGCTTAAGGACACAGATTACTTTCCGCCGGGGAGGGAGAAATTGGCTGGGAGATGGATTTTATGTGAAGAGGCCCAGCTCAAAGATATTACCAGTCAGGGAATGCTGTGTACCTACCAGGAACCTAAAGCTAAAGACAATTGGTTTGTTATGGATAACTGGAAGTATAGGCAGTTGAAACATTTTGTCGAATCCCTCCCGCAGCCAATAAGGTCGATGGAAGACCTTCACCCCCTTGAAAAATATGTATTAAGAAAAATAGGAGGGGAGGAATGTCCAGGATATATAGAACTCTGATTAGAATGGGAGAGGTGGAGCGCCCAGGATTTCTCAGGAAATGGGAGCAGGAATTAGGAAAAAAGATCAGGATGGAATATAAAGATTATGTGCAAAAAGAAAAGGCCACAATGATGTGAAAGTAACAAGGGATAAGTTTGACTTAAAAGTTGAAACAACATCCTCCTACGAATAGTACTTGGCTGATGTGGCAAAAAAAAAAAAAAAAAGAAAGGAAAAAAAAGTGTGCGTTTTAAAGTCTATCGAAAGAACCATATGGTTGCTGATTCCAGATTACCAATATCAACTGATTTATTGTTTGGGATTGGTGATTCTCCCAGCAATGTCTGTTACTCTCCATTTGAGGCTTTGCTGTTTAAGTTGGCTTTTTACTTATGTTTTTTCTGAGCTTTTTGGGTTTCTGAGCTATTGCCTATGAAAATTGGAGATGGCTAGGGTATTTTGTTCCAGGGTGTTTATTTAGCGTTTAACTCTTTCTATCCTGTTGAGAAAGGGCAAAACTGATTCCGTCGGGAAAGGACGTTGGATCAAGTTACAGGGAAATGTAGGATCTAATGTTTGTGTTTTAGATTTAGTTCATCAATATTTGCAGTTACGTCCACCTAATTCCTCTTCCTTTCTGCTACATGAGAATGGGAATCCTTTTAACTGTCTATCATTTTAAGGCAGTATTGAAGAAATGTCTGTTGCACTTGAAGTTAGGTCATCTACATATCACTTTACTCATTACTCATAGGAGCAGCCACTGAAGCAGCTAAGCTAGGTTTAAATGATGAGATGATTCATTGTATTGGTAGATCTAACTGCTTTCATTCCTATGTTAGACCTAATGCTTCTTTTTAATTTCCGGTCAAGTTATTAATATCTGGATAATCGGCCATACTTTTGTATTTTGGGCCAAGCATAGAGCTGACGTAGGAACTATGGTTCTAACCTGGGTATGGCACTTGACTCATTTAAAGTTCATTGGTTTGGAAGAAAAGGAATGCAATGGAAAATGCTTTGCGACACTTTGTCTCCCTTACATGAAAGGTGGCCGGTGCCTAAGGTTCTTATTTTACATTTATCAGGGAATGATATTGGTAAATGTAATACATTGGAGTTGATTGTTAAAATTAAATTGGATTTACAATGTATACATGCTGTTTTACCTGATACGATTTTGTTTTTTTCCGAAATAGTCCCTCGTTTGGCTTGGCTTACTTCTTCGGAGTTTCGTTACTTCGAAAAAATTTGCAAGCGAGTAAATAGAGCAATGGCTAAATTTATGCCTTCTGTAGCTGGTTTCTCCTTCCGGCATGTTAACTTGGAAGGAGGACTGTCAGGCTTCTACAGATATGATGTCCATTTATCTGACATTGCTCTTGACATTTTCAACCTTGATAGGCAGACCTGTGTTGAATTGGCTGTCACTCTGGGGGTGTGCCAGGCTATTTAATTATGCCTGGCGTATGGGATGTTGTTTTATTGAGTTGTGTAATAGCTCAAGCTTATATATAGCTGAGCTATATTTAGTATTATATATATGATAAATATATTATAAGTTGTACTTAAAATATTTAAGTGAATTAAATATTTGATGTAAAAGATGTTAATAATTTTAAATATATTATACTTATAATAAAGGGCCACGGCCTATTACACCACAGGTGCTGCAGTAATGTGTTTCATTAGTATGAATGTTCAATGAACCCCTCAGTTTTTTTGGTAGCGATTGAAGCAGGCTCTGACAATCAGGTGCTCTTTTCTGCCTTTGAGTAGCACTAGTTGTACCTATAAATTTAGAGGCCAAAATGTCCAATCGGAGGTTCACTAGTGAAGAGGCCTACATGTTTCTTAGCATGACAGATGAGAGTGAATAAGTCACCCATCTGTCAGATTCAGGGTCAGAATATGAACCCGTAGACGGCAGCGGCACCCTGACAGATGGTTTTGACGATGGAGTAGTGGTCCCTGCTAAGGTCAGGCATACCCGACCCTGTTCTGTTGTTGAGGTGCAAGAACTGCAGGGCTCTCGTATGGAGCAGAGAGCCAGTACTAGTGCCGCTCATCCTGGTGAACTGTCGAGCACCAGCAGCCTAGTACATCCTGGTCATACATCCAGCACTGCAGTATCACGTGGCGAGTCCCATAAGTGCAGTTCAAGCTGGTGCGACGGCTAGCACAAGTAGTGTCCCGCAGCCACCAACAAGACAAACACAGGCCCGTCGAGCCCATAGTACCCTTCCTGCAGAATATGCTAATCCTAATTGGGAGCCCACCACTTCTGCAGCACCTGTACTTCCCCAATTCACTGGCCAAACCAGAATTCAGGTGGAAACAGTTGATTTTCCGTCGCTTGATTTTTATTTGCTGTTTTTCATGGAAGATCTCTATAGATCTATTGTGGACCAAAGCAATTTATATGCTGGTCAATTCATCGCCGCTAATCCCCATTTGACCCTTGTCAGAGAATGGAAACCTATTACGGTTTCGGATTTTAAGACCTTTCTGGGCCTATCCTTCCTGATGGGCATAATTTAAAAAAAAGTGAGTTGTGGTCATATTGGTCCACTGACCCAATTCGCCATATGCCTGTGTTCTCTGCTTTCATGACCAGGTCACGATAAGAGAAGATCTTGTGATTCATGCATTTTAATGACAGTGAACTGTGTTGTCCTCAGGGTGACCCTGGTTATGATCGGCTCCACAAAGTTCGGCCCCTCGTAAACCACTTCAACCAACAGTTCGCAGCCTTGTTTACTCCTGATCAAGGCGTTGGCGTTGAGGAGTCCCTAATTAAGTTTTCTGGCCACTTGTCTTACAAACAGTATCTTCCCAGTAAGCCTGCCAGATCCATATCAAGTGGTCAAGATGTATAAGCTCTGTGACAGGGCAACGGGCTATACGTATATTTTTAAGGTTTACAAGGGAAAAGATCGTCACGTGGAGTCCGAGAACTGCCCAGACTACATAGGGAGCGCTGGCAAGATTGTTTGGGGCTTGGTGTCACCCTTATTCGGAAAGGGGTACCGCTTGTACGTGGACAATTATTACACAAGCATGCCACTTTTTAGTCACTTGTTTGATCATGGAATTGGCGCATGTGGCACCGTGCGATCTTATCGCCAGGGGTTACCCCAGTGGCTTGTAGAGTCCCGACTGGGGGAGAGAGCCTGCTTGAGAAGTAATAATTTCCTAGCAGTGAAGTGGAGGGATAATCGGAATGTTTTCGTTCTGTCCTCCCTTCACGCAGATAGGAATTCCAACGGCGACTGGTCTTGTGGAGAAACCCCTCTGTGTCCACGAATACAACCTAAATATGGGAGGGGTGGACCTCAACGACCAGTTGATGGCGTCATACTTAATTGCCCATAAGTCCAGACGCTGGTACAAAAAAGTGTCTGTATACTTATTCCAATTGGCTCTGCTGAACGCTTATGTGCTATGCAAAGCGTCAGGACAAACTGGATGCTTAAATTCCAGGAGGAGATCATCACAGCTCTTCTGTTTCCAGATGGTTCTGTTAACTTCCCAATGCAAATGCAGTGAGCCGGCTGCATGAGAGGCATTTTCTGTATGTCCTCCCTGGTACCCCTACCCAACGATCGTCCCAAAGAAGATGTTGTGTCTGTAGAAAACGCAGATATAGGCGTGACACCAGCTATTTATGTCCCTCCTGCCCATCCTGGTCTTTGCATCTGTGAATGTTTTGAACGCTACCACCCACTAGTGGAGTATTAGCGTAGGGTACATCACTGCACAGTCAAAAGACACACTTTCACAGGGTCTACAAAGATGCCATCGCATTTTGAGAGACCCAAACCTGGAAACGTCAGTTACAAATAAAAGTGTAAAAAAAATAAAATAATAAATCTATAAAATAAAAAAGCCAAAAACAATTGCCGTTTTATTTTTCTTTCTCTATTGTTCTTATATATGCCGAAGCAGGGGTGGAGGGGCGATTTGCCCTTAACATTAGGGGCGGATTGCCCCCATTCTTCTCTTATATTTTTGACTTTTTTTTTTGGCACAGATTGTTGTTTCATTGAGTTAATGCTTTATTGTTACCATTGTTTGCTTTTCAGGTACACCATTCAGCTGCAGCAGTGATTTATTTATCTTGACAGCAACAGCGTTTGCCCTCCACGATACATAAATCAGCGAATACAGCGCTGTAGGAGGTCATTTTACCACCACAGAAAAACAAAAAAACGGTGCATGTATGCCCATCATTAGAAGTGGGTGGATGCAGGGCGGTATTCTAATGGTGGGCATACCCACCAATCAATCTTTTTTCTGTTCAGCCCACAGGCTGCATGGGGAAAAAAAAAAACATTACAATATATGCTCAACAAGGACCAGCAACGTACTGGTATGTTGCTGGACTTTGAGTGGTTATGCCAGAATGATGCCTGCAAGTTTAGGTATCATCTCGGTATCGTTCTTTTCAGCCAGTGGTCGGTTTTCATGTAAAAGCAATCCTAGCGGCTTATTAGCCGCTAGACTGCTTTTACAAGCTCCCCTCCCACCATCTTCCATGGTTTTCTTGGGCTCTCCTGTCCCACCGGGGAACCTGAGAATGCATCCGGTGGTTCCACCAGCTGACCATAGAGCTGGCAGATTGAATGGCTCCAATCATCTCTATGGCCTAAGAAACTGGCAGATACAAGCATTTCATGACTTTGGTTTTGCCGGATATAAACAGCGCCATTGGGAAAGCATCTTATTACACCGATCTTGGTGTGGTCAGATGCTTTGAGGGCGGAGGAGCTCTAGAATCTAATAGACCCCCATTTTTTTTTTTTAAATAGTACTTGTCGCTACCCATCGCTATCATAGGGGATATTTACATTACCTGTGATAACAATAAAAATGATGAAAAAAATTAAAGGAACAGCATAAAAATAAAATAAAAAAAGGCAAAATAATAGAAAAAAAAAGCACCCCTGTCCCTCCGTGCTCGCGCGCAAAGGCGAACGCAAGCGCCGGTCTCATGCCATATGTAAACAGCAATTGCACCATGCATGTGAGGTATCACCGCGAATATCAGATCGAGGGCAGTAATTTAAGCAGTAGACTTCCTCTGTAAATCTAAAGTGGTAACCTGTAAAGGCTTTTAAAAATGTATGTAGTTTGTCGCCGCTGCACAGTTGTGCGCAATTTTAAAGCATGTCATGTTTGGTATCCATGTACTTGGCATAAGATCATCTTTTATATTTTACCAAACATTTTGGGCAATATAGTGTGTTTTAGTGCATTAAAATTCAAAGTGTTTTTTTTCCAAACAATTTTTGCTTTTGAAAAATCGCTGCACAAATACTATGTGAAAAAATGAATTGCAACTCCTACCATTTTAATCTGTAGGACCTTTGCTTTGAAAAAATATATATTGTTTGGGGGTTCAAAGTAATTTTCTAGCAAAAATAAAATATTTTTTCATGTAAACAAAAAGTGTCAGGGCTTTGACTTCAAGTGGTTAGAAGTGTGGGTGATGTGTGGCATAAGCTTCTAATGTTGTGCATAAAATACCAGGACAGTTCAACCCCCCCCCCCCCATGACCCCTTTTTGGAAAGTAGACAGTCCAAGCTATTTGCTGATAGGCATCTTGAGTCCATGAAATATTTTATCTTTTGCCACAGATTTCGGGAAAATTGCATTTTATTTTTTCACAAAGTTGTCACTAAATGATATATTGCTCACACATGACATGGGTGTGTATGGAATTACACCCCAAAATACATTCTGCTGCTTCTCCTGAGCATAAAATGGTGATTTTACTCCTCACTACCTATCACAGTTTCGGAGGCCCTGAAATGTCAAGATAGAGCAAAACCTTCCCAAATGACCCCATTTTGGAAAGTAGACACCTCAAGCTATTTGCTGAGAGGCATGTTGAGTATTTTGCAGCTCTCATTTGTTTTTGAAAATGAAGAAAGCAAAGGATTTTTTTTTTTTTATATATTTTTTCAAAACTTTGTGACAAAAAGCAAGATCTGCAAAATACTCAACATGCCTCTCAGCAAATGACCTTGGGGTGTCTATTTTCCAAAATAGGGTTATTTGGGGCTTTTTGTGCTATCTTGACATATCTGGACCTCCGAAACTGTGATAGGTAGTGAGGCGTGAAATCGCCATTTTACGCCCTTAGAAAGCCTAAAGGCGGTGCTTGGTTTTCGGGGTCCTGTACGCAGCTAGACTGCCAAAAAGTCCCACACGTGGTATCCCTGTACTCAGGAGAAGCAGCAGAATGTATTTTGGGGTGTAATTTCACATAAGCCCATGGCATGTTTGAGCAATATATCATTTAGTGACAACTTTGTGAAGAAAATTAATTAAATTTTTTTGGTTATTTTCCCGCAACGTGTGGCAAAATATAAGATATTCCATGGATTCAACATGCCTCTCAGCACATAGCTTGGGGTGTCTACTTTCCAAAATGGGGTCATTTTGGGGCGGGGGGTGTTGTGCTATCTTGGCATATCATAGCCTCTTAAACTGTGATAGGTAGTGAGGAGTGAAATCACAATTTTATGCCCTTAGAAATCCTGAAGGCGGTGATTGGTTTTCGGGGTCCTGTATTAGACTATTCTCCCAAAAAGTCTCACACGTGGAATCCCTGTACTCAGGGAATGCAGAAGAATGTATTTTGGGGTGTAATTTCACATATGCCCATGTCATGTTTGAGCAATATATAATTTCAGTGACAACTTTGTACATTTTTTTTTTTCCTGTAATTTTTCAAACACTTGTGACAAAAAAATAAAATATTCAATGTGCTCAACATGCCTCTCAGAAAATTCCTTGGGATGCCTACCTTCCAAAATGAGGGCCATTCGAGGGGGTTTTGTGCTGCCCTGCCATTATAGTACCTCAAGAAATGAGATAGGCAGTCATAAACTAAAAGCTGCGTAAATTCCAGAAAATGTACCCTAGTTTGTAGACGCTATAACTTTTGCGCAAACCAATAAATATACGCTTATTGAATTTTCTTTTTTACCCAAGACATGTGGCTGAATGCATTTTGGCCTAAATGTATGACTAAAATGGAGTTTATTGTATTTTTTTATTAACAAAAAGTATAATTTTTTTTTTTTATTCAAAATTTTCGGTCTTTTTTCGTTTACAGCGCAAAAAATAAAAACTACAGAGATGATCAATTACCACCAAAAGAAAGCTCTATTTGTGGGGAAAAAAAGGATGCAAATTTTGTTTGGGTACAGCATTCCATGACCACTTAATTACCAGTTAAAACAGCGCAGTGCCAAATTGTAAAAAGTGCTCTGGTCAGGAAGGGGGTAAAACCTTCCGGGGCTGAAGTTGTTAAGCATCTGATCTAAGTAAGCAAGATTGTGCAGATAAGTCTTCGAGCTGCAGGTTTGACAAGTCGAGTGGCTGTAAGAAAGCCATTGCTAAGATGGCAAAATAAGAAAAATAAGCTTGCCTGGACCATGAAACACCGCCAGTGGACTTTTGAAGACTGGAAGAAGGTCTTTTGGACTGATAAATCAAAATTTGAGATCTTTGAAAAGTAAGTTTCTGCATTACTCCCTCAATTCACCCGTAAGTGTAATATCTGGTGAACTCTTCCTTTGACTCCGCTTGGACGAATAAATCTTTTAATGATGATGAAATTTCTACCTAATATTTTTTCCTTAACACCTTGGTCTTTTTCCCTGAATCCCTCTTCCGTAAATTGGACGGTATTGTGGTGTCCTTTTGTCTAGGCTGAGCCCCATTTAGCCAAGACGACTCTACAACTTCCGCTATCTCATGGTGGTCTTGCACTTCCTAACTTTCTATTCTACCACTGGGCTGGTACTGGTTAACGTGCGGCGGTGACTCTGGGGGTGGCTCTCCTGGGTTCTTATGCGGCTTTAAGTAACCTGGTTTTTAAAGGCCCTCCAGCTTATCTACAGGACCTATGAAGGTTAAAGTCCGGATGTGGCCCCAAGCTCGTAACATATATAGGGCACCCTCCAAGTTTTCGCCACATCTTCCCCTGTGGTTTAATCCATCTCTTCCCCATCTTTATGTAATCCCTGACCCACACCAATGGGCTAAACGTAGAGTGACAACTTTGAAGCATGTAATTTTGCATGGTGAGATTATTCCTTTCCCGACCTGCGACATACGTATTCTCTGCCTGGGTCCATGGAGTTTAGATATTGGCAATTGCAACATGCCATTTGGGCCAAATTTCCAGACCCCCTCGTCTGATCCTGTTGAGCGCCTTCTGTCTTCAAATGTCGTGGGGAGAGTCTTTGTACCTCTGTCTGTGACCTATGATACTAAGTCTACCCGTACCCTTGACCGTTGGCTGGCTAGCTGATATCTCTGCCCTCAATGAGGACGACTGGGAGGACCGTGTCTCTCCTTATGTGACTTGATTTCAGCTAAGGACAGATTTATACAACTGAAATTCCTTCTCGGGGCATACTACACCCTCCCAGCAACTGGCCAACATTTACCTCCAGACAGACCCCGATGTGATCTGTTGAACTATATGGAGGATATTGAGGCTGATAGATACACTAAGCTCTTTAATTATTTACGCTTTATTTTATGCGTGAAATTAAATCTTGTTGCGGTGGAAGTCCACTACCCCTCCTACTCATGCTACCCGGCGGAAGGCTATTTAATTCAGTTTTGTCACTCTAATGCCCCGTACACACGGTCGGATTTTGTTCGGACATTCCGACAACAAAATCCTAGGATTTTTTCCGACGGATGTTGGCTCAAACTTGTTTTGCCTACACACGGTCGGAATTTCCGATCGACAACCACGTGGTCACGTACACCACGTACGACGAGACTAGAAAAGGCCGGTTCAGAACCAAGCGCGGCACCCTTTGGGCTCCTTTTGCTTTTGCCTTCTCGTGTTAGTAAAAGTTTGGTGAGAGACGATTCGCGCTTTTTCAGACTCGTGGCCTTCAGACCGTTTTCTGCCGTTCAGTTTGTGCTTGTGGGTTTGTATCTGCTCTTCAGTGCGTGCAAGCAAGTTCCGCGTGACTTTAAGGAGTCATTGTATTCTTGTTCGTTCGTTACTGGTTTTCAGGTCGCTCTTCACAGGCCTTGCTGTTCTTCAGTGCGTTCTGTTACTTCGTTCTGAGCAGCCGACCGTTTTCTAGCCATGTTTCGTATGCGTACTCCTCGTACAGTTCGTGCTGTGCGGGGGCTTGGTGTTGGGGTCCTGACCTTGACACAAGTCCAGTCCATGAACAGGGTGGGGAGGAGTTCATGGACCAAGAATTGGTTGCTTCAGCGTGACCAGTTCTGTCATATGCCTTTGCTCCGTGAGAATAATCCTGATGATTTCAGGAACTTTCTCAGGGTGACGGACCCCGTGTTTTACCGTCTGTTGGCTTCGCTGACCCCCTATATTAGCAGGCAGGATACCTGCATGAGGCAAGCCATCACTCCGGAGCAGAGGTTGGTCGCTACCTTGCGGTATTTGGCCACAGGGAGAAGCCTGCAGGACCTCAACTTCTCGACAGGCATCTCCCCCCAGGCTCTTCTTTGTGGACATTTACTGCTTGTGTTTGTTTGAGCTGACCCTGACAGAAATGTGGGGAGTCCAGAAAATGTTGTGATTGTGTAACCTTACAAAGCACTGTTGGCTGTTATTTACTAAATGCAAAGACACTTTGCACTACTACACTGAAACTGCACTTGTAGTGCAAAGAGTATTTGCCCTTAGGAAATTACCCCCATTTTCTCATCAAACAACAATTACATCACCCCAAAAATGTTGTAGCGTTGAGACAATAATCCACACATTCTTGATGAACAATCTTTTTAATATCAGCACAATCACATGTGCATTTACCAAAGGTTTTTCTGACAAACCGACATGTTTGTTGTATAACAATTTTTGTGGTGTCATTATCCAAAATCAAAATGTCCATTTTATAGAAAACAGGCCTGTGTAAAACCCACAAGAAAGACACAAATCTTGATCTTACAAAGTTCACATTTGGTAGAACTGGAAGGCAATATCAGACATCAGTATTTAGGAACTGGGTTTGATATAGCGTTCAGATGGGGTGAAGTCACCCCAGGAAAAGCCAAATTTGGAAGATGCACACAAATTTCACAATGTCAACTTGTGCTATCTGCCATCACGGGGGATCAAGGGACGTGTTTTGGGGGAGAAAGCCCTTCCTCACTGCTACTTTATTATTGAGGAAGGGGTTGCACCCCCAAAACGCGTCCATTGATCTCCCGTGATGGCAGATAGCACATGTTGGCACACTGTGTGCATCCTCCAAATTTGGCTTTGGGAAAAATCACAAAAACATTTCGCACATTGTAGCACACAAAAGAAGAAAGTGATTTGGAGGGGCTTTAAACTCGCCCCAAAACATCAATGATGTTTTTATATTTTGGAATAACATCATTGATGTTTTGCTTGATGTTTTGCAATTGTAAATTACACCCCATGATCTCCCCGATCAGGATCTGGGCACTTTCGGATGTGAAAGGATCTTCATTCACAACCTCACGATCACCTAAAAAGAGAGGAACCCCAAAATAAATTAGGTTTGCCAAAAAATGCCGCCATCCATCTCTTATGTGAGCCTGTGGTCGCAGACACTCACCTGTTGTGGTGACTAGTTCCACCACGTCTTCATCCTCCTGCTCTTCTTGTTTTGGGGGGATTTCCCCTTCTTCCAGAGGTGGGGGGTCTCTGGTCTCCTCGGATGAGGGGTGTCCTCCGAGTCTTTTATCCCCTATGTAAAACAAAAATGGTATAATTAGCACACAGATATTTGATGGCAGAACTATAAAGATGAAACATTGCTTGGAAGTGGGGTACAATTGTCGGTTTTAGCCGAGTTCCAAGATGTAGCTTTTTTAGTGTCCTTTGTCAACCTGCAATACTTTACCTGTTTGGTACAAGCTTCACAGATGTAGCCCCCCCTATAGTATACACTGGAGCACCTGTGTGGGCCCCTAATAAAAATGGTGTTCTGGGGTCCCACACTAGTGCTCCAGTGTCCAGATGTGAAAACAGCTGCTGAGTGTCCTCTCCTTACACAGAATCTAGTTTGCATTTCATTCTAGTAACAAAGCCATCTACACAACCCAATTCTTTGAAGACAAGTATAGGGCCTCAAAATGGTGGCCAAATGCATATGGCCTAAACAATGGTATTTTATAGTCCGAAAGAAAAATGTGTGATCCGAACGAATAATGTGCCCATGAACATGAAAGTTGCCATTTTAAACTGTACAACAGTTACTAAAAGCACATGGAGCAGCACGAACGTAATAAACACCAAAAAAATAGGAACACAGCACAACTACTTACTTTTTTGCAGCACTCTCCGGATCTTTCTGTACTGCTCATGTTCTCGTAATTTCAGGTCCGACCACCGCTTCCTGAGCTGATCTTTCGATCGTCGTACCCCGAAATTCCGGTGCAGACTCCTGACCACTTTCGCCATGATCTTGGCCTTTCGGACATTGGGGTTGGGGTAAGGCCCATACTTTCCCTCATAGTCAGCCCTCTTCAAGATGTCCACCATCTCCAACATCTCCCCAAAGGACATATTTGAGTCCTTTAATCTCCTTCTGGATCGGGACGTTTCAGGCTCCAGCCTTTCCTCCTCCTCCTCCTCGTTGCTACAGTTAGCACGATCCTGCTGTCTATCCGCAGTGTGCTCTTCCCCCACTGCGCCGAACGAAAAGGGGCGGGGAATAGACTAGAAAGAACGTCAGGGGCGGGCAGAGTTATACGCATGCGCAGTGTGTATAAAGCGTAATGCGCGCGTCTTACGTACGATCTGTGAGCGGAGGAAGGAGCATTGGACACGCCAATCGTGCTAACGAAGGTAAGATCTAAACTTGGGCCTATACTGCTTCGAAATGGAAGCCTATATTGTAACAAGATTATGGGAGTTTGGCCTGACATTAGGGTTTGTCTTGTGTTGTGTCTTGCAGAGAAAATGGATGGCTTCAATGACCACAACTTCCTTCCCCTGTTCATAGACCAGTACAGGGAGCTGCCCTGTCTGTGGCAGGTGAGACATCCCCATTATAACCACAAACAGAAGAGGCAGGCAGCGCTGGAGAAACTGCTGGAGTTGGTGAAGCTGGTGGTCCCCACAGCAACCATCCCTTATTTGAAAGCTAAAATTGGTGGCCTGAGGAGCACTTATCTTAGGGAGCGCAAGAAGGTCACAGATTCCCAGAGGTCCGGAGCTGCAGCAGATGACGTTTATGTCCCCATACTGTGGTACTATGAGAGACTGCGATTTCTGTCAGACCACACTGAGGTCAGGGAATACCTCTCTACTCTTCCTTCCATACTTCCTTCTATACCAGCTGAGGCTTCCGATGTCCAACCTGGGCCTTCCAGCCAGGAAGAAGTGGAGGAGCCCAGCTGGAGTCAGGTATAGCATTCTTCTACAGATTTCTGGGCAATAAATAAATGATGTTTATTAGATGTTATTATTGATCACTAATTGCTGCTTGAAAGTGTTTTACATATCAATAGACAGTAGTGGGCACCCAAAATTGGGACAAGAATGAAAAATGCTGGGCTCAGAATGATAGTCTGTTATATTTGTTAACATTCAATTTGCAGCAGTGAGGAGGTGAAAATTGTGTGTGATTGATGAATAAAATACTAAAACTATGTCCCTTTTTCATACACAGGAAGAGGAGGAGGCCAGGAGGAGGCTGTGGAATGTGGCAGTCAGGAGGAGGCGGGGATTAGTGGCAGCCAGGAGGAGACTGGGCTAAGTGGCAGCCAGGAGAAGCCTGGGACCAGTCGCAGCCTGACTGAGTCTCAGGTTCCTCCCCTCCGCCTGCCATACAAAAGGGCCAGGAAGATGACTCCCAGTCCTGTGCAGGATTCAGCATACAGGCTGATCCAGGAGGCTTCGGCGTCCCTCCGAGCCTTCCCCAGTCCTGCAGAGGCCTTTGCCTGCATGGCTGCCACAAAATTGCAGGGCATGCAGGAGGGCCAACGCAGGCTCTGTGAGGACCTGCTTTATAAAGTGCTTCGTAAGGGGGAGAGTGGGGAACTGACACCCAAGACGGATGTCATGGAGATGGACGATCCTCCTCCTCCTCCTGCTGCCACAACTCCACCACCACAGCCAAAGGCGGCAAGGAAGCGTGGAAGGAAGACCAAAGAGTGATTGCCCTGGGTTCAGTCTGGTCTGACAGAAGATGCAGTCTCTCATATGACCACAGCCTGGGGATATAGATGTCATCTGCTGCTTTTCGGATCTCTGGGACTTCTGGACCAGACTGCCCTCCCTAAGATAAGGACTCCTCAGGCCACCAATTTTGCTTTTAAATAATTGATGTCTGCCCTGGGGGTCCCAGGCTTCGCCAATTTCTGCAGTTTCTCCAGCGTTGCCTCCCTCTTTGTTTTTTTTATAGTTGTGACCCCTTAATAAAAATTTTTTTGGGAAATTCTACTCTCCTGTGTGTGTTTTCATCCAAAAAAGACAGTTTGTTGGTAACGATTCAGGTACATTTCTAAAGTACAATGTGAAATTAACAAGGGACAACAACACCAAACAATCTCCTACAGATTAAATACAACAACATATAATGGTGTTGTGGGAACTTGTCACAAAAAACACACAAACATTTTCGGGAGTACAAATCAAAATCGCCAAAAAAAAAAATTAAAAAAAGAGAAACACAAAAAAAAAATCTACATTAAAGTCAAAAAAAAAAAAAAAAATATGTTGTCAGATGTGAGAAATCAAAATATATTGAGGGAATCCCGATAAATAGTAACGAAAGAAGTTTGTGAGAAGTGTGTGTGAATATGAGCATCAAAACTACTTCATTCTTGTCACATTATAAAGAAGAAGAGAGTGCGCTGTATTAAACCATTTTTAACATTGCAGCGTGACGAAAGTGCTGTATCCATTGCGAACGCTAAGTTTACCAGAACGAGCTGTCCCGTGTCGGAATTTCTTCTGAGCATGCGTGGCACTTTGTGCGTCGGAATAGGCCACACACGGTCGGAATTGACGCGATCGGATTTTGTTGTCGGAAAATTTTATCTCCTGCTGTCCAACTTTGTGTGTCGGAAAATCCGATGGAAAATGTCCGATGGCGCACACACACGGTCGGAATTTCCGACAACACGCTCCGATCGGACATTGTCCATCGGAAAATCCGACCGTGTGTACGGGGCATTAGAAGTTTAAGATATTACCCACCCGGATTAAAATCTTGAGTTGTGAAAATGCACATAGTTTCATGTTGCCTTGTACAAAAAACGCATATCTCTCCTTTATCCCCATTTCTTAACCTTAAACCATTGACCTGGTGAGATTTTTTACCTAGTCTTATGGTATGTTCTATTAGACAATCTGAACAAACAATATTTGATAATAAATTTCATTTTTAGATCTGTGGGGTGTTGATCTATCTCAGGAGGGCTTCCCAGGATCAGACCACTGATATTGACTCCCTGTGGGATTCGGGGTTAGGTTTGTTTCTGGCGTGGGACTCCTGCATGACTGCACTGCAAGGACACTTTTGGCACATAAACCACCATATACAGTATCTCACAAAAGTTAGTATACCCCTCACATTTTTGTAAATATTTTATTATATCTTTTCATGTGACAAGAAGAAATTACACTTTGCTACAATGTAAAGTAGTGTGTACAGCTTGTATAACAGTGTAAATTTGCTGTCCTCTCAAATAAACTCAACACACAGCCATTAATGTCTAAACCACTGGCAACAAAAGTGAGTACACCCCTAAGTGAAAATGTCCAAATTGAGCCCAATTAGCCATCTTCCCTCCCCGGTGTCATGTGACTCGTTAGTGTTACAAGGTCTCAGGTGTGAATGTGGATCAGGTGTGTTAAATTTGATATCGCTCTCTTACTGGTCAGTAGAAGTTCAACATGGTACCTTATGGCAAAGATCTTTCAGATATAAAAAAAAAAAATAATGGTTGCTCTACATAAAGATGGCCTAGGCTATAAGAAGATTGCCAAGACCCTGAAACTGAGCTGCAGCACGGTGGCCAAGACCATTCAGGTTCCACTCAGAACAGGCCTGGCCATGGTCGACCAAAGAAGTTGAGTGCACGTGATCAGCGTCATATACAGAGGTTTTCTTTGGGAAATAGACGTATGAGTGCTGTCGGCATTGCTGCAGAGGTTGAAGGGGTGGGGTGTCAGCCTGTCAGTGCTAAGACCATACGCCGCACACTGCATCAAATTGATCTGCATGGCTGTCGTCCCAGAAGGAAGCCTCTTCTAAAGATGCACAAGAAAGCCTGCAAACAGTGCTGAAGACAAGCAGACTAAGGACCTGGATTACTGGAATCATGTCCTATGGTCTGATGAGACCAAGATAAACTTATTTGGTTCAGATGGTGTCAAGCGTGTGTGGCGGCAACCAGGTGAGGCGTATAAAAGTGTGCCTTGCCTACAGCCAAGCATGGTGGTGGGAGTGTCATGGTCTGGGGCTGCATGAGTGCTGGGGAGCTACAGTTCATTGAGGGAACCATAAATGCCAACATGTACTGTGATATACTGAAGCCGAGCATGATCCCCTCCCTTCTGAGACTGGGCCGCAGGGCAGTATTCCAACATAAAAGCCCCAAATACACCTCCAAGATGACCACTGCCTTGCTAAAGAAGCTGAAGGTAAAGGTGATGGACTGGCCAAGCCTGTCTCCAGACCTAAACCCTATTGAGCATCTGTGGGGCATCCTCAAACAGAAGGTGGAGGAGCGCAAGGTCTCGAACATCCACCAGCTCCGTGATGTCATCATGGAGGAGTGGAAGAGGATCCCAGTGGCAACCTGTGACGCTCTGTGGAACTCCATGTCCAAGAGGGTTAAGGCAGTGCTGGAAAATAATGGTGGCCACACAAAATATTGACACTTTGGGCCCAACTTGGACATTTTCACTTAGGGGGTGTTTACTTCCTTTTGTTGCCAGTGGTTTAGACCTTAATGGCTGTATTGAGTTTTTTTGACAGGACAGCAAATTTACACTGTTATACAAGCTGTAAACTCACTACTTTACATTGTAGCAAAGTGTCATTTGTTCAGTGTTGTCACATGAAAAGATATAAAATATTTACAAAAATGCGAGGTGTGTACTCTTTTGTGAGATACTGTAAATGTAAGTTTATCCTGCAGGGTGAGGTGCCATTGTAGCACATTTGATATATTTAATGTTTTGTTTTCAAAAATGGTTTTTCTCACTTCTAGATATTTTAGGCACCTTCTTCACCCTAGATTCCCTGAAGAAGGTTTTATAGATAACCGAATCACGTTGGAAAAGGGAATCTGTGGTTGAATTTTCACAGATTTGTTTATCTATGTGTAATATGCCTTTCTCCCCCCTATGTTGAAGGACAGGAGATTGGTAACTTCTTTACCATAAAATAGAGTGTGGTATAGGTGTACTTTTTTTGCTTTGTACAACAAGGCAACATGAAAATATGTGCATTTTCAACAACTCAAGATTTTATTACATTTTATATGTTTTCTTGGTTTTGTATAATATAGATCTTTTATGAAATGTTGTACTATGTTTGTTCTCTGGTAAATGAGTGTGGGGGTAAGCGTGAGATAAATATAACACACGGAGGCACTGTCCCTGGTAGAAACAAAATTTAGAAAAATGCGGAGTGGGACTTTGCGTGTGCCTCAATGGAGTATAGATCATTTATGACAGTTTTTTTATTATTTTTTTTAATTCATAAAAATACTTTATTTACCATCCTTGGATGAAAATATTTAAAACATTACAGTTTAAGAGAAAATACAATTTATGTTATGTTGATCCAGGTTGTGCGAGTCCTGGTATAGAGTATCAAAGGTGTGGCCTACGAGTTTCGCTGGAACCCCGCTTCGTCTGGGCCTTTTAGAACGGTACAAACAGCATGTAAATACTGTCAAGGCAATTTTTACCTACCTCACTTAAATGCTTAATGATGCATAACATAAATCATTAAAACCTTTTATCTATATGACATGCGGTTGCATCTATAACCCATGAAATCAATAAGGAATGATAACTGTGTAAAAGGAATACCAATCACATTTATACAGAAAAGAAAGGTTAGAATAATCAGAGGTTACCAAATATAGTATAGAGATGTTATGTTATAAATGCAGTGTTGCCAGTGTTTACAAAGATAGGTAATGCAAAAAGGAGATATTTTTGCAATTGGCACACACATGCTATCCAGGTAAGGCATGTTGAAAAAAGGAGGGGTGTGGAGGCGCCAACTGTGGTAGCTTTGTTTATGCAAAAATGAAAGTTAGTGTAACAATTACACTTACTGGTTCGCAGGGTGGAGGTGTTTCTTTGAGATGGGAAGTGTCCTGGGATGTGCTGTTATCTTGTTTCCGGCTCGGATTTCATTCCTTCAGGCGTCTGGGTGTGGAGTCTGTAAACAGGCTGAACCGCTGCATCCAGTGCATGGAAAGCTCCACGCTGACCACTCTGGAGCGCGGAAGCGGAAATGACGTCACTGATGCACGACAAACGTCCAGGCTGGTGTTGGGGATGATACAGGGATAGTACAGGCTACGCGCTCGGGGCTCACAGCTCCTTCTACTGGCCTTTTTGCTCCCTGGAGGAGAGCAGCTTGAATATACAGTGGAGGCAATTGGGCAATTAGGTTAAAGTGTATGGGCTGGAGGTCTGTGGCTGTGGAACCACAACAGCCAGCGGACCCACAATCTTCCAAAAAGCACAAAAAAGTTGAAAATGAAGAATTAAAAATATGATGAATTGGGGGTAAGTTTAATAAATAGAAGGATAATAATAGTAAGTGGAATTAGAGTTAAAACATTTATTTAAAAGATGAAAAAAATGTGGAAAATTAAAAATGAAATAAAAATAAACTAAAAAATAAAATGAAAAATAAAAACAATGCAAAATAGAAATAAAAATAAGTATAAAAATAAAAGTAAATATAAAATTAAAATAAAAATAAGAAATAAAAATGAAACGTAAAAAATAAAAATAGAAAATGGGGGGGGGGGGGAAATTAAAAAAGGAGATTAAAAAGCACTGGGATACACATTATGAGGATGAGCTCAGGTGGTACATGAGGGAAGGGGGGGGGGGGGGTGAAGTTGTTATATAGAACGGTGGAGTTGCTATTTGGGTCCATGAGGGGACAGCGGTCCCTCAGGTGACTGGATGATACGACAGCAAAGGACCATGGGGGTATTTTTATGTTGTAAAAAACTTCTACATGGTTTGTATAGTGATGGGCAAGGTGTATGTATGTGTGTATATGTATATATGTGTATGTGTGTATGTATGTGTATATATATATATGTATATATATATATATATATATATATATATATATATATATATATATATATATATATATATATACTAAGAAAGTGAAGAACGAATGTATGATTGGAAAGGGGGAGGAGGGGAAAGAAAAGTAAACTACAACAAAGAATGTGTTTCTAATTCTTCATTGAGTCCCCCTAGCGAGAGAGTACCCAATGAATATATCCAGTAGGCCTCCTGCTGACACAGGCGTTTAAAACGTTCCGCAGCAGGAAGACCTCTGGGCATGGCCTCGATCACCCAGACTCTGAGGCCCATGGTAGATTTTTGGTGTTCCTTCAAAAAATGAAGAGGGACACTGTGTTTTTCCCAGCCCTTTTCTATGAAACGCCTGTGTTCGCCAAAACGTTGGCGTAGGGGGCATATGGTCCTGCCCACATAAGAGACCACATGGGCAGGTCAGGCAGTACACCACGTATTCACTGGAGCAATTATAAAAGTCTTTTATGGTGTATGTTTTGTCTTTAACAGTGAAGTTTTTTTGTCCATGGTCAACAAATTTGCATGTTAGGCATAATTTTTTCCGCCATTGGTACATTCCCACTAATGGAATTAGGGGGATGTGTGAGGCTGGAGTGGGTGGGACTTTACGGATTTTACTGGGTGCTATCTTATTTTTAATATTTTTTGCTCCACGATATGAAACATTGGGTAGTTGGGTGAGGGAAGAACCTAGAAAGGGGTCTCCAAGCAAGATGCACCAATGTTTGGCTAAGATGTTCTCCATCTTCTTGTGACAATCATGAAACTGGGTAGTGAAACGTGTTGGTTGTGGATTATCTGAAGTTTTGGGTTTGGGTGGAGGTTTCTTTGCCTGTTGGAGGAAGGCCTTTTGTACCAGATGTGGTGGGGTATCCTTTTGTTCTGAACTTTGTTGGAAAGGAGTTTACCCTTTATGTGGTAATCTTCGTCCTTGGTGCAATTCCGCCGAATTCTATGGAATTGGCTCTTCGGTATGTTGTTGTTCCATGTTGGATGGTGACAGCTCTGGTAGTGAATATAGGAATTCCCAGCGGTGGGTTTGACAAAGTTTGTAGCATGTATTTCAGATTCACTATGAAAAAGTTCTAAGTCCAATGATATAGGTGATATAGGTGAAGGATAACCGTAGGGAGTTGCAGTTGCAATGCTTGACAAAGGACTCTATACTCTCTGATGTGCCCTCCCAGATCAGAATGATATCATCGATGTAGCGCCCATAATATATGATATGGGAGGCAAAAGGGTTATGTGAGACGTATTGTAGTTCCCAGTAGCCCATAGTCAGGTTGGCGTAGCTTGGGGCAAAATTGGCACCCATGGCAGTGCCTTGAGTTTGTAGATAGAAGGTGTGGTCAAACTCAAAGTAGTTGTGTTCTAGACAGAATTGTGTAGCCTCCAAGATGTACTGTGCCTGTCTGGGATTGATGAGGGGGTCCTCGGAGAGAAAATATTCTACTGCTCTGAGGCCTACTGCGTGGGGGATGGAAGTGTATAGAGATGTAACGTCCAAGGATACCCACTGGTAGGTGGGTTCCCAGGTGTAGAAGGAAAGCATCTCCAATAGGTGGGTACTATCTCTAATATAAGATGGGAGGTGTTGCGCAAGGGGTTGAAGGAAATAGTCTATGTACATAGAAAACCCGCTGGTGATGCTCTCCATAGCAGCTACTATGGGACGGCCTGGTGGGTTGGACTGGTCTTTATGGATTTTTGGTAAATGGTAAAAATAGGGAGTTTTACGAAAACCTTTGATGAGAAATGACAGTTCAGCTATGGAAATAATACCATCTTCTAGGGCTCTGTGGGCTAATTTTGTGGCTTTCTGGGTGAATTCTGGTAAGGGATCATGAGTGAGTTTGGAATAAGTGTTGTTGTCGGATAATAGTCTGAGTGATACCGCCATGTAGTCTGAACTGTTCTGTATTACAATGCCGCCTCCCTTGTCTGCTGCCTTTATGATGATATTGTGGTTGTTGGTTAACTCATCCAGGGCCTTCTGTTCTGCTTTAGAGAGGTTAGCTCTTTTCTTGGGAGCCGATTTACACATTTGCACAAGGTCGGTGTACATGACTTGATAGAATGCCTGTAGATAGGGGCCTTTTTTATGTACTGGGTTGAAGATGGACTTGGGTTTGAATTTTGTATGTTGAATCGGAGGGGATGTTTGGTAGTGTTGAGTGTACAATTCCATATCTGCAAAGGGATATTCTGTATGGAGTTCATCTGGGTCCAAGATGATGGAGGAATCTGTGTCGGTATCTATTGGGAGGACATCATGGTTAATGGTTTCAATGGGTTCTTGCGAGGGTGGGGGTTTCAGAGAGGATTGGATATTGTAGAATCTTTTCACTGTCAAGTCTCGTATAAATTTATTAAGGTCTTTGAATAGCATGAATGGGTTTGGGCGGATGGTAGGTGCAAAGGTGAGACCTTTGCTCAAGAGTGAGGTCTCTTCCATAGATAATATATGGGTGGATAAGTTGAAAATCTTTATACTTTCCAAGAGAGGAGGAAGGGGGGGCAGAGGAAAACTCAAAAGGAAAAATACGGAAAGTATAAAGATTTTCAACTTATCTTATGCTGTCGTATCATCCAGTCACCTAAGGGACCGCTGTCCCCTCATGGACCCAGATAGCAACTCCACCCTTCTATATAACTTCACCCCCCTCTTCCCCCCCCCCACCCCCCCCCCCTTCCCCTCATGTCCCCCCTGAGCTCATCCTCATAATGTGTAACCCAGTGCTTTTTAATCTCATTTTTTATTTTTTTTTCCCAATTTCTATTTCTATTTTTATTTTTAATTTTTACGTTTCATTTTTATTTCTTATTTTTTATTTTTATTTTATATTTACTTTTATTTTTATACTTCTTTTTATTTTTATTTCTATTTTTCATTGTTTTTATTTTTCATTTTATTTTTTAGTTTATTTTTATTTCATTTTTAATTTTCCACATTTTTTTCATCTTTTAAATAAATGTTTTAACTCTAATTCAACTTACTATTATTATCCTTATATTTATTTTTTAATTCTTCATACTTTACTTTCAATTTTTTTGTGCTTTTTGGAAGATTGTGGGTCCGCTGGCTGTTGTGGTTCCACAGCCACAGACCTCCAGCCCATACACTTTAACCTAATTGCCTCCACTATATATTCAAGCTGCTCTCCTCCAGGGAGCAAAAAGGCCAGTAGAAGGAGCTGTGAGCCCCAAGCGCGTAGCCTGTACTATCCCTGTATCATCCCCAACACCAGCCTGGACGTTTGCCGTGCATCAGTGACGTAATTTCCGCTTCTGTGCTCCAGAGTGGTCAGCATGGAGCTTTCCATGCACTGGATGCAGCGGTTCAGCCTGTTCACAGACTCCACACCCAGACGCCTGAAGGAATGAAGTCCGAGCCGGAAACAAGATAACAGCACATCCCAGGACACTTCCCATCTCAAAGAAACACCTCCACCCTGCGAACCAGTAAGTGTAATTGTTACACTAACTTTCATTTTTGCATAAACAAAGCTATCACAGTTGGCGCCTCCACACCCCTCCTTTTTTCAACATTGATTATCAACAGAGGTAATGGACACCCTCTGAGGATGGCTGCCTCCTCATTCTAGAATTTACCAGCCTTATGTTAATGTGCTACCATTGTACTATTTACCTTAGACATCACTTGCTGCGGAGCGCCGAAGACCCCCCCCCCCCTTTTTGTATCCAGGTAAGGCAACTCCTAGGATAGAAAAAGTTAAGAGAAGAAAAGAGACATAAGAGATAAGAGATACATTGTATAGAGAGGTCTTGCGTAACCATCCTTTATCTAGACCGTCAGCCGAAGAGAGCTAGCATTCCTAGGCTTTTGGCTTTTATGCTGTTAGAATAACCCACTCCAACCAATCAAAACTCAGGGTCACCTCATTGGTTCATATAACGTAAATTAGCATTTCAAGGACTTGAGAGCCGCAATGTCTGCCTTTTGTCCCAAACAACAATAGATATGTAAACATCAGACCAAAAGACGTTGGTGTGTTTTGAGATGCAGATAACAGTACCTAGACCCACCTCTCATGATTAAACCTAACAGTCATACATTCCTATAAAACATATATACATATACGGGGCATGAAAATCTAATTAAAGAGTCTTTTTATTGGAGAGTTCATTCTTGAACGTATGTCCTCCTTCAGTGATTTTGCATCCACCCACAACCGCCAGAAGCCCCGACCCTTCCCCACCACCACCACTGCGGCCTCCTCTAACTTTCTTGAACACGCTGGAACCCTTCAAGGTAGACTTGAGACAGCAAAGAAATCCTGGTGCCTTTGAGACTTCACTTCCAAACCATGAGTGTCTGTACTACAATGTTTCATCGCCCCTCTGCCTTGGAAGAGCGGAACTCCAACATTGATGGCGGGATCATGGCATATCTAGTCCTGAAACTTGGGAATATGGTGTAATGATTGTAACGACTGGATCGGACCGCGAGACAGCACTTTTCAGCATGGTGAAGAAAAGTTCAGGAGAGTCTTATTTGCGGCACAATTGTCTCAAGAAATTACTTGGTTGTCTTCCGGTGGTGGTTGGGCGGGCCTCCGGACAGTCGTGCATGAATACAGAAAGAGAGAGGAGAATGTCAGTGTACAGTTATTGGAGGAATGCCAGGCAGGAGCAGCGGTGTGGCCATTAAGGCTAAATACTTATAAGGGGTGTAATGTGGACGAGTAGAGTGGAATCCCCACAGGGTACAGAGTCCGAGCAACAGCCAGTATCATCCATGGCCCTTGATGGTAGGGATAGTCAACACTGCCTGTTATTGCCAGGTTCCTGGGTTCACCACACCTGCTCACGGGGCTCAGGTTAAAGCAGTAGGCAAACTAGGGGAGGGAGAATTACATTAGGACATAAGATCTGGATGTCCAGGGATACTTTGTGAAATATGGTACTTGTATGTTTCAGGAAAACATTCTTTAGGACCCACTGGACTTTTAAAAACGGAGTCCGGCAGAAACGGTAAAAAATTCACAGCTCATCTCTGATATTCAAACAAAAGTCCCAGAAGACTAATACATTTACTTTTAAAGATATAGAAGAAGTTAGAACATTATCAGCTAATGGACTGGTACCATCACTTAAAGTAATTAAAGATAAGAATATGAAACAAAGAAAGTAGGAGCGAGAAAGAATAGAAAAAAATAAAATAAAATAAGCAAAAAAAATCAAACCTACAAGTTTAATGCTGCTTCAACCCAGCACTTTGTCAAAGAGCATTGAATCTGCATTTATAAAAACAAACGAATAATATATAACTGTCCTGAAAAATTATTTTAAAAAGTGCCTTGAAAAATAATACATTGCAGCAGCAACTTTAGCAAAAAAAACGTAAAAAATAAAGAGGAACAAAAAAAATAAAAATAGATAACTCCTCTCCCATATTAGTGATCAACAGGTGAACAGGATCACTGTCACTAAAAATTTACAAGTCGGGTACAAAAAAATATTAAAAAAAAGAGAATAAAACAAATGGTTGCCAAAAAACTTTTAGAATTTAGTCAAACCCGACTGCATTTTATTGCTCAAAATTATTTTATTGGCTTTTTCCCAAAACAACAAAAAGAAAAATATAGTTCTAGGGTCCTTTTTAAATGTGCACAATACTCTGCATCGTTCTCTTAATAGTTACCCACATCAGGACAGCAACAGGGGGGAGTTTACTAAAGCTGTGGCCCTAAGACTGTATATTAAGTCATACATTCCTATATATATATATATATATATATATATATATATATATATATATAATATATACACACACATACTTTAATATACATACACACACACACATATTATATATACCGTATTTATCGGCGTATAACACGCACTTTTTTCCCCTTAAAATCAGGGGAAAATCGTGGGTGCGTGTTATACGCCGATACCCGCTAATCGTGAGCTATCGGCGGCGATATTCACATAGCGAGTAGTTTTAAATATGGCGCCGCGGAGTTCGGAGGGACTCGGCGGAGCTGAACGAGCGCCACCGAAATCACAGAGCCGAGATACACATAATCGAGTGTATTCGGTTCTTTCCGGCGCCACTCATAGTCACGCCCAGTCCCGCCATTGGACCTGTGTTATGTCCATCATAGGGCGGGACTGTGAGCGGCGTCGGAAAGAGCCGAATACACTCGACTATGTGTATCTCGGCGGCGTTCGTTCAGTTCCGCCGGCACAGAGTCCCTCCGAACTCCGCGGCACCATATTTAAAACACAAACTACTGTCGGCGGCGATCTGTACTGTGTATGTCGGCGGCGATCAAGCATGGACACTGGGGACAAGGCTGCACTGACCACTGGGGCAAAGCTGCACTGACAGGACTGCATTGGGGCAAAGCTGCACTGACAAGGCTGCACTGGGGCAAAGCTGCACTGACAAGGCTGCACTGGGGCAAAGCTGCACTGAAAAGGCTGCACTGACACTAACAAGGCTGCAGATGAACACTGATGAGGCTGCATTTAAATGTAAGTTTTTTTTCCTTAAACTCCCCTCCTAAAAGTTTTTTCCTTAAAATTCTAAACTTGGGGTGCGTGTTATACGCCGGTGCGTGTTATACGCTGATAAATAAGGTATGTATGTGTGTGTGTGTATATATATATATATATATATATATATATATATATATATATATATATATATATATATATAATGGTAATATAATTAGAGATCAATATAAAATGTGTTGGTGCGCTTATTGTACCCTCCCAATCTGTTACAATAGTGCATGTGTTTATGAACCTAAACCATAATAAATATGATGCAATGATAATACAATCAAAGTAAATAAGTGCAAATAAGTACACCAAAAAACTTATAAGGGATCGCATATCCCTAAATAACTAATGACAAATAAAAAAGGTGAAAGAGAAATAAATAATATCTGCTGGTACTAATCAAGGTCAGGTCTGCATCTAAATGTCAGTCCAATGCCTTTGACAGACTTGCTTGTTATTCCAATTAGATCACAGTTGCATGACCAATTACATTTGTAAGGTCATGATTCACATAAAAATGAAAGAAAAAGCCATCATTGCGCAGTGATTTAAATACTACGGAACTGTGCAATCAATGTAATCCACTCACATATTAGTAGTAGCTAGATCGCTTTTGGTAAAATGGTCAGACAGCTTCAACACCGTTCATACGGCATTCGTTGTGTTACCGAACACTTGCGATGCCGTCACTGACTCCGCCTCCTGATGCGTTGCATCACATGTCACGTGACTTTCTCAAGGGTAGTCATGTGACCGGTCGAGCTTCCTATTTAAGCTGTGGACAGCGTATTGGTTGTCATAGTGATATCGGTAATTTAGCAAGTCATCATTCCATTAGGCATGCACTTCAGCAATACATTATATATATATATATATATATATATATATATATATATATATATATATATATATATATATATATATATATATATAGTGCTACATTACACAATATAACTTTTAATAATAAAACCTATAAGACACAAGTTAAAATCAAATTTTGAATTAAAAATCTTATTCGTTATAGAAAATCTATTTGTATACAGACTTCAGGCTCCCCCCGCATGGTCAAACTTTGTATTTATATCCAAAATAAATAATAGATGACATTGGACCATACTCATTCACCCTCCAGTGGTGAGTCATGAATATAACATCACTAACGTGAAGTATTTATTTTATTAAGGGTAAATAAACTGAATTCAACCCAAAATAAAATAATGAATTAAAATTGTTAAAATTCACACATCACAACCTCCCTCTTATGCCCCGTACACACGGTCGGACTTTGTTCGGACATTCCGACAACAAAATCCTAGGATTTTTTCCGACGAATGTTGGCTCAAACTTGTTTTGTCTACACACGGTCGCACAAAGTTGTCGGAAAATCCGATCATTCTGAGCGCGGTGACGTAAAACACGTACGTCGGGACTATAAACGGGGCAGTGGCCAATAGCTTTCATCTCTTTATTTATTCTGAGCATGCGTGGCACTTTGTCCGTCGGATTTGTGTACACACGATCGGAATTTCCGACAACGGATTTTGTTGTCGGAAAATTTTATCTCCTGCTCTCCAACTTTGTGTGTCGGAAAATCCGATGGAAAATGTCCGATGGAGCCCACACACGGTCGGAATTTCCGACAACACGCTCCGATCGGACATTTTCCATCGGAAAATCCGACCGTGTGAACGGGGCATTATAGTTTTATAGGAACTTTATGGTGTTCGACCCATACCACCGTTCCCTCATGTGGTGAGCCATGGGAAAACCCCACACATAAAATAAATATATATAAAATACCAAAAGGATAAAATCTAAAAATCTGAAATAAAACAATTCAAATCAATATTCAAGCCCCTCGGCGATAAAGTGCACATTTCGAAGATCCATCTGGATTCACTTTTACTTAATTCTCTGATCTTATTATTACCCCTCCAGTGGAGTTTATACTTATCAATAGCCCAGAATTTTAGGTGAGTAGGATCTTTATTATGATGTAATGCAAAATGACGGGATACACTATGTTTGGGGTTGCCACTTTTAATATTTTGTATATGTTTCCGTATGCGTTTCCATAGGGGGCGTTTAGTTAGTCCTATATACTGCAGTGAACATGTACACTGCAGTACATACACCACCCCTTCTGTCCTACATGAAATAAAATCCTTAATAATATACTCTTTGGTACTCGTGGAGATAACATTTGTGCATTTTTGGCCATTAAGGTTTGTATTCCTGCATGCGTAACATCTTCTGCAGGGATAGAAACCTTTACCCTGAAAAAAGTTAGGTCACTAGACCTCTTAAGTGGATCTGGGATATTTTTTGCAACTAGATCCCTCAGAGTTGGAGCCCTCTGGTAGGTAAAACGTGGTTTCTCCGGCAAAATCGATTGCAATTGTCTTTCAGCTAAAAGAAGTGACCAGTACTTTTTAATAATCTGTTCAATTTGATTGTTGTGTATTAAAATTCATGATTAAGGGAATTTCTTGATGTTGTCTAGACTCCTTTAGACCCCTTTCACACTGGGGCGGTTTGCAGGCGTTATTGCGCTAAAAATACCGCCTGCAAACCTCCCCAAAACAGCCTCCGCTGTTTGTTCAGTGTGAAAGCCAGAGGGCTTTCACACTGAAGCGATGCGCTGGCAGGAGAAGAAAAAATCTCCTGCAAGCCGCATCTTTGGAGCGGTGAAGGAGCGGTGTATTCACCGCTCCTAAACCGCTCCTGCACATTGAAATCAATGGGACAGCGCGGCTATAGCCGCTATATGTACGAGTGGTTTTAACCCTTTTTCAGCCGCCAGCGGCCAAATACCGCGGTAAAACAGTGCTAAAAGTAGCGCTGTTTTACCGCCGACGCCCCCTACCGCCCCAGTGTGAAAGCAGCCTTACTTTATTCTGTATAAGTTTTTCCCGTGGAATTTCATATACTTCCTTTATTTTATCTTCTATAAAGTTTTTATTATAACCTTTTAATTGTAAATTTAATTCCCATGATTTTTGCTTGTTCCAAATAATCATTTTGGCTGGAACAGTTCTTTCTCAGACGTATCAGCTGGCCTAGGAATATTGATAAGCCAGGGTTTATGGTGACAACTGTCTACCAGTATGTAACTGTTCCTTTCCACAGGTTTAAAGAAAGTTTTTGTGGTTAATATTCCCTGTTCTTGACATATTTCCAGATCAAGGAAGTGAACCTTTTCATTGCTAATTTCATAAGCAAGTTTAATATTTTTCTGATTATTTAATTTTTTTAAAAATTGTGCCAAGCTATTTTCACCCCCCTTCCACATTACAATACAGTCATCTATAATCCTTCTGTATAGAATCAAATCGTCAGGGAGTTCAGCATATATGGCCTGTTCCTCCCACTTCGCCATACATATATTTGCAACACTTGGTGCATACTTAGCACCCATCCCAATGCCATTCAATTGTCTATAATATTCATTGTTATTCCAAAAATAATTGTGTTGCAAACCAAACGCCAAACACCTCAAAATAAATCTTTTTTGTTTCGAGATCAGATTAGTAAACTTATCCAGAGCCCATTTTGTAGATTGAATGGCTTCATCATGATCTATTATCGTATACAGCGATGATACATCTGCTGTAGCTAGTAAATACTTATGTTGGGGTACCAAATCAGTTTTAATTTCTGAATAAGGTGTTTTGTATCTCTTAGGTAAGCACGTTTGTGGCACTAAAGGCTGTATAAATTTATCTACATATTCTCCCAGTCTAGAGTTTATAGATTGTATTCCATTAATTATAGGCCTTCCTGGAGGATTTAGTGGATTCTTATGGATCTTTGGTACTGTGTATATAATGGGCACCCTGCACACCTCAGGTACCAAATATTTATCTTCCTTCTTTGTTAGGACATTCTTCATTCTTCCTTTTAGTATAAGTTCACGTAACTGTTCTTTATATTCCATTGTTGGATTACCCTTTAATTTTATGTAGGTACTGGTGTCATTTAATTGGTCTATTAATTCCTTATTGTAATAATCTTTTGACAAAACAATTGCTCCCCCTTTATCCGCGGGTCTGATTATGACTTGTTTGCTTTCCTCTAATTCCTTAATTCCTCTTTTAATGGCTTGAGGCTCATGTATTTTTTAAATTTTTAGTTTCTCGAGGTCTTGTATAATCATCCTATTAAAAACCTCTATATGCTCATTATTGTGAACCGGCGGATTAAATAACGATTTATTTCTCAGTTGACTATGCACAATTTTTTCTGATATATCCGATCTTCCATTTTGGATACTTGGGGTCTTGTTTAGCATGTATTTTTTTATATTTAATCTCCTTGTATATTTCTGCATGTCAACATACACTTCAAATTTGTTAAGATTCTGTTTGGGGGCATACTTCAATCCTTGATCTAATGTCAGCATTTCTGATCTTGTTAGTTCTATTCCACTCAAATTAAGGATGCCTTCCCCTACTACTCTTTTTCTTTTGGACCTTCCGTCCTCCACGGCATCCTCTTTTGAGCTTGGACTTCTTGCATTTGTCATTTTTTCTTGCCTTGGTGGGGTTCGTTCGTTCCGACGATGGTCTAAAAAAGAGCGTGGCTGCTCATCCTCTCGATAATCTCTTAGGGCCTCATACCTATTTTGAGTAGGGATCGGGCTTCTTCTGGACTCACACTGATATTGGTTATAATGGCCATAATTTTGATATTGAATGCAGTCTCTTTCATCTCTTCCTTCTGTTCGATCTTGATTTTGATGATTATAATTCCTTTGGTTTTCATGACCATAATTTCCTGAATTTCCATAGTTTATTATACGATTGATTTGAATGTTTCTGATTATTTCTGTTTCCATTCTTCCAAAATGGCTTTCTCGGTGATTTGTTTTTATCCTTATTCCTCCACCAACTTTTGGGGGTTCTTGGGCCATTATTTTCATCCCTATAAACTCTACCCTGTTCTTTCAGGTGATTTGTAAGCTTGGTCCCTTCTTGGACTTACAATTCTAACCTCCATTTCAGGTGATGAAGAAATAGAGCCTCCCTTGCCTTTTTTTAAATGTATTTGTCATTTAAACGTTTGTTCCAATTTATAGTCATTTGTGTCTCTTAAATATTTTCTTTTTTTCCTTTGCTTTAATTCACTATCCTTCTGTTACAATACTTTATTTAGCTGTTTCGTTAATACTCCAAAAGATGCTGACTCCTTTTGCGTTTCTAATGCTACTTTGCAATCTGCGATTTTTTGATTAATGCTAATTTTCTTTGTTTCCTTTTTTAATACAAAATGCAACACCTCCAAACCCTTCTCATTAAACACCCCCTATGGAAATGAATAGGGCTGAAACAACTAATCGTTTAATCGACAACTAATCGATTATGAAATTAATCGATTACTATTTTTATAATCGATTAATCGGCCAGTAACATAATGAGGTTAAAAAAACTAAAATTAAACCCTTTATAGTACAAAAAGAGCAAATAATCACTACTGTAAATATTACTTTCACAGGTCTACAGTAAAAAAATGAACCCCTTACAGTAGTTATTATCTGCTTTTTTTGTACTATAAAGGGCTAATTTTAGTTTTTTTAACCCCATTATGTTACTAAATGTAAAAGCAAACTGTGTACCCAGCCTAATGCTGGCCACACGGATCAATTTTCAGACGAGAATATTCAGACGAAAAATCTTTGTACGTTCGCTGAATGAAGGAATGTTGTTTGAAATTTTCACTTGTTTTTAACATTCTGTTTTTAAAATGAATGTAATTTCTGAACGAAAACCACATACACTGTCTGAAAACTCCTTTGACCAAGAAGTTTTCTATTTCTAAATTTTCGCGTCACTGTGGTTAAAAGACGAACGTCGATTTGACCCCACTAACGATTATAAAATCGAATGAACGTTCTTAAAATAAAATTTTTTTTGAAGGAAGACCTTGTTTGTTTTTTAATAAAAAAAATGTGATCTCTGAGTCTGATGATTTTTACCAGATTCACCCTATAGTATATCTCTTCTGTCTGTTATTCTCAGAGTGGATTTGATATTTTGCTCCCTAACCACATGGTTATTTATATTTACCACTCCATAGCGATATTTGAGAATAAATTGCCTTTTTTTAAAACTTTACATATTAACTAAATTATACACCACACTGTGTTTTAAGGTTATTAACCGATTAATCGATTAATCGACACAATAATCGGCCAACTAATCGATTGTGAAAATAATCGTTGGTTGCAGCCCTTGAAATGAATACGGGAACATTTACAAAATATTAGAACTGGCTACCCCAAACATAGTGTATCCCGTCATTTTGCATTACATCATAATAAAGATCCTACTCACTTAAAATTCTGGGCTATTGATAAGTATAAACCCCACTGGAGGGGTAGTAATAAGATCAGAGAATTGAGTAAAAGTGAATCCAGATGGATCTTCGAAATGTGCACTTTATCGCCGAGGGGCTTGAATATTGATTTTGATTTGAATTGTTTTATTTCAGATTTTTAGATTTTATCCTTTTGGTATTTTATATATATTTATTTTATGTGTGGGGTTTTCCCATGGCTCACCACATGAGGGAACGGTGGTATGGGTCGAACACCATAAAGTTCCTATAAGATTATAAGAGGGAGGTTGTGATGTGTGAATTTTAACAATTTTAATTATTTTATTTTGGGTTGAATTCAGCTTATTTACCCATAATAAAATAAATACTTCACGTTTGTGATGTTATATTCATGACTCACCACTGGAGGGTGAATGAGTATGGTCCAATGTCATCCATTATTTATTTTGGATATAAATACCAAGTTTGATCACGCGGGGAGCCTGTAGTCTGTATACAAATAGATTTTCTATAGCGAATAAGGTTTTTAATTCAAAATTTGATTTTAACTTGTGTCTTATATGTTTTGTTATTAAAGGTTATATTGTCTAATGTAGCACTATATAGAAGTATTGCTGAAGTGCATGCCTAATGGAATGATTTGCTAAATTATCACCGATATCACTATGACAACCAATACGCCGTCCACAGCTTAAATAGGAAGCCTGGCAAGTCACGTGACATGTGACGCAAAGCGGCAGGAGGTGGAGTCAGCGACGGCATCGTAAGTGTTTCGGTAACACAGCGAATGCTGTATGAGCGGTGTTGAAGCTGTCTAACTATTTTACCAAAAGCGATCTAGCTACTACTATGTGAGTGGATTACATTGATTGCACAGTTCCGTAGTATTTAAATCACTGCGCGATGATGGCTTTTTCCTTCATTTTTATGTGAATCATGACCTTACAAATGTAATTGGTCATGCAACTGTGATCTAATTGGAATAACAAGCAAGTCTGTCAAAGGCATTGGACTGACATTTAGATGCAGACCTGACCTTGATTAGTACCAGCAGATATTATTTATTTCTCTTTCACCTTTTTTATTTGTCATTAGTTATTTAGGGATATGTGATCCCTTATAAGTTTTTTGGTGTACTTATTTGCACTTATCTACTTTATTTGATTGTATTATCATTGCATCATATTTATTATGGTTTAGGTTTGTAAACACATGCACTATTTTAACAGATTGGGAGGGTTCAATAAGAGCACCAACACATTTTATTTTGATTTGTAGCAATGGTGTCACAGCACTAATTAGTTGGTTGCAGCCCACACCATCTCTGGAGTTTTATCACCATATACAGTATCCACATCAGCATTTTAGTTTTTCTTTTTTCAATCTAATTGGAGAGTCTTTTATTAGAGTTCCCTTGGGGATATAAATATGGATTTCAAAATCTCCGCCACAATACTTAAGATGACCTAGAGATACAAAATTGCGAAATTAGCTAAATCCTAAAATATTAGATAAAATGTTAATAGTCCATATATAAAACATGAAAAACTCCTACATCATTGTAGGACATTTTATAATTACCCTTTGGTATGAAATACTGATACGGTAACAAAGAAAGTTTTATCAGAAATAGACACAGGAATATTCCATACAGAGAGAGGAAAAGGTAAATGGATATTCAAATTTAGCATACAGAAATTAAATATAGTAATACCAGATATGTTTATTTTTAGCTTACCCTCAGGTTGCATGTGTGGCATGTCGGTCCAGAGAGGACGATGAGCCTGGGGAGTCCGTGGGGATGCCCTGCTGAAGGAGACACAGGATGGACCCCTCTGTGTGTGAAATATAGTATAATGTATAACTATGGATGTTGATAAAAGTAAGTGCTAGCGAAAAATGGGGAAATGTGACCAGTGTAGGGAGAGGAAAAGGAGTGTTGAAAGTGATGGGAAGTGGTCGGAGAACAAGTGGGAAGAAGGGGAAAGAAATGGAAAAGGGGTTTGAAAGAGGGGGAAAAAGGAAAAGGGGGAGGAAAGAAATGAGGGGAAAGGGGTAGAAAGGGGGGGGAGGGAAGAGGGGGAAGGGAAATGAGAGAAAGAAAAAGGAGAAAAGAAGGGGAGAGGAGAAGAGGGGATAAAGATAGAAAAGGGGAGAAAATAGAGAGGGGGGAGGGGAGAAAGGAGGGAGAGGGGAAAGGAACGAAGGAGGGGAGAGGAGAAAGGGGGGGGGGAGAGAGAGAGGAAAAGAGAAAGGGGAGGGGAGAGGAAGGGGAAAAAAAAGGAAAGATGGAATAATATGTGAGGAGGAATGGCTTACCTTGGTTTATATATGTGTAAACATCGTTGTAGGCCTTAAACACGTGTAGCGTAATAATATGGTGATAATGTTTGGAAGTGGGTGAAGTGTAAAATCCCTGTCCCTAGGATTGAATTAAGCGTGGCAGAACAGGGGATCTGAGTTGAATCCAGAAGAATAAACTGTCCACAGCTAGAGGGGAAAAGCAAAAAAGAGGTACGAGCTTTCAGAGTGGTGTAAGGTGCATTAAACTGAGTGTATAAGCATATACGGAAAGGAGAGGGAGGGAAATGTTACCTTTAGTGGTGGTGTATGTGTAAAGTCTTCTCCCAGCGTCTCATACACAAGAGGATAGACCGCTGAGAGGAGACAAGTGAACCAAGTGGTTTTAGAAGGGGAAGGAGGGAATTCCGCCATGATGACTTCAGGAGGGCAAGGGGGAGGGATCCCTGAGGCTGCTCGCGCCCCCTGGATGGGGTCCCAGGTGGGGAAGGAGGGGGACACCAAAGGCAAAGGGCAGGGCTGTAAGTCCAACAGGGCCGGAATAACCACCACGACTACAACTCGGAAGGAGCAAATAAATGCATATTGGTTATAAAAAAAAATAAATAAGTAAAGTAAAATAAGAGTAAGAGCAAAATTTGCAGGTATGCAAATAGATGCCCTTGGATTAATCGCATAGATTCCTGTGTTAAGGTAACGGCTGAACATTTCCATATTTCAAATAAACATTTATATTTAGAGACAATGGGTACATTGGATATTGTATGTATCCTAAAATAGTTCTTACATTAAATAAATATATAATTGAGTGCATTCTCAGAGTAGGAAGGTTGAAGGGAAAGGGGGGGGAATTAATAATTGTGGGGAGGAATGAAATGGGGGGGGGGGGGAGGAGAGATGAAGCCAGGGGTTAGAACTATGTAATTATAAAGATGGGGCATAGCTGATGGCATCATTTAGCCCTGGTGGCTGGGTTGCCCGTAATTTAAATATCCACCTGGCTTCAACTTGAAGATTTTTTTGGTCAAAATCACTGCCTCGAACTTGGGGATGTATACTTGAAATTTTAATGAGTCTGTTTTGTAGTTGTGAAAGTCTGCAAAATGTCTAGGTTTCTCAATGATCCCTATTTGTATGTCTGTGACATGTTCCCTAATGCGTCTCCAAAAGTTAGGTTTTGTTTTACCCATGTTTTGGTTACCACAGCCACACGTAAGTAAATACAGGATACCAATTGTGTCACAATTCACAAAGTGATGCATAACTAAATTCTCGTCTGTAGGCAGCTGAACATTTTTCCCTGTTTTGAAGAATTTGCAGAAATCGCATTTCCCACATTGGAAAGGGCCTCGCGGCAAAGAGCCACAGGGGTCCATGTTCTTCTGAGGCGAGAAATGGTTCGACACCAAGATGTCTCATAACGATTGATTACGTTTAAATATCAAATGTGGTTCAAATTCAGTAAAAGGTTTCAGGGCTGGGTCGTTCCTTAATAAATGCCAGTGGGTGTTTAGGATGTTTCTTAAAGTGGTTGTAAACCCTCCCCCACAACTTTGTCCCATGTAAATCAGCAATAAACCCTAATGAACACTGCTAATTAGTTTCACCTTTTAAGTTGCATTAGTGAAATAAATGTACTTTTGCACAATATTCTAATTTTTCGAGTATCACCTGTATATGCTCTTCCCATCTTAAATGCTACAGAGTCCTTTGCAAATTTTTTGTCTTTATTTTGTATGAGTTGTTTGTACTCATCTACATATAATTGCATTTCCTCTTTCGATGAAAGAAAAATATCTTTCTCTCGGAAGGGGTGAAGTTTATTTTGTATTCCCTGGATTTCGGCATCCAATTTTTTATTTTCTAAAACATAGTGATCCTTTAGTAGTTTCATCATGTTCAAAGAACATGTTGTGAGATTCTCCTCCCACTGAGTACGGAGTGGGTTGGGTGGATTTTATAGAGTGGGAAAAATTTGGACACTCAAACCAATGGGAACTACTTTGTTAATGTAGGATTGAAAAAAATGGCTGTGCCAATAGAATCTGGATTTATGATCCAGTAGTTTTTTTTAAGCTGGGAAAACAGAGCTACTATTTTGTTAGTTTTGATATTGTTGCCTAGAGCTTATGTTTTAATTTTGTTCATTTGCTCAGCCCATGCCCTACCACAATAGTTAGCCATTTTTAAGAAGTATAAAGAGAAGATAACGAGAGAACGTGCTGGGGAAACTTGAGGTAAATTAATAATTCCTTCAAAGAAAACAGGGGGGGGGGTTCGAGGGGAGGGGCTAAAAAGGGAAGAGATGAAAGGTAGAGGGAGGGGTATGGGTATGCACTGTTGTGGGATGTTATGCTCCAATATCGACAATGTTTTGATTTTCTGGACAGGGACACCCGAGTTCCTGTTGGCATTTGTCGAGGGACTTAATCAGAAAAACTATAACCTTTCTTTCACCCTCAACTGGCACATGGACACCCTCCCATTCTCGGATTTGGTCATGCACAAAAATGTGGAGGGCGAGATCGTTACCAACCTTCATCGCAAGGATACAGTGGAAAACGCCCTGCTGCACTTTAAAAGTACCCATCCATCCCATCTGCTAAACTCCATCCTTAAAGAGGAAGTAAACCCTGACAAAATGATCTAAAAACACTGAAGCAGCAGACTTAGTGAAAATGTAAATTTGCGTCAGCCTCAAAACCTTTGGCCAGGGCTGTACAACTCAGTAATACAGAATCACAGGTACAATGCAATACAAAGACAAAGTGCACCCGATAAAGCAGTGGGACTTACATATAAGCAAATATAGAAAAATAAAAATAAAAAAAAAAAGGGGAAGGGGGGAATAAGCCACAGAGAAAAGAGGGGAAGAGAGGAGAATGGGTCAAAATAAAGTATCAAAATAGATCATATATCACTAGAAAAGCATCTCCCATGGGACTTTGTTGCAGAAATAGAAATCGCACAATTTGAAATGCACTTTATAAAAATTGAAAATCTTTATTTGTACAATGGGTAAAAATAGCTGGTCTATACAATTCACATCCTAGTCTGTTAAACATCTCCTGCTAGCCTCACCGGGGGCAGGGACGCACCTTTATATGAAAAATTATTCATATCCACCAATTACATCCAACGTGTTTCAACTGTTCAGTCTTCTTCAGGGGATAAGAGGGTGGATGCAATCCTACATACATAAAGAGAGAAGCGCACAGCAGAATTTATGTCAACTTCACCAAGTTATATACAATAGTGAGGTCTCATGCAAAATCTATATAAGAGCATTTTAGATGGACATGACCAAGTGTACAGATCAGAAAGGCAGCTAGTAATGCATGCTTTTCGGATCACAGCCTGGAGTGGGCTCCAAGTCCCACAGGGGATTAGTGATCAGAGGGAGGCAGCTGGAGCAGGCTCAATCTCATTGGCTTTATCAAAAAGGCACTCCTTCACTAATTTACCACACACCATTTAAAGTACAAAGCATACCTAATTATTCAAAGATTTACTAAAAAGAATGAATTCAAAGAGTAACTGAAGGCAATCACACCAGGCAGGCACACCTGCATGAAAATATGTGCGGAAACGCACCTGATCCAGAGCTGGACGACCATGCAGGGTTTGGCTAGATGGTCCAAGAAGGGAAAAGGCAGGGGGGGAAAAAAACCCTGTAGAGTCCTGTAATGAAACAGGGAAATAACTATATAGCAACATATTGGAGGTTTAAGTGTTTTATAAACTAGGAGAAGAAGCTTCCTTTTACTTACATAAAAGTGTGGACTGTCCGCCTGGGACCCTAGCAGCTGAATGGGTGATGGAGAGCTCTATATAAATCTGTGAACACAGGGTATGGAGCCTGCATAATTGCCCCCTGGCTGCTGCCACTAAAGTTGATCCCCCTCGGCGCTTCTTTCTAGGCGCCGCCACTTGTGGGGGGTGTAAACGGCCGCTGCTGCTGACGTCACACGCAGCATGGCCGACATGCGCAAGACCACGCACGCACAATGCGGACTGCCTGGAAGGCGGCGAGATTCCAATGGGGACACTGACAGCACAGGCAACAGAGCCTAAATCCACCCGCGGATCGCAGACAAGCAGGTGGAAAGGCAGAAGAGGGGGGAGCTCGTCCAACCGGAAAGGCACACCTATGTCCACGCTGGGGGACTAAAAGAATCTCCCCAGGCTGGAAGATGACCCCCAACAACATAAAAGCTGCCTTGTAATGACAGCTAATAGATCATGTATCAGCCAAGGAGTCTTGACCATAAAGGAAAAGTGAGTACTGTGTAAGTTCACAGCTGCTCGGCCCCTAAATGTTGTTATGCTAGAAAATAAGCTCTCCCTTGGGACTTTGTTGCAGCAGAGCACAAAAATAACATGGAGTGGGACTTTGCATGTGCTTCGATGGAGTATAGATAATTTATGACAGTATTTTTTTTTTTTAATTCATAAAGATACTTTATTTACCATCCTTAGATGAAAATATTTAAAACATTACAGTTTAAGAGAAAATACAATTTAGTGTTATGTTGATCCAGGTTGTGCGAGTCCTGGTATAGAGTATCAAAGGTGTGGCCTGCGCGTTTCGCGGGAACGCTGCTTTGTCCGGGCCTTTTAGAACAGCACAAACAGCATGTAAACACTAAAAAGATGTCCTAGAGATACAAAATTGCAAAATTACCTAGATCATAAAAGGATATTAGATAAATTGTTAATAGTGCATATATAAAACATGAAAAACTCCTACATCATTGTAGGACATTTATAATTACTCTTTGGTATGAAATGCTGATATGGTAACAAAGAAAGTTTTAACAGAGCCTGGGGAGCCCGTGGGAATATCCTGCTAAGCCCTGCTGAAGGAGACACAGGGCGGAACCCTGTGTGTGTGAAATAATAAAGTGTAATGTATAACTATGGATGTTGATAAAAGTGCTAGTGAAAAATTGGGAAATGTGACCAGTGTAGGGAGAGGAAAGGGAGTGCTGAAAGTGATGGGAAGTGGTCGGAGAACAAGGGAGAAGAAGGGGATAGGAAAAGGGGGGGTTTGAAGGAGGGAGGGGGGAAAAGGGGAGGAGGAAAGAAATGAGGGGAAAGGGGTAGACGGGGGGGGGGGGAGAAGGGGAAGAGAAATGAGAGAAAGAAAAGAGAGAAAAAAGAAGGGGAAGGGGGGAACAAAGAAAAGGGATAAAGATAAAATAGGGGAGAAAATAGAGAGGGGGAGGGGGAAAGGAGGGAGAGGGGAAAGTTAGCATGGGAAGGAGGGGAGAGAAGAGAAGAAAAAGAGGGGGGGGAGCGGGGAAAAAAAGAGAAAGGGGGAAATGGACAGAGAAGGGGAGAAGAGAGGAAAGGGGAGGGGGAAAAAAAGGAAAGATGAAATATATGTGAGGAGAAATGGCTTACCTTGGTTTATATATGTGTAAACACCGTTGTAGGCCTTAAACACATGTAGCATAATAATATGGTGATAATGTTTGAAAGTGGGTGATGTGTAAAATCACTATGTCCCTGGGCTTGAATTAAGCATGCCAGAACAGGGGATCTGAGTTCAATGCAGATGGATAAACTTTCCACAACTAGAGGGGAAAAGCAAAAAAGAGGTACTAGCTTTTAGAGTGGTGTAAGGTGCATTAAACTGAGTGTATAAGCATATACGGAAAGGAGAGGGAGGGAAATGTTACCTTAGTGGTGGTGTATGTGTAAAGTCTTCTCCCAGCGTCTCATACACAAGAGGATAGACCGCTGAGAGGAGACAAGTGAACTAAGTGGTTTAGAAGGGGAAGGAGGAAGGTCCGTTATGACTCCAGGAGGGCAAGGGGGAGGGATCCCTGAGGCCGCTCGCGCCGCCTGGACTGAGGATCCAGAGACCCGGAGCGGCGGGAGCAGGCTCATCTGCCCACTGAAAAAGCCAAGGGGGCACACGCTAATAAAGTGTGTGTATTCCATGAGCCACTGCCATGGCTTCCTGAGATGAAGTGGGAGGCCACTCCCGCAGCCTCAGCTGCGATTGGTGGCCAGAGGAGGGTCGGGGATAGAGCGGCGGAGATGGAGGGGGTGGATGGTTGGTGGTGTGAAGCACATAGAGCCGTGCATCGAGGGCGCTGCGTTCCAGGCGAGCAGGCGTCCGGGAGCCGGAAGTAGAACAAACAGAAAGTTGTCCAATGCCGGTGTCCCTGGACGGCCTGCCTGCAAGGAAGCCTCTATGAAGTCCCAGGTGGAGAAGGAGGGGACACCAAAGGAAATGGGCAGATACGGGCAGGGCTGCAAGTCCAATGGGGCCGGCATAACCACCACACCTACAACTTGGAAGGAGCAAACAAACGCATATTGGTTATAAAAGAATATATAAGGAAAATGTATAAAAAATATATAAAAAATGAATGAATCAAAAGACAATAAAAAGAATAAGAGCAAAAATTGCAGGTATGCAAATAGAAGCCCTTGGATTAATCGCATAGATTCCTGTGTTGAGGTCACGGATGAACATTTCCATATTTAAAATAAACATTTATATGTAGAGACAATGGGTACATTGGATATTGTATGTATCCTAAAATAGTACCGTACTTACATTAAAGAAATAATTGAGTGCATTCTTAGAGGAGGAAGGTTGAAGGCAAAGGGGGGGGGGGGATTAATAATTGTGGGGAGGAATGAGATGGGGGGAAGGGGAGATGAAGCCAGGGGATAGGATTATGCAATTATAAAAATGGGGCATAGCTGATGGCATCATTTAGCCCTGGTGGCTGGGTTGCCAGTAATTTAAATGTCCACCTGGCTTCAACTTGAAGATTGTAGATGTAGATGAAGATGTATCCTAGCAAGTACTTGAAATTTCAATGAGTCTGTTTTGTAGTTGTGGAAGTCTGCAAAATGTCTAGATATAGGTCTCTCAATGATCCCCACATGTTCCTTAATGCTTCTCCAAAAGTTACATTTGGTTTTACCCACATAGTGGTTACCACAGCCACGTAAGTAAATACACTATACCAATTGATTCACAAAGTGATGCATAACTAAATTCTCGCCTGTAGGCAGCTGAACATTTTTTCCCTGTTTTGATGAATTTGCAGAAATCATTTCCCACATTGGAAAGTGCCTTGCAGCAAGGAGCCACAGGGGTCCATGTTCTTCTGAGGCAAGAAATGGCTCGACACCAAGATGTCTCGTATTGATTGATTACGTTTAAATATCAAATGTGGTTCAAATTCAATAAAAGGTTTCCGGGCTAGGTTGTCCCTTAATAAATGCCAGTGGGTGTTTAGGATGTTTAAGGCTTGATATTGGTTATTGTATTCTGTAATTGGGCGTATACCGGATGGGTGGAAAGATGTGGATGTTTTTCTCTGGAACAGGAGGTCACGAAGGTTATTTGCATTTTTAAAGGACTTTTTGAGGGACTTTCTGCGAAATCCTCGGTCTAAAAAGTGTTTTTGCAGAAGGGAGGCCTGCGCCTTGTCCCTTTAAAGTGGTTGTAAATCCTTACAGACCACTTTTAGGTGCACCTACAGGTAAGCCTTAATCTAGGCTTACCTGTAGGTGCAAGAAATATCGCTTAAACCTACATGGTTCAGGAGATATTTCCAAAAGACAGGCACCGATGTCTACGGCACATGCGCCGAAGAGAATGGCGCGCAGGCGCACTGAGCGTGCTGTCTAACGGCGATCATGCCGTTAGTGGCTGCACCAGCGCGTATGCGTGGGAGTGACGTCATCGCGGCTCCGGCCAATCACAGCGCCGGAGCCTGCGATACCCGGAAAGAAGATGGACGCTTCGTAGAAGGGACAGCGGTGACATTGCAGGCTCCCTTGTCAGGTAAGTGACACATAATGGGCTACTATGCGATGCATAGTAGCCCATTATACTTTACCTTTGCAGGGAAACAAAGAGGAAGTAAACTCCTGATGATTTTCCTGAAGAGAAGTTTGCTGCCCTTCTTGATACCAGGCCATCCTCCAAAAGTCTTCACCTCACTGTGTGTCTACAGATGCACTCTCACCTGCCTGCTGCCATTCCTGAGCAAGCACTGCACTAATTGTGCCCCGATCCCGCAGCTGAATCAACTGTATAAGTTGGTCCTGGCGCTTGCTGGACCTTCTTAGGCACCCTGAAGCCTTTACAACAATTGAACCTCTCTCCTTAAAGTTTTTGATTCGATAAATGGTTGATTTAGGTGCAGCCTTAGCAACAATATCCTTGGCTGTGAATTCCTTCTTGTGCAAAGCTATGATGACTGCACGCGTTTTCTTTGCAGGTAACAATGGTTAACGGAGGAAGAACAATGATTTCAAGCGCCACCCTCCTTAAAGCTTCCAGTCTGTTATTCTAAAACAATCAGCATTACAGGGCGATTTCCAGGCTTGTTCTCATCAACACTGACATCTGTGTTAACGAAAGAATCACTGACATGTCAGCTGGTCCTTTTTGTGGCAGGGCACAAATGCAGTGAAAATGTTTTTTTAGGGCATTAAGTTCATTTTCATGACAAAGAGGGACTTTGCAATTGTAATTCATCTGATTACTCTTTATAAAATTCTGGAGTATATACAAATTGCCATCATAAAAACATAGGCAGGAGACTTTGATTATTTTTATTTTTATTTTATTTAATCTGTTATTAGTTTATCCACATAGTAAATAAAACAAACAGGGCTGGTGGCCACGCAGGGTCTACTGCCTGAGACATAACCACTAGTAACTAGAAAAGTACAGAAATAAAGGTACAGTCAGTACTACAGCTAAACGATAATGAGCATTAGTAATCGCAAAGTAAGTGCAAGGCTCAAGCACAATTGGCTAGTACATATAGGGTTATTCCCCATCAAACTACATCACTCAGGGTGTTGAAATATAATTTTAGGAATCTAGAGAAATAGCAGTTAAGGGTTTATCCACCCAAAAGAACCAAACTTTATCAAACTTAGTTGGTCACCCTCTGTTACGATATGTGTCCTGGTATAGTGGTAGAACTGAGTTAACAGCTTTATCCACAATTTAACTGATGGGGGAGAGGACTCTTTTCAAATGAAGGGTGATAGCTTTCCAGGCATAAAACAGAAGAAGGCTTATAAGGATCCTTGTTGCCAGTTTGGGGGCTAGTTCTTTACCCAGACCGAGCAGGTAGGTCCTTGGTGACATGGGGACAGATATATGCACCACTGAAACAATGGCATATAGGACCCCCTGCCAGTATATGGCAATTGCTGGGCATGACCAAAAGACATGTATAAAGTCACCCGTTAAATGTGAGCACCGCCAGCAGGTTGGGGGTAATATTGGAGTCCATCCTATGGAGCCGATGTGGGGTAAAATATGCTCTGTGAGCAATTTTAAATTGGATTAATTTGTCCCTGACTGACACCAGATGCTTGAAAGGAAAATCCCATAACTCAGACCAATCGTCTTTGTCCAACTCAGGGATATCTGTTCTCCACTTCTGTTTAAGCGAAGACAGTTCGGGTAGAGCTACTGTGGCAAGGTAACTATGGAGCTCCGGGGTGAGCTTCTCCAGCCCAGGTGCACATATGATCGACTCTAATTCTGAATATTTGCATTCCAAATGGTGGCTAGGAAACTGGGCATTAAAGGTAAGGTCATTTAGATAGTATTGTACACAGTGTTTCTTAGTGTGAAAATGAGCTTAAACACAAAAATAAACACAGTGGCGCTGATGAAATTAATCCTATGCAAAAACACCTCAAAACAAGGATATACACATAGACTATGTACATCAAGAAATTAAATACACAAATGTATAAAATAACCACCCAGTGACAAGTGATAAATTGGAACCAAAAAAATGAAAAAATGAAAAAATAAAAAAACTCAGTTCATAATAGTCCTTTCACTGTGAACTTGCTTTTCTTTTCTTCCACCACACCCCAGTGCTTGGTGATCCCACTCCCTGTGGTAATCCACTTACCGACTCCTAATGCCCACACTCTCGTGTTAAGGCTTACACGCTTGTTGACCACATCACATGGGTCACATAGGCAGATCACAGTAACAAAATCGTGTGCAGGGATCGTTCCATATGTGAAGGATACAAAAAATACTCCAATAGTGCAAAACCGCTTGAAAATTTATTAAAAGCACTACAAATCTTTAGTATAAAACTCACATGTAACCAGTGTAAAAAACGCAAATGACACACTTTCCACTGCAAACCGATCTTCACAGCACAGCAACAGATATATACAGATCAGCCACTCTATGGGTTGTGGTCACGGCGGACCCGAGCTGTGCAGGCGTTTCGATGTCTCTCTCACCTACTCCCGGCGTCTCACCGCTCTAACAGTGTAACACTTCCTCATACGATGCGGCAGCGTCACTCGTCATTGGTGGAATACGTCACACAGCCACGCCCCGACATGTTTCGTCACACACTGACTTACTCATGGGATTGGCTGTGTGGTGTGACGCTCATTCCTTTTATCCCCTCCTCTCGTCACCTGACTAACGAAGCCTCAACGCGCTTGCGCACATCTCGTGTCCCCGCAGCCACAACTTCTCCAGCTTTAAAGACCGGAACTAAATGCACATGATGTACATTCACTCCGCCCTAATTAAACAGCATAAATCATGGGCTTAAGATATCTTTTATCAATATAGCAGTGTGAGATTAACCCTACACTCATCTATGTGCGTATTTTGCATACATGTTACAAAGACGAAGATGCTAGCACTTCAATCACTGCAAAGTACACGGGGTTCAAAATATTCACTACTGCATATGGTGAAGAGTGTATCCAACACAAAAAAACATATAACTATAAAAATAACAGTTTAAAATGTTGTAAAATCACAATAAAAAATTCATTAATCATTATGCACTACCACTAATGCAATCCAACTCTGGTTATAATAGTATATAGATGTATATATAAAGCAATTCTACTAATATCTTTCTCCTCATATAAATATATCATTATATATAGTGATCACAGTGCCCGATAGAGGTTTTAGGGCAGGGGGGTCCCTGATATCTCTAATATTATAGGAAAACCTGCCACTATATTATCCTAGATTCTCAGAATCAGGGTCATCCCCACGATCCGAGATCTCAGGCAACTTCCATGCTTATCAAACTATCTCTCACGTCCTCTTAGCACCTATTTCCTTATTTAAATAATGTCTAATTGTGAGTGATCATAAGTTTTAAACTCATATTGACATGAAATATTGAAATAAAATACCCTACTTTACTCATAAATTTATCCCTTAAAGGTGTACTTAGTCTAATATATGTGGATATTCCACTTCGAATAACTCCTACGTGAATAACGTGACAGTCACTCACACAATGAGTTCCCGTATACTCCATACGGTGATGGGGGACTATTTAACCTAATAATTAATAATCAAAATTAATAACATATAATAATGACAAACCTAAATTAATCATAAATTTAACTCTTTAAAGTGTGGTTAATCTAACACATTAAATAATGCTCTTAAAGAACTCCCTACTTAAATAACGTGACAATTACCGTGATGAAGCATGTTTGTACACATCTTTCCCATATTATTGTGGGGGAATACCCACCAAAAATGTGCAAAGCGCCAAAAACATATATATAAATAATCAGTAACAACTAACCCATATACCTTCCTGAAACAATCCTATTGGACGTGATCCAATGTTGTGATATAGTGACTCTCGCCCCTATTTAAGAGTTTCCCACATCCAGACAACCCCCAACCCTCTCTTATTAGTATTCTTACTCAAAACGACCAGTATTGTCTGATACCCAATATTACTTATGAGCATCATACTACATGATCCTAAGTCCCTACCAAGAATCCTTTAAAAATCGTTTATAAAGCAGTTTAGATCCAGTTCGATATTTAACCCTCTGGGCGTCAAACATTTAAACAAGAATATCCATTGGGTTTCCTTTTGGCATAAGTCTCTCACCCTATTTGACCCTCTCCAGGTCGGATGCACTACATCAATGCCACAAAACTGTAGCAATGATGCATCCTGTTGATGTTTTTCTCTGAAGTGCAGCGAGACACTATGGTATTTATACCCGTTTTTAATGTTGGTCAGATGTTCTGCTATTCTAATTTTTAATAATCTCTTAGTTCTTCCTACATAGAATAGGCCACATGGGCACCACATAAGGTACACTACATGGGAGGTATTACACGTACTGAATTCCCTTATTTCAAACGTTTCTCCTTCACTGTTAGTGACATTCCTCAGTCCTCTATGACTGGTTCTAACTGTCCTACAACAGACACATTTCCTGCAACAATAGAAACCTCTAAAATCTATTTTCATAGCCCTTGGAGGATCCAAGATCTTTTTGACTATCTGGTTTCCAAAATTTGGGGCCTTCCTATAGATGAATTTCGGCCGTTGCGGTAATATCTCTCTTAAATGCCTATCCTGACATAAGATGTGCCAGTGTTTTTGATATATACTCTCAATTTCTTTATATTGACTGTGAAAGCCCGAAATAAAACTCAATTGATGTTGGTTAGTGGGGCCCGAGTGTTCCTTCTTCTGGAGGCACTGACTTCTAGGGATCTCTGCCACCTCATGTATTAATTCTTCCAATTTTTTGTCTCCATAACCTTTCTGCACAAATTTCTCTTTCAGGTTATTAGCTTGCTCTAAGTAATCTTCCATCTTTGTGCAATTCCGACGGACCCTCAAAAACTGTCCCTTCGGGATATTCCTTATCCATGCAGGGTGATGTCCACTCCTGATGGACAGATAGCTGTTGCAGTCCGTCGGTTTGAAATACACCTTAGTGTTCAAACCATTAAATTGTTTTTCTATGGTGACATCAAGGAAGTGAATGGTTGTCTCACCTATTACATATTCCAGCTTGATGTTGTTAGTGTTATTATTGAGGTCCTCCAAAAATTCCACCGCAGATTCCCTAGAGCCCTCCCAAATAAACAGGAGGTCATCTATAAATCTGCGGTAGAATTTTAACTGGGGTGTACTTTTATTGAAAATCCGTCTGTCCTCCCACTCTGCCATGAATAAGTTGGCTAGGCTGGGGGCATACTTAGCCCCCATCGCCACGCCAACCTTCTGAGAGTAAAACTGGCCACCATACCAGAAATAATTATGAGTCATACAAAACTCAAGCGCCTGACCCAAAAACCTCTTCTGCATATCGGGCACCTCCTCCCGCCTGCTCAATGCCCAATTAAGGGCCAGAGACGCATCCTCATGCTGTATGATGGTGTATAAGGACGCGACGTCTGCCGTCACTAAATATAATTCAGAGGAGAAATCCAACTGTACCTGATCCAACAATACCAATAACTCTGAGGTGTCTTTCAAGTAGGCCTTAGTTGCCCTCACGCTTGGCTGGAGAAACTTGTCTAAATATTCTCCTAACCTCGCGGTTACAGACCCAATGCCATTGACAATTGGTCTAGGTGGTGGGCAATCAGTGCTTTTATGTACCTTGTGTAGCGTGTAAATAATAGGCACCCGGCATGCACTCGGGACAAGGTATCTTTTTTCTTTAGAATTCAAAGCTCCCATGTGATAACCCCACTCAATTAATGAGATTAGTTGGTCCCTATACTCCTCCGTGGGATCTCTCTTAAGTTTCCTATAAGTAGATTGATCATCGACCAATTCCATCAACTGATTATGGTAAAATGCCTTTGTCATCACTACTACCCCTCCTCCTTTGTCCGCTGGCCGGACAATGATGTTTTTTCTATTTTCTAAGGACGAAACACCTTCCCTAATATAGTGAGGATTGATGCCTCTTTTTGGTACTAAATCTTCAATATCACTAATAACCAATTTCTTGAAAACCTCTATGAAATGGTTACTCGGGTTTTGAGGGTTAAATATCGATTTGTTTTTCAAACCACTATCTATTTTATTAGATGGTCTATTAGCTCTGACCGTAGCTTCGACCGGGTGGCTTAAGAAGTATTTTTTTATATTCATAGACCTGATGAACTTGTGCGTGTCAATGTACACCTCGAACTTATTCATTACTCTCTTAGGTGCACATTTTAAACCCAAGTGAAGTATATTAAGCTCTTTATGATCCAATTCAACTCCACTTATGTTGTAAATGCCCGTATCTATGCGTTTCTCGAGCGTTTTCTTGGGTTGTCTGGATTTTCCTGCCCTGCATCCCCTTCTTCTTTTCTTGGGGGCATGCCACCCTTGTTTTGTGTATGGGGGGGTCCGTTTCTCCCTCCCTCCTTCTGATATATTGGTCGGGAGTTTCCTCTCGGTGTCCCCCCCCTCCCACCCCTCCCCCGTTGTCCTAAAAAAGGCCCATTGTATGGTGGGTCAGGGTAGTAACCCTCATTATCCAAAGCTGAATATCTATTAGATATTCAGCTTTGGATAATGAGGGTTACTACCCTGACCCACCATACAATGGGCCTTTTTTAGGACAACGGGGGAGGGGTGGGAGGGGGGGGGACACCGAGAGGAAACTCCCGACCAATATATCAGAAGGAGGGAGGGAGAAACGGACCCCCCCCATACACAAAACAAGGGTGGCATGCCCCCAAGAAAAGAAGAAGGGGATGCAGGGCAGGAAAATCCAGACAACCCAAGAAAACGCTCGAGAAACGCATAGATACGGGCATTTACAACATAAGTGGAGTTGAATTGGATCATAAAGAGCTTAATATACTTCACTTGGGTTTAAAATGTGCACCTAAGAGAGTAATGAATAAGTTCGAGGTGTACATTGACACGCACAAGTTCATCAGGTCTATGAATATAAAAAAATACTTCTTAAGCCACCCGGTCGAAGCTACGGTCAGAGCTAATAGACCATCTAATAAAATAGATAGTGGTTTGAAAAACAAATCGATATTTAACCCTCAAAACCCGAGTAACCATTTCATAGAGGTTTTCAAGAAATTGGTTATTAGTGATATTGAAGATTTAGTACCAAAAAGAGGCATCAATCCTCACTATATTAGGGAAGGTGTTTCGTCCTTAGAAAATAGAAAAAACATCATTGTCCGGCCAACGGACAGAGGAGGAGGGGTAGTAGTGATGACAAAGGCATTTTACCATAATCAGTTGATGGAATTGGTCGATGATCAATCTACTTATAGGAAACTTAAGAGAGATCCCACGGAGGAGTATAGGGACCAACTAATCTCATTAATTGAGTGGGGTTATCACATGGGAGCTTTGAATTCTAAAGAAAAAAGATACCTTGTCCCGAGTGCATGCCGGGTGCCTATTATTTACACGCTACCCAAGGTACATAAAAGCACTGATTGCCCACCACCTAGACCAATTGTCAATGGCATTGGGTCTGTAACCGCGAGGTTAGGAGAATATTTAGACAAGTTTCTCCAGCCAAGCGTGAGGGCAACTAAGGCCTACTTGAAAGACACCTCAGAGTTATTGGTATTGTTGGATCAGGTACAGTTGGATTTCTCCTCTGAATTATATTTAGTGACGGCAGACGTCGCGTCCTTATACACCATCATACAGCATGAGGATGCGTCTCTGGCCCTTAATTGGGCATTGAGCAGGCGGGAGGAGGTGCCCGATATGCAGAAGAGGTTTTTGGGTCAGGCGCTTGAGTTTTGTATGACTCATAATTATTTCTGGTATGGTGGCCAGTTTTACTCTCAGAAGGTTGGCGTGGCGATGGGGGCTAAGTATGCCCCCAGCCTAGCCAACTTATTCATGGCAGAGTGGGAGGACAGACGGATTTTCAATAAAAGTACACCCCAGTTAAAATTCTACCGCAGATTTATAGATGACCTCCTGTTTATTTGGGAGGGCTCTAGGGAATCTGCGGTGGAATTTTTGGAGGACCTCAATAATAACACTAACAACATCAAGCTGGAATATGTAATAGGTGAGACAACCATTCACTTCCTTGATGTCACCATAGAAAAACAATTTAATGGTTTGAACACTAAGGTGTATTTCAAACCGACGGACCGCAACAGCTATCTGTCCATCAGGAGTGGACATCACCCTGCATGGATAAGGAATATCCCGAAGGGACAGTTTTTGAGGGTCCGTCGGAATTGCACAAAGATGGAAGATTACTTAGAGCAAGCTAATAACCTGAAAGAGAAATTTGTGCAGAAAGGTTATGGAGACAAAAAATTGGAAGAATTAATACATGAGGTGGCAGAGATCCCTAGAAGTCAGTGCCTCCAGAAGAAGGAACACTCGGGCCCCACTAACCAACATCAATTGAGTTTTATTTCGGGCTTTCACAGTCAATATAAAGAAATTGAGAGTATATATCAAAAACACTGGCACATCTTATGTCAGGATAGGCATTTAAGAGAGATATTACCGCAACGGCCGAAATTCATCTATAGGAAGGCCCCAAATTTTGGAAACCAGATAGTCAAAAAGATCTTGGATCCTCCAAGGGCTATGAAAATAGATTTTAGAGGTTTCTATTGTTGCAGGAAATGTGTCTGTTGTAGGACAGTTAGAACCAGTCATAGAGGACTGAGGAATGTCACTAACAGTGAAGGAGAAACGTTTGAAATAAGGGAATTCAGTACGTGTAATACCTCCCATGTAGTGTACCTTATGTGGTGCCCATGTGGCCTATTCTATGTAGGAAGAACTAAGAGATTATTAAAAATTAGAATAGCAGAACATCTGACCAACATTAAAAACGGGTATAAATACCATAGTGTCTCGCTGCACTTCAGAGAAAAACATCAACAGGATGCATCATTGCTACAGTTTTGTGGCATTGATGTAGTGCATCCGACCTGGAGAGGGTCAAATAGGGTGAGAGACTTATGCCAAAAGGAAACCCAATGGATATTCTTGTTTAAATGTTTGACGCCCAGAGGGTTAAATATCGAACTGGATCTAAACTGCTTTATAAACGATTTTTAAAGGATTCTTGGTAGGGACTTAGGATCATGTAGTATGATGCTCATAAGTAATATTGGGTATCAGACAATACTGGTCGTTTTGAGTAAGAATACTAATAAGAGAGGGTTGGGGGTTGTCTGGATGTGGGAAACTCTTAAATAGGGGCGAGAGTCACTATATCACAACATTGGATCACGTCCAATAGGATTGTTTCAGGAAGGTATATGGGTTAGTTGTTACTGATTATTTATATATATGTTTTTGGCGCTTTGCACATTTTTGGTGGGTATTCCCCCACAATAATATGGGAAAGATGTGTACAAACATGCTTCATCACGGTAATTGTCACGTTATTTAAGTAGGGAGTTCTTTAAGAGCATTATTTAATGTGTTAGATTAACCACACTTTAAAGAGTTAAATTTATGATTAATTTAGGTTTGTCATTATTATATGTTATTAATTTTGATTATTAATTATTAGGTTAAATAGTCCCCCATCACCGTATGGAGTATACGGGAACTCATTGTGTGAGTGACTGTCACGTTATTCACGTAGGAGTTATTCGAAGTGGAATATCCACATATATTAGACTAAGTACACCTTTAAGGGATAAATTTATGAGTAAAGTAGGGTATTTTATTTCAATATTTCATGTCAATATGAGTTTAAAACTTATGATCACTCACAATTAGACATTATTTAAATAAGGAAATAGGTGCTAAGAGGACGTGAGAGATAGTTTGATAAGCATGGAAGTTGCCTGAGATCTCGGATCGTGGGGATGACCCTGATTCTGAGAATCTAGGATAATATAGTGGCAGGTTTTCCTATAATATTAGAGATATCAGGGACCCCCCTGCCCTAAAACCTCTATCGGGCACTGTGATCACTATATATAATGATATATTTATATGAGGAGAAAGATATTAGTAGAATTGCTTTATATATACATCTATATACTATTATAACCAGAGTTGGATTGCATTAGTGGTAGTGCATAATGATTAATGAATTTTTTATTGTGATTTTACAACATTTTAAACTGTTATTTTTATAGTTATATGTTTTTTTGTGTTGGATACACTCTTCACCATATGCAGTAGTGAATATTTTGAACCCCGTGTACTTTGCAGTGATTGAAGTGCTAGCATCTTCGTCTTTGTAACATGTATGCAAAATACGCACATAGATGAGTGTAGGGTTAATCTCACACTGCTATATTGATAAAAGATATCTTAAGCCCATGATTTATGCTGTTTAATTAGGGCGGAGTGAATGTACATCATGTGCATTTAGTTCCGGTCTTTAAAGCTGGAGAAGTTGTGGCTGCGGGGACACGAGATGTGCGCAAGCGCGTTGAGGCTTCGTTAGTCAGGTGACGAGAGGAGGGGATAAAAGGAATGAGCGTCACACCACACAGCCAATCCCATGAGTAAGTCAGTGTGTGACGAAACATGTCGGGGCGTGGCTGTGTGACGTATTCCACCAATGACGAGTGACGCTGCCGCATCGTATGAGGAAGTGTTACACTGTTAGAGCGGTGAGACGCCGGGAGTAGGTGAGAGAGACATCGAAACGCCTGCACAGCTCGGGTCCGCCGTGACCACAACCCATAGAGTGGCTGATCTGTATATATCTGTTGCTGTGCTGTGAAGATCGGTTTGCAGTGGAAAGTGTGTCATTTGCGTTTTTTACACTGGTTACATGTGAGTTTTATACTAAAGATTTGTAGTGCTTTTAATAAATTTTCAAGCGGTTTTGCACTATTGGAGTATTTTTTGTATCCTTCACATATGGAACGATCCCTGCACACGATTTTGTTACTGTGATCTGCCTATGTGACCCATGTGATGTGGTCAACAAGCGTGTAAGCCTTAACACGAGAGTGTGGGCATTAGGAGTCGGTAAGTGGATTACCACAGGGAGTGGGATCACCAAGCACTGGGGTGTGGTGGAAGAAAAGAAAAGCAAGTTCACAGTGAAAGGACTATTATGAACTGAGTTTTTTTATTTTTTCATTTTTTCATTTTTTTGGTTCCAATTTATCACTTGTCACTGGGTGGTTATTTTATACATTTGTGTATTTAATTTCTTGATGTACATAGTCTATGTGTATATCCTTGTTTTGAGGTGTTTTTGCATAGGATTAATTTCATCAGCGCCACTGTGTTTATTTTTGTGTTTAAGCTCATTTTCACACTAAGAAACACTGTGTACAATATTTATATCCTTTAAAGTGGCAGCTCTAGATTAATTTGAATATAGGTCTAAGGCGCTGTGGTGGTATATGAGATAGGAGGGCTATTTTGTTACTCATAATACCAACGGTTGAGATTACATTTAGATAGTATATAAATGTGCACTGGAGAGGGAGGTTAATTTTAGCTCTAAGGGAAGTGAGAGACCGTAATTTACAGTTCATAACAATGGGGGTTATTTACGAAAGGCAAATCCACTTTGCACTACAAGTGCATTTGAAAGTGCACTTGGAAGTGCAGTCGCTCTAAATCTAAGGGGGAGATCTGAAATAAGTGGAAGCTCTGCTGATTTTATCATCCAATCATGTGCAAGCTAAAATGCTGTTTTTTATTTTCCTTGCATGTCCCCCTCGGATCTACAGCGACTTTACTTCCAAGTGCACTTGCAGTGCAAAGTGGATTTTCCTTTAGTAAATAACCCCCAATGTGTTTTAATTTTGTATCTGGCCCAGGCATGTAGGTCTGGAAGAGTATACAAGTGGGGGAGAGAGGGTTTAAGCCACAAGGGAGTATGGGGGGAAGCTGAATTCAGGGGAATGGTTTCATAAGAGTCCCAGTCGCCAAGTTTTCAAGTGGTACCCAGACGGGGTTAAGTTATAAGAGGCTACTTCCCAAATACTTCTCAAGTCTCCCAGGGTTTTAAAGTGATTGTAAAGTCTAGTTTTTTTTTTTCTAACAATAACAAACATGTTATACTTGCCTGTTATGTGCAGTGGTTTTGCACAGAGCAGCCCTGATCCTCCTCTTCAGGGCTCCTGGCCTCTCTCTCCTGTTGGGTGCCCCCACCGCAAGCAGCTTGCTATGGGGAGCACCTGAGCTGAGTCACAGCTCTCTGTGTCCATTCAGACACGGAGCCCCATTTCGGCCTTGCCCCCTCTCTCCTGATTGGATCCCGCTGCTGTCAGTCGGCCAATCAGGAGGAGAGTCCCGGACGGCCAAGGCACCTCGTGGACATCACTGGAGAGAGATAAGGCTCAGGTAAGTATTAGGGGGTGCTGCAGCAGCTGCTGCACACAAAAGGTTTTATATCTTAACTACGTAAGGACTGCCCGCCGCAGTTGTACTTCGGCTGTTTGAAGAGGAATACCATTGGTATGGCAGCATCTAGCTGCCATAACCCCGGTATCCCCTTCAAGAGCGGACGGTCCTCTCTAAGATAAAAGTGGTCTTCGTGGCGGATTCGCCGCAAGATCACTTATCGGGGGCGGTAGAGGGCCCCCCTTCCGCCGCGCTCTGGTCCTCTGCCGCTTACCAGAGCCTTTGGTAGCATCAGGTCCTCTTCACGCACAGGCTGGATGCCGAGAGAGTGAAAGATGGCCCTCGCTCGGCTCCATAGCATTGGAAGGGGAAGCAACGTCAAACGTCACTTCCGCCCAATGCTCTTAAAGGAGAAATTTTTTATTTTTGTAAAAAAAAGACATTTAATTTTTTTTTTATTATTGAGCACCGCCTGTGGAAGGGAATTCCACATCCTTGCCGCTCTTACAGTAAAGAACCCTCTACGTAGTTTAAGGTTAAACCTCTTTTCTTCTAATTTTAATGAGTGGCCACGAGTTAAACTCCCTTCCGTGAAAACGTTTTATCCCTTTTGTGGGGTCACCAGTACGGTATTTGTAAATTGAAATCGTATCCCCTCTCTGAAGCATCTCTTAGAGAGAATAATTTCAGTGCTCGCAACCTTTCCTCATAACGAATATCCTCCAGACCCTATATTAGCTTTTTTGCCCTTCTTTGTACTCGCTCCATTTCCAGTACATCCTTCCTGAGGACTTGTGCCCAGAACTGGACAGCATACTCTAGGTGCGGCCCGACCAGAGTCTTGTAGAGCTGGAGAATTATCATTTTATCTCTGGAATTAATCCCCTTTTTAATGTATGCCAATATTTTGTTTGCTTTGTTAGCAGCAGCTTGGCATTGCATGCCATTGCTGGGCCCATCATCTACTAGGACCCCCAGGTCCTTTTCCATCCTACATTCCCCCAGAGGTTCTCCCCCCAGTGTATAGATTGCATTCATATTTTTGCCACCCAATTGCATTATTTTACATTTTTCTACATTGAACCTCATTTGCCATGTAGTTGCCCACCCCATTAATTTGTTTACATCTTTCTGCAAGGTTTCCACATCCTGCGGAGAGTTATTGCCCTGCTTAGCTTAGTATTGTCCGCAAATACAGAGATTGAACTGTTTACCCCATCCTCCAGGTCGTTTATGAACAAATTAAACAGGATTGGTCCCAGCACAGAACCCTGGGGGACCCCACTACCCACCCCTGACCATTCCGAGTACTCCCCATTTATCACCACCCTCTGAACTCGCCCTTGAAACCAGTTTTCAATCCATTTACTTGCCCTATGGTCCATGCCAACGGACCTTATTTTGTACAGTAAACGTTTATGGGGGACTGTGTCAAATGCTTTTGCAAAATCCAGATACACCACATCTACGGGCCTTCCTTTATCTAGATGGCAACTCACCTCCTCATAGAAAGTTAATATATTGGTTTGGCAAGAACGATTCTTCATGAATCAATGCTGATTACTGCTAATGATACCGTTCTCATTACTAAAATCTTGTATATTGTCCCTTATCAAACCCCCTTAATAGGGCGTACACACGGTCGGACTTTGTTCGGACATTCCGACAACAAAATCCTAGGATTTTTTCCGACGGATGTTGGCTCAAACTTGTTTTGCGTACACACGGTCGCACAAAGTTGTCGGAATTTCCGATCGCCAACCACGCGGTCACGTACACCACGTACGACGAGACTAGAAATAGCCGGTTCAGAACCAAGCGCGGCACCCTTTGGGCTCCTTTTGCTAATCTCGTGTTAGTAAAAGTTTGGTGAGAGACGATTCGCGCTTTTTCAGACTCGTGGCTTTCAGATCGTTTTCTGCCGTTCAGTTTGTGCTTGTGTGTTTGTATCTGCTCTTCAGTGCGTGACTTTAGGTAGTCGTATTCTTGTTCGTTCGTTACTGTTTTTCAGGTCGCTCTTCACAGGCCTTGCTGTTCTTCAGTGCGTTCTGTTACTTCGTTCTGAGCAGCCGACCATTTTCTAGCCATGTTTCGTATGCGTACTCCTCGTAGAGTTCGTGCTGTGCGGGGGCTTGGTGTTGGGGTCCTGACCTTGACACAAGTCCAGTCCATGAACAGGGTGGGGAGGAGTTCATGGACCAAGAATTGGTTGCTTCAGCGTGACCAGTTCTCTCATATGCCTTTGCTCCGTGAGATCCGTGAGAATAATCCTGATGATTTCAGGAACTTTCTTAGGATGACGGACCCCGTGTTTCACCGTCTGTTGGCTTCGCTGACCCCCTATATCAGCAGGCAGGATACCTGCATGAGGCAAGCCATCACTCCGGAGCAGAGGTTGGTCGCTACCTTGAGGTTTTTGGCCACAGGGAGAAGCCTGCAGGACCTCAAGTTCTCGACAGGCATCTCCCCCCAGGCTCTGGGGATCATTATCCCAGAGACCTGTTCTGCCATCATCCAGGTCCTTCAGAAGGAGTATATGAAGGTAAGATTTTTATCCTTTAATATCACATTTTATTGTATTGAATGTTTGATAATGTATTGTATTTCTTTCCTCATTCCCTAATTCCCACGATTGTAATATGCTGTGAATGCCCCCTTTCTCCTCATGCATGCTGGATTTTTGGTAATTATTAGTTTAGGTCCTTCATACATATTTGCCCTTCAATAACCTCCCCAGCATGGTGTCTCCTGGCCTATATTCACCTCATGTAGTCACTTAACAATGTATTTTATCTGCTCCATAGTAGTGCTTTACCCCAAACACCCCCTAAAATGTTTGGTAATGTTATTTTTGATTTAAATTCAGGCAGAGTGCCAGAGGCTTTTTTTTGTGGTGTCCCCAAATAATTTTTAGTAACCCTCCCTCCCCCCAACTGCTAAGTCAGCTGATCCCAATTCTCTATCTATCCTCAATCATCTATCTGCTGACTTTGCCAAACCCATACACACTATACCCATCTCTTTACTGGTCAGATTTATGGTTGAATTACCCAAAGCATGTAGTGCAAGGGCCTGCCTGTATGCTTTCCAATGGTACTGTTTAAAGTTCTTGTATCATATTATTATCTTGACAGGTAATAGCAGAATGTCCAAATGTCCTCAAATGTGTATTTATATCTTTGTATTATGACACTTCTTACCTTTCCAGTGGGCTGCCAATAGTGTAACTAAGGAGGGTCTGTTCCAAGTAATACCCATTATTTAGGCATTCATCTCTCAATGAAGTGAAGAGGGTTACCTGTCCAAGATTTCCACACACCCCCTATAATGTTGGAAATGGCCCATGAGAGGGGGGGAGGAGGGGGAATATGATAGGTGTACCTTATACTTTGGCGTTGTTAAATTCCCCTTAATAAATGTTATCTGGAGGTTGCCCCATAATGTTTGTGTCTAATCTGCTTGCCATGTTTCAGAGTAAAAATAGTAATGTTTATTGTTTTTTCCTCAACAGTTTCCTTCCACGCCACAGGAATGGCAGACTGTGGCCTCCCACTTTGCCCAGCGGTGGGACTTTCCTAACTGCGGAGGGGCAATTGATGGGAAACACGTCCACATCGTCCCACCACCCAACTCGGGGTCGTACTATTATAATTACAAGGGGTTTAATAGTATAGTGATGTTGGCGGTGGTGTCGGCTAATTACGACTTCTTTTATGTGGACGTGGGGAAGAATGGCCGGATGTCCGATGGTGGAGTCATCGCCCAGACGGAGTTCTACAGGCGTCTCCAGAATAGCAGCTTGGACTTGCCAGCTCCAGAGGACAATGTGGAAGGACTCCCATTCGTGTCCGTTGCTGATGAAGCGTTTGCGCTGGGGGACCACCTGATGCGGCCATTCCCAATGAGGACCCTCACCCCGGAACAGAGGGTTTTTAATTACCGGCTGGCCAGAGCCCGAAGAGTGGTGGAGAACACATTTGGAATCCTGGCCAGCCGGTTCCGACTATTTCTGACACCCATCCATATGGCGGAGTATAAACTGAACCATATTATACTGGCGTGCTGTGTTCTCCATAACTTTTTAAGGAAACATTCGGCCAACTATGCTGGCTCAGTTGGGCCTGAGGCTGGAATCCTACATTAAACCACACTGACGGCGCTTGAAAGTGGCCGTCCTGGCTTGCCCTCCCTGAGTGCCCGTGATGTCCGGTTACGCTACCTGGAGTTCTTTGCGGGTAGGGGGGCTATCAGTATGCCAGACAATATGTGAAGCCTTTTTATAATAATAAAAAAAAAAAAGAAATTCTTTGTGGACATTTACTGCTTGTGTTTGTTTTAGCTGACCCTGACATAAATGTTTTGAGTGCAGAAAATGGCGTGATTGTGTAACCTTATACAAAGCACTGTTGGCTGTTATTTCCTAAATGCAAAAACACATTTCACTACAAGTGCACTTGCAACTGCACTGAAACTGCACTTGTAGTGCAAAGAGGATTTGCCCTTAGGAAATAACCCCCATTTTTGCATAAAACAGCAATTACATCACCCCAAAAGTGTTTTAGTGTTGAGACAATAATCCACACATTCTTGAGTAACCAACTTTTTTATACCTGCACAATCACATGCGCATTTACCAAAGGTCTTTAAAACAAACCAACATGTTTGTTGTATAACAGTTTTTGCAGTAGCATTATCAAAAATCGAAATGTCCATTTCAGATAAAACAGGCCTGTGTAAAACCAACAAGAAAGCCCAAAAACTTGAACTTACAAAGTTCACATTAGGTAAAACCTGAAGGCTATATCAGACATGAGTATTTAGGAACTGTGTTTGATATAACGTTCAGATGGGGGGAAATCACCCCTGGAAAAGCCAAATTTGGAAGATGCACACCAATTTACGAATGTCAACATGTGCTATCTGCCATCAGGGGGGATCAAGGGACGTGTTTTGGGGGAGCAAGCCCTTCCTCACCGCTACTTTATAATTGAGGAAGGGGTTGCACCCCCAAAACGCGTCCATTGATCTCCCGTGATGGCAGATAGCACATGTTGGCACACTGTGTGCATCCTGGCTTTTCAAAACCTTGCAAAAAGATTTAAAAGATTGGACCACAATCCAAAAAATATATTTTGTGGGGTTTTAAATTCGCCCCAAAACATCAATGATGTTATTATTTTTTTTAATAACATCATTGATTTTTTGCTGTATGTTGTGCAATTCGAGATTACACCCCATGATCTCCCCGATCAGGATCTGGGCACTTTCTGATGTAAAACATTCTGGATCCCTCACATCACGATCACCTAAAAAGAGATAAAGAAAACAAAAACAGGTATCAAAAATCTGCCACCATCCATCTCTTACCTGAGCCTGTGGTCGCAGACACTCACCTGTTGTGGTGCCAATCTCCACCACGTCTTCTTCTTCCTCCTGCTCTTTTTGTGTTGGTGTAAGTTCCCCTTCTTCCAGAGGTGGGGGGTCTGTGGTCTCCTCGGATGAGGGGTGTCCTCCGAGTCTTTTCTCCCCTATGTAAAACAAAAATGGTATAATTAGCACACAGATATTTGATGGCAGAACTAGAAATAGGAAACATTGCTTGGAAGTGGGGTACAATTGTCTATTTTAGCCGAGTTCCAAGATGTATTTTTTTTATTGCCCTTTGTCAAGCTGCAATACTTTACCTGTTTTGTAGAAACTTCACAGATGGAGACCCCCCTATAGTATACACTGTAGCACCTGTATGGCCCCCCTAATAAAAATGGTGTTCTTGTGTCCCACACTAGTGCTCCAGTGTCCAGATGTGAAAACAGCTGCTGAGTGTCCTCTCCTTACACACAATCTAGTTTGCATTTCATTCGAGGAACAAACCCATCTACACAAACAAATATTTGGCATCCAAGTAGGCCCCAAAAAAATGTGGGAAAATGAATATGGCCTAAACAATGGTGTTTTAGAGGCCGAAAGAAAAATGTTTGATACGAACGAATAATGGGCCCATGAACATTAAAGTTGCCCTTTTAAACGTTACAATTAATAAAAGCATATGGAGCAGAACGAACGGAATAAAGACAGAAAGAATAGGAACACAGCACAACTACTTACTTTTTTGCAGCACTCTCCGGATCTTTCGGTACTGCTCGGGCTCTCTCAATTTCAGGTCCGACCACCGCTTCCGGAGCTGATCTTTCGATCTTCGGACCCCGAAATTCCTCAGACTCCTGACCACTTTCGCCATGATCTTGGCCTTTCGGATATTGGGGTTGGGGTAAGGCCCATACTTTCCGTCATAGTCGGACTTCCTCATGATGTCGACCATCTCCAACATCTCCCCAAAGGACATATTTGTGGCCTTAAAACGTCTCCTCCTGGATCGGGACGTGTCCGGATCCGGGCTTTCCTCCTCCTCGTTCCTGCAATTAGCACGCACCTGCTGTGACTCCGCCATGTGCTCTTCCCCGACTGCGCCGAACGAAAAGGGGCGTGGAATAGAATAGAAAGAACGTCAGGGGCGGGCGGAGTTACACGCATGCGCAGTGTGTATAAAGCGTAACACGCGTGCGTATTACGTAGAATCTGTGAGCGGAGGAAGGAGCATTGGACGCGCCGATCGTAAGAACGAAGGTAAGAGACAAACTTGTGCCTATACTGCTTCTACATTGAGGCCTATATTGTAAGAAGATTAGGAGAGTTTTGTCTGACATTAGGCTTTGTCTTGTGTTGTGTCTTGCAGTGAACATGGATATGCTACTGAAAGATAATGACTTCATGTCAGTATTCGTAGATATGCTAAGGGAGCTGCCCTGTCTGTTGGAGATTAACCACTCCCATTTCAAGAACCAAGCAAAGAGGAAGGCAGCACTGGAGCAATTGTGTGAAATTGTGAAGCAGGTGATCCCCACGGCAGACATCACCTATTTAAAGATATTAATTGGTTGCCTGAGGAGTACATATCTAAGGGAGCGCAAGAAAGTCCTGGATTCACAGAGATCCGGAGCAGCAGATGACATCTATGTCCCCAGCATGTGGTACTATGACAGGCTGCATTTTCTGGCAGGCCAGACTGAACCCAGGCCATCCCTCTCCAGTCTTCTTTCCACGCTTCCTTCCCCCCTGGCTGAGGCTTCTGACGCCCAACCTGGGCCTTCCAGGCCACATGTGGAGGAGCCCAGATTGAGCCAGGTATAGCATTCCTTTTAAATATTTCTGCTTGTCCAATTAATGATGTTAACTAGATGTTAGTTGGGAGTACTAATTTAGGATTGTGATTGATGATGCAAAACATTACAACCATGTCCCTTTTTCATACACAGGGAAGTCTCAGCCAGGAGGTGGCCGGGCCGAGCCGGCTGGCTGATCTGCAGGTCCCTCCACCCCCCCTGAAAAGAGAAAGTGGCAGTAGGAGGAGTGCCCTAGAGGAGGCTGCTATAGGATTCTTTTGGAGGGCTACAGAGGTCCTGGGAGCACGACAGACTGTGGAGGAGGACATTGCTGCCGTCATTGCATATAAAATGCAGAGGATGGAGGAGGGCCAACAAGTCATGTGTGAGGCGCTCATATCGGAGGCTCTTAAGAAAGGTATGAGGGGCCAAATTACAGCTCAGACACACCTTTGCGATGGTCCTCCTCCTCCTCCTGCAGGTCCTCCTACTCCTCCTCCCTCTCCTCCAGGTCCCCCCAGTCCTCCTCCAGGTCCTCCCAGTCCTCCTCCTCCTCCAGGTCCTACTCCTCCTCCTGCCACATCTCCAATTGCACAGCCACAGCCCGGAAGGAAGCGTGGAATTAAGACCAGACAGTGATTGCCCTGGGTTCAGTCTGGTCGGCCAAAAAATGCAGCCTCTTGTGGTACCACAGCCTGGGGACAGAGATGTCATCTGCTGCTATCCGGATCTCTGCGAATTCTGGACCAGACTGCCCTCCCTTACATATGAACTCCTCAGGCCACCAATTTTGATGTTGAAGAATTGATGTCTGCCGTGGTGGTCCCAGGCTTCGCTAATTTCTCCTGTTTCTCCAGTGTTGCCTCCCTCTTTGTTTGGTTCTGAGCCCTTAATAAAGGAATTTTGTTTTGAATTATACTCCCCTATGTGTTTTACTTTAAAAAGGACAGTTTGTTTGTGAGGATTCAGGTACATTGCAAATATACAATGTGAAATGAACAAGGGACACCAACAACAAACAATCTCCTTGAGATTAAATAATAAAAGATATCAATGGTGTTGGGGTAACTTGACACACAAAACACAGACAAAAATATTCGGGAGAAAAAATAAAAATAACATTGAACAAAGATGAGCCTTTGAAAAAATCCAAACATTAAAGAAAAAAAAAGGCTTAAAATCCAAAAAAAAATAAAATAATATATTATTGCAGCGTGACGAAAGTGCTGTATCCATTGCGAACGCTAAGTTTACCAGAATGAGCTGTCCCGTCTTAGAATTTCTTCTGAGCATGCGTGGCACTTTGTGTGTCGGAACAGGCCACACACGGTCGGAATTGACGCGATCGGATTTTGTTGTCGGAAAATTTTATCTCCTGCTGTCCAACTTTGTGTGTCGGAAAATCCGATGGAAAATGTCCGATGGAGCCTACACACGGTCGGAATTTCTGACAACACGCTCCGATCGGACATTTTCCATCGGAAAATCCGACCGTGTGTACGGGGCATAAGAGTTTACATACTATTGATGTTAAGCTCACTGGTCTGTAATTCCCAGGGATATATTTTGGGCCCTTTCTAAATATTGGCTTTTCTCCAATCAGCTGGTACCATTCCAGTCAGTAGCAGTAAAAATTAGGAACAATGGTCTGGTAATTACAGGACTTGTTGCATTCTTTATAAAGTCTGAATGCTGAGGATAATCCCTCAACCTTGTATTTTTTGAAGGCCTTCTCCTTTGCTTTTATATACATTTTTACCGTGGAGTTATGCCATCCAGGACTTTTGTTCGCTCTTCTAAATTTATTACCCAATGGGATGCATTGGCTAATACCCTTCTTTAATATGCTCTTAAAGCAAACCCATCTCTCCTCTGTGTTCTTTGTTCCTAAGATTTTATCCCAATTTATGCCTTCTAGCAAGGTTCGTAGTTTAGGGAAGTTGGATCTTTTGAAATTCAGTGTCTTTGTATTCCCCTTATGTTTCCCATTTGTGTGATTTATACTGAAGCCAATTGACCTGTGATCGCTGTTACCTAAATTGCCCCATATTTCCACATCCATTATCAGGTCTGTATTGTTGGTAATCAGTAGATCCAGTAACGCTTTATTTCTAGTTGGTGCGTCTACCATTTGACCCATAAAATTGTCTTGCAAGACATTTAGGAACTGGCGAGCCTTAGATTGCGTGGTTCCTTCCTCCCAGTCTATGTCTGAATAATAAAAATCCCCCATTATGATAACACTTCCCATCCTTGCTGCTAATCCAGTTTGTGATAGATCTGTCTCCCCTTCCTCCCTCAGTTTAGGGGGCCTATAGCATACTCCCAGTATTATTTTCCCCTTAGCTTCATCCCTTTGGAGCTCTACCCATAAGGATTCCACCTCCTCCCTAGCTCCCTTAGTGATGTCATCTCTCACATTCACTTGTAAATTATTCTTGATATATAGGCATACCCCTCCCCCTTTTTTACCCTCTCTACCCTTGCGATAAAGGGTATACCCTTGAATGGTTGGCAGCCAATCATGAGAGCTGTTGAACCAGGTCTCTGAAATTCCCACAAAATCCCAAATCCTCCTCGTACAACAGTATCACTAGTTCACCCATCTTGCCCGCTAGGCTCCTGGCATTGGTGAACATGCCACGTAGATTAGACCGGTCACATGTTATCCTCTTATTGGGTGTTCCGAGATTGCAACTAGGACTTGCTTCTATACTTACCTTTTGGTTTATGTGCTTTGGTCAACCTATCACTAATGCTCCCAATACTACCCTCTGGAATATGTTCCACGCTGACTATCTCTACCTCCAGACCCCCCCACCCCACCCTGTCGCCTCGTTTAAAAACCTCTCTAACCTCTCTACTTTTTGGTAATTTTCATTCCCAGCTGATCTGCACCCTCCTCATTTTAGGCGCAGTCCATCCCTTCTATAGTACTGGTTATCAACTGAGAAGTCGGCCCAGTCCTCCAGGAACCCAAACCCCTCCTTACTACACCAGCTCTTCAGCCACTTGTTTACTTCCCTAATCTCCCTCTGCCTTTCTGGTGTTGCTCGATGTACCGGTAGTATTCCTGAGAATCCTACTACCTTGGAGGTCCTTTTCCGCAATTTAGCTCCCAAGTCTCTGTAATCCTTCTTTAGGACACTCCATCTGCCTCTGACTTTGTCATTGGTGCCAACGTGCACCATGACAGCCGGCCGGGTCTTCCCCAGTAATCTGTCCACAAGATCCGTGATGTGCGGAACCCGAGCGCCCAGTAGATAACATACAGTTCAGCGCTTCAGGTCTTTGTTACAGATTGGCCTCTCTGTTCTTCTAAGAATTGAGTCCCCTACCACCAGAATCTGTCTTTCCTTTCCCTTTGCTCCACCTCCCACTCTCACTGGAGGAGTTCTTCTCCTGGCAGCTAGGGGAGTCCCTCAGCTCCAGCAGTGCTGGTCCCCGACTGGTTTCACCAATGTCACTCACTGGAGCATACTTATTGGGGTGCTCCAGCCCTGGATCGGCCTCCCTGGCACCTCCCCCTCTACCCTTCCTGTCACCCACCTACTCTTTCCTATTGCCTGCACCTCTTTGTCTCCACCCGCCTCTGTGCTGGCGCCTGCCGGCACCTGCTGTGTACGTTCCTGGCTCTCCTTTAGTATGGAGGGACTTCTCAGTGCTGACAGTTGCTTCCCCAGATTCAGAACCTGGGCTTCCAGGGAAACAATGTGCTTATATTTTGTACAGCAGTATTCACCCTCAGTCGGATGATCAAGGAACGCATACATGCCGCAAGATGTACAGCGAGTCGCCTCTCCACACCCGCCTGGCATAATTTGAGGATTGGGGATTATACCCTGTCCAAATTACCTGTCCAAATTACCTAACAACTAGCTTCTTGACACTAATACTCAACAAGACAATACACAGGTACTCAACAAGACAATACACAGGTACCCGCAGACCTACGTGCACCCGTAGTACACAAGTACACAGTACACAATACACAAGTACTAATGATCCACACACACTACTGAGACAACACTCGGGTACTCGCACTACACAGGTACTATGACCCCTGTTATAACCTCCTGTTTTAAACTCTGATTTATAACTCATCACTTAGTTCCACCTGGACAGAGTTCTAGCAGGCTCAAAGATGAGCAGGCTCTCAATGAATTCTACACAAGGTTATTTAGCCCTCAAGCACCTGTGACAAATTAACCACTTCCCTTAATTAGTTGGCTGAAGGAAGCAAAGAAAAAAAAAAAAGCTGTTTAAAAAGTGTCAGAAAAAAGTGTTAAAAAGCTACAAGGGAAAGCCCCAAAAAGAACCTAAAAATGCAACCCAGCAATCACCAGCAGTCAAAAAGCAAGATTTGTTCACTCTCCACTCAAGGTCCCCACTGTTTAACTTCCAACCAGCAGTCTGGCCTTACATTCCTTGTAATAGGAATAAAAGTGACCCCATTTTTTTAAAGGACAGATTAAAAATAAAAAGTAAAATCAGAAAAAAAAAATTTTTTCAAAGCGTCCCGTCCCGCCGAGCTCGCGCACAGAAGTGCATATAAAACCGGTGTTCAAAACCACACATGTGAGGTATCACCACGATCGTTAGAGCGACAGCAATAATTTTAGCCCTAGACCTCCTCTGTAACTCAAAATTGGTAACGTGTAGAAATGTTTAAATGTCGCCTGTGGAGATTTTTAAGGGTAAAAGTTTGTCACTATTCCACAAGCGGGCACAATTTCACACGCTCAGCGGCTCTGGCAAGCCTCACGATCTGCTGACTGTGAAACTGTTTCACAGGCAGCGGAGGTTACATACAACATTTCCGGGCAGATCTCGGGGAGACAGCACGGGCGATTAGGGTGTGCCCAGGCACACCCCCTGCACACGCCTATGCCAGTATGCTATGCATTCCTGTTTATGGTTCTCTGACATGGGTTGGAAAAAGCATGTGTTCATCTAGATGTGACAGAACCTCTACACCCAAGCTCATTAAACTAGTAACACCAGTGCTCCATGTTTAAAGCGGAGGTCCACCCACATTTTCAAGCATCCCAAGCTACTTTGTGCACGTAAAACGATTTGGCATTTTTTTTCAACACTTGCTGTTTCATTTGTGAATTCAATATTAATTTCCTCCTTTTGGCCGTGGCCCAGCTCATCATTTCCGGTTTGCAATGCTTCCTGGGAGACGTTTGTCATCAATCCCAGGAGGCAATAGGCATTGCTGGGCCGTATCACCGCGTTATTTCATTTATTTCGGAAATGACGCGATGCAAAGCGGCGGCCATCGCCATTTTAAAGAAGGGCAACCAGGCTTTTGTTGCCATTGTTACCCTAGCTTCCAAAGCAGAGAGATCGGCGGTGGTGAATACGGTCGATTCGTGTGGAAGATAAGAAGGGCAGCAACTATTTACTATTTGAGAGCGGTAAGCACGTTTGCCGATCCAGGGGGACACCATAGTATGTGTCATTTTTGTAGAAAAGAGCAGTGTGATGGGCGCTGTGTCAAGGGGGCAATGTTATGAGAACAGTGGCAATGTGATGTGCGGAGGGCAGCGCAATGTGATGTGCTGGGGGCAGCGCGATGGGGGGAATGTGATGGTGGCAGCATCATGCGGGCTGTTTCATGGTGGCTGTGTGATGTGGGCAATGTGACGGGGGCAGTTTCATGGGGGCAGTGTGATAGGGGGCAGTTTCATGGGGGCAGCGTGATAATATTCCTTGTTGTACATGCAGTATACTTTGTGGTTCCTGGTGGGAGGAGGGGAGGAGAGGTTTGCATAGCTAAGGGGCGGCAACTTCCTCTGACACTGCTGTTGCTATGGAAACCTGACCTGCAACCTATTACACTGCTTGTGCTGCACTGAGCATGTGCGATATCTGCCATGATGAGATCCAGGAAGAAATGCAATCTGGCTTCAGATGCCCACACTTGAGATGGCCACGGCCTGCTGGAAGTTTATAAAGTAACAAACTAGTGCTACAAACATACAAAATGGACCTTAGTTTACAGACTAACTTTGTTAGATTACATTAAGCTTGTGTATTATAGGGGTATTTTTATTTAAAAAGTATAATTTTGGCCGGAGCACTGGTTTAATAATTGGTGTCATTAAACCCACATTAAAAACTATCAATAAATGCTGTTAATGCTCGCTCTGTCACTATGTGATTCATTTTCTGTCTTCTGCGAAAAAAACAAAAACTTGGTTGATCCTGCTGTTCTCTATATCCCTCTTCTGTCCATGTCCCCTCCGCAGTCGTGGAATTTGCAGAGCAGTGTTGGCAACTAGTGCACATGCTAAGTTTTCAGTTTATTTTCTACCCTGAGCATTCCCTCCCTATCACATCTGAGCAGCCCATTGTTGTAATATGTTGGCCAATTTATGTATAATATTGTATTGGAGTGCCATGCTGACCAGAAATTCAGTTGCATTGTCCAACTGAATTTTAACATAGCAAGGGGATAGCTGAAAACCCTTTGATGTGCTAGTCTCATGCAAGTCTACCTAGGGGTGTAAGGTATGGGCTGTTAACCTAATTGAACATTTCAAAGGGTACATTGTTTAAAGGACCATAGAAGAAATATTTATTGATGGTAATTAGACTTGAGGGGGTAACAATGGGATCAGGGAATGTTTTGGGTTGGCCTAGCGGAGGCTCCCTCCTGTGGGGCTAATATATCAGGGGGGCTTGTTGATATGCAGGAATGTAGGTATTCCAAGGGCTCAAAAGGGTGTTCTGTTTATCTAATTAATATATCTAAAGGGGACTTGTTGATGTTGATATGCGGGAGTGCAAATTGGGGTGGTTCACGGCTGTTCAAGTCCTAAATTGAAACGGCCAATCTAATTGCTCAGCCATTCAATATTTAGTGAATATAACACGGCATTCAGTCTATAGGTTTGGGGGAGTGAGGCTCGTTTGTGTATGAGTGAGGCTTGTCTGTGTATGCACACTCGGACCTAAGACATGGGGTTCTGAATTATATTTCCTCTGTCGGATTTCTTTGTCATCTGTGGACTTTGGACTTTGTTCTGTGTTGGAAGTCAATAAAGTGCATCTCTCTGGAAGAATTGGGTTGCTGCGGAAGAGTACTTTCATCATCATTATAATACCTAAATATTAATTATCTATACACCCAATAAATATTAATATACCCGATCACTACACCCATGTATACGCACTGGTAGGTGACCGCCCTCTCCCTCCTCCTCCATGCCCACTAGCCGGCTCAGCAATCAATGGGGTGGGATATTACATCCTGATTGAAGGCTTCACCTCCCTCTTATTCTAAGACACAAACTGAAGGGGTGTGACACAGCCTGTGACTGTCAGAATCTGCTCACAGAATGTTGCCAAAAAATATAAATATTTGATTTCAAATATATATTTGTATAGTAATTTAAAACTGTTTATTGATTTTTTTTTTTCCTCTATCACAAAGGCTATGTTTTTTATTTTGAATGTTTCCCTGCAGACAGCCTGGGAAAGAGCTGGGTCCTGTAACAGCTGTATATCAATTAGGGAAAAAAAGGTACATGGATGTGTTTTATTAAAAAAAAATGCCATCATCCACATACAGAAAGAGATGGGACAATGTACATTAAACAGTGTATTTAATATCACTTTAAAGTGGAGTTCCATCCAAAAGAGGAATCTCCTCTGCTTGGCGGCCTCCTCCTCCTCTTCGCTGCCACATTTGACACCTTTTGGGGGGGAGGGAGCAGGCACCTGGCTTTGACCAGAAGTTCAATCCCCCCCCCTCCTTCTTCCTCTGCAGCCTTCTGCAACACTTCACAGGTCCCAGAAGACTGCGGCCTATTCACAAAGTGCAGCACGCTTCGCGCATGTTCAGTAGAAGAAACGGCTTTGAAGCCTCAAGGCTTCACTGCTGGTTTCCCTTCGTCAAGATGGTGGCGCCAGCACCCAATAGCTGATTGAAGAATTGGCTTGTGTGAGGACACACCAGTGGATGCCTAGACAGGTAAGTATTTGTAGCTGCTGCCTTTTATTTTTTTAGGGGGGAGCCTGGAGCTCCTTTTTAACTTGAGGGGTGGAAAAGCAGACAGACCTGTTTAGTAGGCCAGTACAATAGGTATCAATGTCCAAATTATGCCAGCTCAAAGTGACAAATTTGGTTTCCGCTTTTGAGAATGTAGAACTTTGTAAGGTAGATGATTACTGACTGGTCACTGACTTGCTGCACATTCTTTATCTCTGTAATGCTGGAAATCATTTTATTTAAAATGACAAAATATTACATCTGTTTATAGTGTAAAGAAAATACAGTCTACTTGAGATCTCTTCTAGGTTTTGAAACTTCAAGCACATTTCAGAAAATATATTTTGTCTAGTCTGCATGGTCATATACATATGTTTCTTGTTCTAGGGCATACATAATAACAGGTCAAACGTACAGCCGCAAAGTTGATGTAGAAGTTTTGTCTGTTCTTGCCAGTCTAGGAGCCACAGTCCACAAGGTAAGTTAACAGTGCGGTATATCATAAAGAACTGACCTTCATTATTTTGGCTGTAAATGGACTCATGATTTTGTTCATATTGTATATGTTTTAAACTCCTAAAGCTGAAATCCAAGCAGATTTAGGGTCCTTTCACACGGGCGTTCCATCTGTCCATTTTTCATCCATCAGTTTACAGATAAAAAACAATTAGTACGCTACCCCATTACCGGCCGTCGTCACCCGATCATTACCGCTGTCTGCACCTTGTAGATTCTGAGGCCACACGCAAAAACGTGTTCTGCTCAGGTGAGACTAAAATTTTATTATTTGGTCTGAAGACCAAATGATATGTCTGGTGAAAATCCAATACAGCTCACCATCCAAATAACATTCCTACAGTAAAGCATGGAGGTGGTAATATCCTGTTATGGGGGTGTTTCTCTGCAGCAGGGACTGGAGCATTTGTCAGAATAGAAGGAAAAATGGATGGGGCACAATGCCATCAAATTCTTATGGAAAATCTGCTGCTCTCTGCCAGAAAGTTGTCAATGGGAAGAAGGTTTACCTTTCAACATGACAATGACCCAAAGCACACAGCAAAAATGACCACACAGTGGTTGAAGGAGAAAAAGGTGAATGTTCTTGCATGGCCTAGTCAGAGCCCAGATTTAAACCCCATTGAAAATCTGTGGAATGACTTGAAGACTGCAGTCCACAAACCGTCACCATCAAATTTAACTGAACTTTAGCAGTTCTGCAAAGAAGAGTGGGCAAATATTGCAAAGTCTAGATGTGCAAAGTTAGTAGAGACATATCCCAACAGACTAAAGGCTTTAATTAAAGGAAAAGGGTGGTTCAATAAAATACTGACATAAGGGGGTGGTCCTTTTTTATAACTATTTCACTTGGATGTTATAAGTTGCACTGAGTTAATACAGCTGGATAGAACAAAAACTGTGTTTGTCTTCATTTCAGGCTGCAAAGCAACAAAATGTGATTATTTTAAAGGGTGGTGTTTTTTATTTCCTATACCCTGTGTATGTCTTCTCTCTGCAAGAAGCAAACCCCATATTTTTTGTTTTTATTATGATCTATATATATATATATTTTTTAGCCATATAGTAAGGGACACAAGCTTTTTACCAATGGATTATATGCAGCTTCTTTTATGTGATTGGACACTGGCAAAAAGATAAAGCTATAGGGACATCTCTGCTCGACATGTTCATTAGGGGACACAGGAGGATATTCAGAGACATAAGGAGATTGGACACTGGCATTTAATCAGAGCTGTTGGAACAGCCCAGCATAACCCCTCCTACTTCTATTTGACTTATGTTTTTTGCCTGTGTTCTAGGAGAATGTATGTTTTTGTTTTTCACTCTACTGAGAGAAGCAAATCCCATACTTTTTGTTTATATTTAAGATATATGAATAAAGAGGGGAGTTTGGGACTTTAAATGAGGCGCACTCGTCGCCTACATCCCGGTATCAGGTATATGCAAAAGGGAGTTGGGACTTTAAAATGAAGCGGTTGGAATGTGGAGGGTTTAGAAAATATAAATTTAATAATCATAGTAGATATAGTACAGGGATTTCATACATATACACACATATAGAATTAGTACAAAAATGAAGCATATAGGTGAAAACATACATGCAATGGATATATAATCATGCTAGGTAGATGGTAGTTGGAGTAATATTGGTACAGGACAACAATGGCCTAGGGTGCCAACTGTGGCATGTCCGGTAGCTGGAATTCTAATCGCATAGTAAATGATAGTACTCATAATAGGTACCAGAGATGGTGTGCCCGGGACCTGGTATTTGAATAACGTAATACTGATAATGATATTGATAAAATAATGATAACATCATCAAAGTGCAGGTAGTTAAGATTGAAGCATCAAGTGTAGCTCGACGCGTTTCGTGGATGGTTTTCTCCACTCATCAGGAGCTGATGCAATGTGATCCTGTAAAATATATACGTATAATAAACCTCCTATCTTAATAGAGAGGAGTGGAAAAAATGTTCAAAAATAGTTGGCCCAAAGACACACACCAACCCTGGCACTGAGTGCGGCGCATGACAGATGGCACGGAGTGAGCCAGAGGCAACAAAACCCCGGCACAGGAGCTGAGGCAGCATATTATGTCTAAATGGCAACGGGTGATGGAATAGCAGTGTCTGGATAGTGGGGTGATGTCCATGTGACAGCAATAATAATGGAGAACTTGTCAGAGGAAAGGATATCTGGGAACACAGTATTGGTTACAGATTGTAAATATTTGTGATCTAAAATAAAATTCGTAATAAATAAATAATGTACCCCAAGATACCCTTATGTAAGGTGTTGATAAGTAATATAATGAAGATTGTGTAGTGAACAGATAAAATTAAAGGGGTGGCTGGTGCAGATCTGAATAGGTGTAGGTAATTAAAAGGGGAGTGTTGAGGATAAAGTGTGACTAATGTACAAAACGGGGTGTGCAGTAAAACAAGGCAGGGGCATGACAGGGAAAATGAACCCATTCTCCAAAGACTTACCCGATGCTACAGGTCAAGCACAAACAGCAAGATGGAAGCAGCTAGTGTGCAAAAACCCCAGTCGGAGACAGGCCATGTGAATAGCCCGCTCAGATTGGGGGACATATAAATATATCCCGCCAAGGCCACTTGCGTGAGCCTGGCGGGAGGAGGGGGCGGCGTCCGCACCTGAGCTGGGTGATCGCTCAGTGTTTGGCGCCAAAACACCCTCCTCCCAATGGTGAATCACGCAGGTGACGCTCCAAGCGTCAGCGCGGTGACGTCAGAAGCAACGTCCCGCGTATGATGCAGGGACCGTGGCGCCGATGCGCAGACTGGTATCCGCCCGAACCTCCCAAAGGGGAGGAGGGGGAGGATCCGAGGAGCGCATCGCAGCTCCCGCGTCGAGGAAAAGAGCCCCAGCACAGAACCATGCCAGAAGCCACGCTGACGCAAAGCAGTGGCAGAGCTGTAGGGGTTGGATATATAGCAAAAACATAGGATCAATGTATATAACAACCAGTACCGGAAATGCCATCCATGGTAACATAAGTAAACTAAATAGAAACATAACAGTATGTGCAAGATATATGACTATTCCAAAGATAAAGCCCTATGTAGGACCTGCATAGCCCCTCTCACGTAGATAGCAGGGGAACACTGCTAATCCAACTTTCCAAACGCTTCCATCCCGGTAATCTATATGAATAAAGAGGGGAGTTTGGGACTTTAAATGAGGCGCACTCGTCGCCTCCATCCCGGTATCAGGTATATGCAAAAGGGAGTTGGGACTTTAAAATGAAGTGGTTGGAATGCGGAGGGTTTAGAAAATATAAATTTAATAATCATAGTAGATATAGTACAGGGATTTCATACATATACACACATATATAATTAGTACAAAAATGAAGCATATAGGTGAAAACATACATGCAATGGATATATAATAATGCTAGGTAGATGGTAGTTGGAGTAATATTGGTACAGGACAACAATGGCCTAGGGTGCCAACTGTGGCATGTCCGGTAGCTGGAATTCTAATCGCATAGTAAATGATAGTACTCATAATAGGTACCAGAGATAGTGTGCCCGGGACCTGGTATTGGAATAACGTAATACTGATAATGATATTGATAAAATAATGATAACATCATCAAAGTGCAGGTAGTTAAGATTGAAGCATCAAGTGTAGCTCGAAACGCGTCGAGCTACACTTGATGCTTCAATCTTAACTACCTGCACTTTGATGATGTTATCATTATTTTATCAATATCATTATCAGTATTACGTTATTCCAATACCAGGTCCCGGGCACACCATCTCTGGTACCTATTATGAGTACTATCATTTACTATGCGATTAGAATTCCAGCTACCGGACATGCCACAGTTGGCACCCTAGGCCATTGTTGTCCTGTACCAATATTACTCCAACTACCATCTACCTAGCATGATTATATATCCATTGCATTGTTGTCCTGTACCAATATTACTCCAACTACCATCTACCTAGCATGATTATATATCCATTGCATGTATGTTTTCACCTATATGCTTCATTTTTGTACTAATTATATATGTGTGTATATGTATGAAATCCCTGTACTATATCTACTATGATTATTAAATTTATATTTTCTAAACCCTCCGCTTTCCAACCGCTTCATTTTAAAGTCCCAACTCCCTTTTGCATATATTTAAGATATATTGTTTAGTGCGGCTTCTTTCAGTTGATTGGACACTGGCAAAAAAAATAAAAATTAGGCCTCTGCTTAAAATCTCTCTCTTCTCTCCTTTTTCTTTCTTTCTCTCCTTTTTCTTTCTTTCTCTCCTTTTTCTTTCTTTCTCTCCTTTTTTCTTTCTTTCTCTCCTTTTTCTTTCTTTCTTTCTCTCCTTTTTCTTTCTTTCTTTCTCTCCTTTTTCTTTCTTTCTTTCTCTCCTTTTTCTTTCTTTCTTTCTCTCCTTTTTTCTTTTTCTTTCTTTCTTTCTTTCTTTCTTTCTTTCTTTCTTTCTTTCTTTCTTTCTTTCTTTCTTTCTTTCTTTCTTTCTTTCTTTCTTTCTTTCTTTCTTTCTTTCTTTTCGGACTTTTAAGGCATAGAAACAATGGAGAAGTAACAAGAAGAATAATTATTGAAAAAAGTTTATAGTATAATCACAGTGTTCAAAGAGGATAAAAAACATGAAAATGTACAATGAGCCCTTGTGCGTCTACGCGTTATGCCGCTAGGCTTCTTCAGGACAAGATCAAGGTTCAGAGACGTAACAAAAAGATAAGGGAGCGAATCTCACTATCTGAAATGAAATATACTCCAATTAAAAACAAGGATATCACATATACATATTACATCGTGTTACATTAAAAAGCATATGTTAAACCATCCAAGAGAAACCAGAAGAAACAGAAAGACACCAACAAAAAGGATACCTTCAAGTGGAAAAGTAAACAACGTGTAATTGGTTCTATCGGGTAATGTACAGAGCAGTGGATAAATTATATTTCATGGGGAACACTAACAAACAAAAGGTACCTACTAGTATGTAAATTTTAGGTATTGCTACAACAGGGGCAGATGCACGTCATGTGTCCAAACGTGAAAAGGACTAGCAGCATGTAATACAGCCTAACTAGCATACAATGCCTATAGACAAAAGATATAGGGGAAAAAACTAGTATAAATAGCCACTTTTTTGTATTGGCTCTGTGTACAGCACCCGGCTGTCTCCCAGGGGCATATCTGTCTGTCTTAATATTCATGTAAGTACTCTTGCTTTCACTTTTGCAGTTATGCTCTTGGTTATTACTAATGGACACAGTTTGTAATGCCGTTTTTTCCCCTATATCTTTTGTCTATAGGCATTGTACGCTAGTTAGGCTGTATTACATGCCGCTAGCTTTGCTGAATTTTAGCAGGGTTTTTCCATTTTGGATTCTGGACTTTCCAGTGTTATTGCTCTGGTGGTCCTTTTCACGTTTGGACACAAGACGTACACCTGCCCCTAATGGTGCAATACCTAAAATTTACATACTAGTAGGTACCTTTTTGTTTCTTAGTGTTCCTCATGATATACAAGTTATCCACTGCTCTGTACATTACCCATTAGAACCAATTACACGTTGTTTACTTTTCCACAGTTTGCTAGAAGCATTCCACACTCTTGGAAACCTTCCGGCTACTGGGAATTTGTACATGGGGTCTAGTCCACTTGAAGGTATCCTTTTTGTTGGTGTCTTTCTGTTTCTTCTGGTTTCTCTTGGATAGTTTAGCATATGCTTTTTAATGTAACACGATCTAATATGTATATGTGATATCCTTGTTTTTAATTGGAATATATCTCATTTCAGATAGTGAGATTCGCTCTTTTCTATTTTGTTACGTCTCTGAACCTTGATCGTGTCCTGAAGAAGCCTAACAGTGAAACGCGTAGACGCACAAGGGCTCATTGTACATACTGTATCATTTTCATGTTTTTTATCCTCTTTGAACACACTGATTATACTATTAACTTTTTTCAATAAATATTATTATTATTCTTCTTGTTACTTCTCCATTGTTTGCCTTAAAAGTCCGACCTTTGGTTACTCAATTAGTATCCTCTTCTGTCTCTCTGAATTTACGGATGTGACATTATGAGTGCTTTTCTTTTCTTTTCCTTTCTTTTTCTTTCCTTTTCTTTTCTTTTCTTTTCCCGATTCCTACTGCACCAAAGCCACTGCGATTCTTAATTCAGCTTCCAGATAGGTTGAGCACCAAGCAAAGCCTTGGGGACTGTACCTGGACCCCACCAGATGGGCACTGGCCTATAATTTAAATCCATGCATTGGATCCTGCTGTTGGTGCTCGCCTTGGCACATTTTGCAACACTGGAGTTATCCAAGGGATGCTTTACACAGGTCTGTGGCAGAGCCCTGTCCCTGAAGACTTCTGCCTCATATAGGCACATCATAGAGGGCACAGCTAGGATAAGGTATATCCCTAGTTATGCCTGCTTACTAGATCTTCTATGGTGAGTACAGGCAAGAAGTACAGGTGCCGTTTTTTCTGTAGACCCTCTGTCGGAGCCACCAACCACCCTTCCAGTGGTCACAGCAGGTAAGCTTGGATTGCTAGGGCCCATTTTAAACTGGTAGCATTTTTGATCTACTGGCACTCTTGTATCAGCACTATTGCAACTGCGTGCATCCCCCAAAGTGATGCCTAGTGTACACTTAGCTCAAACCATACTGTGCCCGTCTTTGTTCTTAGTAGGATGACTGCAGCTGTGCTCCCTGCCTCTGAAGCCCCATACACACTATCAGTTTTTCTGCTGATTTTGTCCTTCAGATTTACCAAAACCATCTAATATGAGGTCAAACCTTAGGAGTTTTAATGTGTATGCAATCAGGCAGGCCCTTCTACTACATGGTTTTGGTAAATCTGAAGGAAAAACGCAGCAGAAAATCTGATAGTGTGTATGGGGCTTTACTCTTTTTAGGCAGCACTTCAGACCGGGAATATCTCCTGGCACTCTCCTGCATGCACGATTTAGCTGCTGTTACTACAATACTTGGATTATAGCGTCCTCCGACCTCTTAAATGCAGGAAAAATCTGTCAGCGCCCAGGACTTGTTATCTAAAGCTCGGCTTTTAGCTTCATTGGGGGGTAATAGTTTATCTATTCATGGTCCTAGTAAATTGCTCTCGCTGCTGTGCGTTGCATTCTGAATTGGCCCTTTAAAAGGGATGCAATAAGTGAGCTTACTGATTTCAAGTGGAAAAGGATTAAATGTATGAAACAATTCTTCCTATATTTTAGTGCCTTTACCATTATTCAGGAGAGGTAAATCAGCGGGTCTCAGTGGGCCTAAAGTACGTTATGATGTGAACAGTATTGCTTCATGTCTGTGGCCTTCTGCTTGACTCTTCATGTTAGAAAAGAAAACTGCAGCATGGTGTTGGCTGCATTACTAATTTTAAAGTAACAGTTTAGCAAAACAAAAATCTTAATTACAATTTGGTTATGCTAAATTCATAATATAAAATTCTATCTCCCTTAATAAAACAGTTATGCAGGTATGTGTTCACTAAAAAAACATTAGGAGTATTTCTGAAATTCAACATATTATCCTCTTTCAGTCTTCTGCTCAGCAGAGCTCAGAATGAGAGAAGGAGAAGCAGCACAAGAAGCCAGTCAATTGTTCTACTGTGTTTTTGTGCTAACTACTAACACACTGATGGGAAGAAAGGCCAGAGTATACTTTTCCTTCATTGTCCAATCAAAGGCTGGAAGCAGAAACAAGACCTTGTTGTGCTGCCTAAGGGCTAATTAACACATGTTGCGGTGACGGGTGTTTTACTGAATTGTAAAACGGCTGTCACTGGAAAGACACACAGAAAACATTTGTTTTCTGTGGGTCCCATTCACACTGCAACAGAGCCTGGAGTTGTGCCGCTGCAGTGTGCTGCGATTAAATGCAGACATGCTGTGTACCAGTGGCGGTGCGTCCATAAGGGTGCACGGGCACCTCCCCCGCTCTCCAGCCAACCCTCTATAACCAATGGATAGATTCATGCATAGCATGAATCTATTCATTGCCGCCGCTGCCACCCCCTATTCAGGCACCCGGCCCCTTTCCGGGCGCCTCAATTACAGTGGCGGGGGGTGTTGTTGAGGCACCTGATTAAAGCCACAGGCTCTAATAGGCTTCAAAAAAGGTTCACCCAGGTGTGTTAGAACAGCGTATGAATATTCGCTTTCCCAACACTGAACCGCCTCTCCGCCAATCAGATGCTCGGGTCTGTTACCGGTCACCTGATTGACTGAAACGGCAGGCGCTGTAATTGGACGCCTATCAGGAGGAAAGGGCGGAAGGGGACACATGGAGGACACTGCTCGCCGTCACGCGCTGCCCCACTGAGACAGGGTTAGTGCCAGGCAGATGGCGGGCGGGGATTCACAGTGGCAGCATTTGAGGGGCACAATGGCGGCATTTGAGGGGCACGGTGGCAGCATTTGGGCACAGTGAGGCTGCAATTGATGTTTTTTTTTTTTCAGAATTTTTCAGTTTGTTTGATCTCCAGCCGCCACTGCTGTGTACTGTACTGTACAGAACTGCACGACACTGTCCAGCAGTGCATCTTGCTGCTGTACAGCACCATGAATGGAGTATACCTTTGTACTTTTCAAATCAAGTTTGTACAAAAAAAAGTGTGTGATACGCTGCCCCTACAGCAGTTTGGTATGGACAGCTGCCAGAGAGATGAAGCGCTCTGACAGCTGTCTCTTCTGGTGTGAATACAGCCTAAATTTCAGAAGTGAATGTACAGTGACATAAATATTTGGTATAACCATTTTCATGTGTATTTTTGGTTTTGAATTTATCTGTCTGCCTGGAGTTCATCTTTAAAGCCAAGCTCCAGCTTTCTGTCATCTTAACCGCTTACAGACCGGAAGATTTGGCTGCTTAATGACCAGACCATTTTTTGCGATACAGCATTGCGTCAATTTAACTGACATTTGCACAGTCATGCGACGTTGTACCCAAACAAAATTGACATCTTTTTTCCCCACAAATAGAGCTTTCTTTTGGTGGTATTTGATTACATCTGCGGCTTTTATTTTTTGCGCTATAAACAAAAAAAGCGACAATTTAAAAAAAAAAAAATTTTTTTTTACTTTTTGCTATAATAAATATCCCAAAAAATGTTTTAAAAAAACTTATTCATCAGTTTAGGCCAATGCAATTTTTTTTTTTGTTGTTTTTACCAAAAACATGTAATAATATACAATAAGCGTATATTTGGTTTTGCGCAAAAGTTATAGCGTCTACAAACTGGGAAAGATTTATGGCATTTTTTTCATTTTTTTTTTTATAGTAATGTCGGTGATCTGCGATTTTTAGCAGTACTGCGACTTTGCGGCAGACAGATCGGATACTTTTTTACTTTTTTAACACTAGGGGGCGATCAAGGGGTTAAATGTGTTCCCTAGTTAGTGCTTCTGACTGTATGGGGATAGGACTGACTGGGGGAGGAGACATATCGTTGTTCATACTTCCTAGGAACAAACAATATGTTTCCTCTCCCCTGACAGAACAGGGATTTGTGTGTTTACACACACAAATCCCTGTTCTAGCTCTCGTTCCCGCAACTGCAGGTGGCTGGTAGAGATTGCGCCCGCCGGCCACGCCCATTGGGTCCCCGGCCGTGCCGTAGGCTTCCAGCGGCTCTTAAAGGGGAAGATGTACCCTTACGGCGATTTGTGGGAACGTGCCACTTTGCCGACGTATATCGGCGTGAGCCAGTCAGCAAGTAGTTAAAGGGTAACTCCCCCTTTGTGGGGGAAAAAATAGCAAATAAAGAAAAAATTAATATAGCGTGCACAATTGCGATACAAGTCATATTGTAATTTAATGTTTTTAAAAATGACCTTTCCTTTTTGAATCTGCAGCCTCTGTAAATTTCTATATATGCTATGCAATATGGCTACATGGAGTTGTTCTGTACACAGAATGTGTACCGACCACTCCCCAGAAACATCGTTTCTTGCTTGTGTGATTGACTCACCAATTTTTCCAGAAGTCTGCCTAAGATACAAGTCCGACTTCCCCTGCAACAGAAATGTCATTTTTGGTGAGATTTCCAATACGAATACGTCTAAAGCGATGCAGGCCCAGCAGCTTCCTCATTAGTGCCCTGCAGCTGCCACAGCTGACAGATAATTATGAAACCACTCCTATTAGACCTACTCAGAGGCACAGACAAACACACATGCATTTCTTCAGAATAACAAAAGGTAGGAATCTGCAACAAAGGATGTTATAATCCTTGCAATGTACATAGATCACCCAGTGAGGAATGTTTTTTTTTTTTTCTCAACAAAAGTGGAGTTATGCTTTAAGTTTGTTTGGACCAAGCTGATCCAAACAAACTATTACTTTCATTAACAGATGTTCCCGCTGTGAGCGCTGTATAAACTGTTTGTAGTATTAGCTACAGTTCTGTGTTTCGGCAGCAGGATGGGTACTTTCCATCTTATTCCTGAAACAAAATTGAGCTAGGCTGAGCACTGCTCAGCCATTCACAGAAGACTTTGTATTTTCTGAATGAAAATACAAGGATTTTTATAAATAAAAAGTGCAGCGCTACAGTACTTCTAACATAAAGTGCCATGTATAAGAAAAATTTGACATAAATAGAACATGTGACCATCTTACATCACAAAAGAAATAATCAAAATCAAACGTGACAAAAAGTATAAAATTCGTAACGTTCGCAGTAAGGCTGCGAAAATTAACGATTAATTCCTCGATTATTCGTTCATATATTTGATCGATAGGCTGCCTGCCCTGGGGCCGCTTTGGGCCAAGCTGTGGCTGCAGCGCTCCGCTCCCTCCTCCTCCTCCACTATATGTCATACACAGTCTGCGGGCATCTCCCCCTGTGTGTCTCTGAGCTGAGTGTGAAAACTTTGGCCATGCTGTGAGAAAAGTCCTGCCCTCCTCCTAGATCAGCTCGTGTGATAGACGCAGTGTTCTGTCTATCAGGCACAGGCACTGACTACAGTGAGGCTGCGATTGTGGGCACGGTGAGGCTGCGATTATGGGCACGGCGAGGCTGAGTGTGACGTCCTAGCCATGCCCCGCTATGTCTGGCTTTGGCCGTTGCCATAACGATGCTAAATCAGCTAAAAGTAGTTGGATCTGTATGTGCGTTATAATTAATCAAAATTAGTCGATTAATCGATTTTAAAAAATCGATTAATCGAACACGAAAATTTTAATCAGTAACAGCCCTAATTCGCAGGTGATATCAGACATAAAAGGTGACAGAAATGCTTCTCTGCATAAAGTGACAAAAATGCCTTTTTTACATCAAGTGACTCCTGTGCTGCTTCCTTTATCAATATGCACTCACCAGAATGCCATTGGTTAATGGCACAACGTCAAAATATTCTCTTGTGTGCTAGTTCACACCAGATGCAGTTCCGTGCGCTTTTTTTTTTTTTTTTTGCACCAAAAATGCATGCAGTGATTTCCATGTATTCCAATGGCTCTAGTTCACACCAGTGCAGAAAAAAAAAAGTAGATAATGTTGCATTTTTTCTGCACAGAACTATACTGGAACCTAGCAAATTGTATCAAAAACGCACTGGAACTGCGTGTGGTGTTAACTGTAAGGCCCCTTTCACACTGGGGCGGTGGGGGCGTCGGCGATAAAACACCGCTATTTTTAGCGGCGCTTTAGCGGTGGTATTCGGCCGCTAGCAGGGCGATTTTAACCCCCGCTAGTGGCCGAAAAAGGGTTAAAAATGCCTGCAAAGCGCTGCTACGGCGGCGCTATGCCGGCGGTATAGCCGCGCTGCCCCATTGATTTCAATGGTCAGGAGCGGTGTATACGCCGCTCCTTCACCGCTCCAAAGATGCTGTTTGCAGGAGTTTTTTTTTCCCCTCCTGCCAGCGCACCACTCCAGTGTGAAAGCCCTCGGGCTTTCACACTGGAGACACACGAGCGGCAGTTTCAGGTCGGTTTGCAGGTGCTATCTTTAGCGCAATGGCGCCTGCAAACCGCCCCAGTGTGAAAGGGGCCTAAGCAAAAACTGATCCAGAACGTAAGAGTGCATTTATGTGGTGTGAACTGGCCCTAAAAATGCATGCACAGTGGTTTCCATGTATTCCAACGGCTCTAGTTCACACTAGTTCAGTCAATTCCCAGTGCAGAAACTAACTGGAAATGACTGCATTGGTGTGAACTAGAGCCATATAGCATATGATATAGTATGATAGATTTAGTTCTATTCATTGTTTGCTTGCATCTGTGGTTGGTGTGCCATAACTTTGCTGAAGGCTTGCATTGCTGAATACTTATATTGCTAGTTTCCCACCACTCATGCTGAGTTGCTGACCCACTTCAGTATCTCAATTAATCTAGCTTTCCTGGTATGTGGAATTATTGAGCATCACTGTTTCAGAAAGTGTTAAAGGAGAAGTACAGCCAAAGCTTGTTTGACTGTACTTCTTCTGTGAATCGCTAAAGACTGCTGTTGGCTGATGTCACAGAGCCGGTCCAGGCTCGGGCAAGATTGCGACAATTAAGTTGGGATCCGCCCACATATCTGGACCAGCACTCGGCTCAGCATCTCAGCAAGCCACTGAGAGCCAGAGGCAGCCGCTCACGCCCCCTTCACAGCCCAGCACTCCTATGAGCGAGGGGGCGGGGGGGGGGGCAGAGCAGAGAGCTGCGGACTGACAGTCATCAGCGACTTGCTCAGGAAGTCCTGAGAACGTCAGCGGTGTTTGATCCCCACAACATGATGCTGCCACCACCATGTTTCACAGTGGAGATAGTGTGTTCAGGGTGATGTGCAGTGTTAATTTTTGCCACACACAGCATTTTGCTTTTAGGCCAAAAAGTAAAATTTTGGCCTCATCTGACCAGAGCACCTTCTTCCACTTGTTTGCTGTGTCCCCCACATGGCTTCTCGCAAACTGCAAACGGGACTTCTTATGGCACTGCATCAAACTGGTCTGCATGGCTGTCCTCCCAGAAGGAAGCCTCTTCTAAAGATTATGCACAAGAAATCCCGCAAACAATTTACTGAAGACAAGCAGACTAAAGACATGATTTACTGAAACCATGTCCCGTGGTCTGATGAGACCAAGATAAATTTTTTTGGATCAGATGGTGGCAAGCGTGTGTGGCAGCAACCAGGTGAGTACAAAGACAAGTGTGTCTTGCGTACAGTCAAGTATGGTGGTGGGGGAGTGTTATAGTCTGGGGCTGCATGAGTGCTGCCGGCACTGGGGAGCTACAGTTCATTGAGGGAACCATGAATGCCAACATGTACTGTGACATACTGAAGCAGAGCATGATCCCCTCCCTTAGGACACTGGGCCGCAGGGCAGTATTCCAACATAATGACCCCAAACACACCTCCAAGACCACCACTGCCTTGCTAAAGAAGCTGAGGATAAAGGTGATGGACTGGCCAAGCATGTCCCCAGACCTAAACCATATTTAGCATCTGTGGGGCATCATCAAACAGAATGTGGAGGAGCACAAGGTCTCTTACATCCACCAGCTCCATGATGTCGTCATGGAAGAGTGGAAGAGGTCTCCAGTGGCAACTTGTGAAGCTCTGGTGAAGTCCATGCCCAAGAGGGTTAGGGCAGTGTTTGAAAATAATGGTCGCCACACAAAATATTGATACTTTGGGCCCAATTTGAAGATTTTCACTTAGGGGTGTATTTTTGTTGCCAGCGGTTTAGACATTAATGGCTGTGTGAGTTATTTTGAGGGGACAGCAAATTTACACTGTTATACAAGCTGTACACTCAATATTTTACATTGTAGCAAAGTGTAATTTCTTCAGTGTTGTCACATGAAAAGATAGAATAAAATATTTACAAAAATGTGAGGGGTTTATTCACTTTTGTGAGATACTGTGGGTGGACTCTATTTACTATTTAGGTGACTCCTAAAGGCAATTTGTTTCACTAGATTTTAGTTAGGGGTAGCGTAAAGGGTGCTGAATACAAATGCACGCCACACTTTTCAGATATTTGTAAAAACTTTGAAAACCATTTATCGTTTTTCTTCCACTTCAATTATGTGCCACTTTGTGTTGGTCTACCACATAAAATCCCAATGAAATACATTTGTTTTTGGTTGTAACATGACAAAATGTTGAAAATTTCAAGGGGTATGAATACTTTTTCTGTAGGCCCTGTAACAGCCATGCAAATATAATTTTCTTAAGAAGGCCCAACAAAAGCAGCACTATAATTCTAGGTAAAGCTTTACTTTAATCCTTTCCTGTGAGAAAAATGAGGGTTTCCATTGTTGAGCTGTTTTTCTCAAAATTAGCAAGCATTCATTGTGACCCATTGGCTTTAATTACTAATTTTATCACGGTGGTCTAGCAGTCAAATTATAATTGCTAAAAACATCTCCTTAGCAAGTCTTATGTACCTATGTAAGTGTGCATTGTCACCATTTATCAAAAATGATTCCTGACAGCTATATAAAATTGTGTATTTATATAAGCATAGTTTTTGTGCTAGGAAAGAATAAGGCCTTGACTCGAGTGCATGGAAAAAGAATAGCCAAGTGGCTCTCCCACTGAGACAGAAAGAAAGGCAGAGAGACAGACGTTTCTTTAACAACTTGCCAATTTTTTGTGTTGCTGCAGATATGCACCGATATTCGTCTGTTGGCCAACTTGAAAGAACTTGAGGAACCATTTGAAAAAGAACAGATTGGTGAGTCCATTTCTGAATTGGTTGGTCAAATTATTAGGATGGAATACTTCTAGCCAGGCACACAGATAATTCTTTAGAGTGCGTTTAAAAAACAAAAAAGGCACCCCTTTTACCACTCAAATGAACTAGCCCAGGGGTACCCAACCTTTTGAAGAGTGAGGGCTACTTAAGCGACTTGGCAACCGGTCGCGGGCCACAATGATGGGTCAGTGACCGGTCGCGGGCCACGATGATAGGTCAGTGTGCACTCTGCAAATGCAGAGCACACACAAACACAGCCCAGTCTACTCTATGGGCCCTTCGATCTGATCTGCCCAGACGGATGGGGACGGATCCCCTTCTGTTTTTTTATTCTTTTTTTAGCAGATCGGATTGGAGGTAGGCAGGTATAAATGGACACAAGTCCATTTTCATCTGCCGCTCCATAGAGGTGAATGGAGGGTCCGATTGAGTCAGACCGATTGTGTGAATGGGGCCTAAGACTGCTTTCACATTGATGCACTGCAGTTTACCAACACTGCGGGTGTAGCGCAGTGCACCTGTGGCTTTCCTGCAGGTTAATTGCACTTTGCCATAGACTTCTATTAAATCCTGCAGGTGTGGCACACTTTCTGAAAATGCACCAAACCCGCAGGTAATAACAGAAGTCTATGGCACAGTGCAGCAAACCCTGCCGATCAGTTTGAAAGCAGCCCAGTAACAACTGCAGAACAGATATGCCTATATACACACTGATTTTAGTAATAAACTTTAATACCAGTCTTCCATTCAGGTATCGCCAGCTGTTGCAGTCCCAGGCAGAGTGCATTTGGTATCACTCCACCTATGATAGGAGTGGGTGCTATATAGGAAGCATCAACTTATGTGGCTCTGCTCCCGCTTGCTTCCTCTACCGCCGGCTCTATTCACAACACTGATGCTCTGGGATGGCGGATCAGCAACCCGCAATCTGGGCTTGCAAACCTGCTATCCCACAGTAGGAGGTCGCGGGCCACATCAGGGGGGTCTGTGGGCCACTGGTTGGTAACCTCTGAACTAGACAATATAGTTAAAGTATATGTGAACTCTCGTCTTGTAAAACAACCCATTAAGTTTAAAAATGAAATGAAATGCAAAACAGTTGTTTGTGTATATACAGTGGGGCAAAAAAGTATTTAGTCAGCCACCCATTGTGCAAGTTCTCCCAGTTAAAAAGATGAGAGATGCCTGTAATTGTCATCATAGGTATACCTCAACTATGAGAGACAAAATGTGGAAACAAATCCAGACAATCACATTGTCTGATTTTTGAAAGAATTTTGCAAATTTGCAAATTATGGTGGAAAATAAGTATTTGGTCACCTACAAACAAGCAAGATTTCTGGCTCACACAGACCTGTATCTTCTTCTTTAAGAGGCTTCTCTGTCCTCCACTCATTACCTGTATTAATGGCACCTGTTTGAACTTGTTATCAGTATAAAAGACACCCGTCCACAACCTCAAACAGTCACACTCCAAACTCCACTATGATGAAGATCAAAGAGCTGTCGAAGGACACCAGAAACAAAATTGTAGACCTGCACCAGGCTGGGAAGACTGAATCTGCAATAGGCAAGAAGCTTGGTGTGAAGAAATCAACTGTGGGAGCAATAATTAGAAAATGGAAGACATACAAGACCACTGATAATCTCCCTCGATCTGGGGCTCCACGCAAGATCTCACCCCGTGGGGTCAAAATGATCACAAGAACGGTGAGCAAAAATCCCAGAACCACACGGGGGGACCTAATGAATGACCTGCAGAGAGCTGGGACCAACGTAACAAAGGCTACCATCAGTAACACACTATGTCGCCAGGGACTCAGATCCTGCAGTGCCAGACGTGTCCCCCTGCTTAAGCCAGTACATGTCCGGCCCATCTGAGGTTTGCTAGAGAGCATTTGGATGATCCAGAAGAGGATTGGGAGAATGTCATATGGTCAGATGAAACCAAAGTAGAACTGTTTGGTAGAAACACAACTCGTCGTGTTTGGAGGTGAGAGAATGCTGAGTTACAACCGAATAACACCATACCTACTGTGAAGCATGGGGGTGGCAACATCATGCTTTGGGGCTGTTGCTCTGCAAAGGGACCAGGTTGACTGATCTGTGTACATGAAAGAATGAATCTGCCATGTATCGTGAGATTTTGAGTGCAAACCTCCTCCCATCAGCAAGGGCATTGAAGATGAAACGTGGCTGGGTCTTTCAGCATGACAATGATCCCAAACACACCGATCGGGAAACGAAGGAGTGGCTTCGTAAGAAGCATTTCAAGGTCCTGGAGTGGCCTAGCCAGTCTCCAGATCTCAACCCCATATAAAACCTTTGGAGGGAGATGAAAGTCCGTGTTGCCCAGTGACAGCCCCAAAACATCACTGCTCTAGAGGAGATCTGCATGGAGGAATGGGCCAACATACCAGCAACAGTTTGACCTCTGTCATTGCCAACAATGGATATATAACAAAGTATTGAGATGAACTTTTGATATTGATCAAATACCGTATTTATCGGCATATAACACGCACTTTTTCCCCTGAAAATCAGGGGAAAATCATGGGTGCGTGTTATAGGCCGATCCCCGGTGATTTTGTGTGATCGGAGCGATCGCGGCAATTGCATTTGCCGCGATTGCCGCCGACATACACAGCCGTGTGTAGATTCAAATATGGCGCCGAGACTGCAGGGATTCGTCAGAGCCGAGATACGCATACCCGAGTGTTCTCGGCTTTTTTTGGCGCCGCCGTCACGCCCAGTCCCGCCCTTGGACCTGTGTTATGTCCATCATAGGGCGGGTATGTGTATCTCGGCTCCAACGAATCCCTGCAGTCTCGGCGCCATATTTAAATCTACACACGGCTGTGTATGTCGGCGGCGAGTGCACAAAGCTGCACTGACATGGCTGCACTGGGGCAAACCTGCACTGGCAAACCTGCACTGACAAAGCTGCACTAACAAAGCTGCACTGGGGCAAGGCTGCACTGGGGCAAAGCTGCACTGACAAGGCTGCACTGGGGCAAAGCTGCACTGACAAGGCTGCACTGGGGCAAAGCTGCACTGACAAGGCTGCACTGGGGCAAAGCTGCACTGACAAGGCTGCACTGGGGCAAAGCTGCACTGACAAGGCTGCACTGGGGCAAGGCTGCACTGACAAGGCTGCAATGGACACTGGGGCAAGGCTGCACTGACAAGGCTGCAATGGACACTGGGGCAAGGCTGCACTGACACTGCAAAGGCTGCAGATGGACAGATAACGCTGCATTGATGGGCATTTTAATGTAAGTTTTCCTTAAGTTTTCCTTAAACTTCCCTCCTAAAAGTTTTTTTTGCTTAAAACTCCCTCCTAAACTTGGGGTGCGTGTTATACGCCGGCGCGTGTTATACGCCAATAAATAGGGTACTTATTTTCCACCATAATTTGCAAATTCTTTCAAAAATCAGACAATGTGATTGTCTGGATTTGTTTCCACATTTTGTCTCTCATAGTTGAGGTATACCTATGATGACAATTACAGGGCTATCTCATTTTTTAAGTGGGGGAACTTGCACAATTGGTGGATGATTAAATTATTTTTTTGCCGCACTGTATGAAAAACCTTAATGCCTCTTTTTTTTCCTTTATTTTAGTTTCACATAGTTTCTATTCTCTGCTACAAAGGGGATTAGAGAGGTGGGGGTGGAGAAACAACAGTGCACTTATCTTCCCAGTGGATGGGTGTGTAGAGGGGAAGTCGTGTCAGCACAAGTCTGACCGTTGGAGGTCTCCCAGCACAGCTGGAAAACTGTCCACACTGGGTAGGATGTGCTTCTATACCAAGCATGGTCAGTTTGCAATAGGAAAGTAGGAGGATTGGCAGAATCTCCAAGTTTTCACACAAAGGAAGCGAAGAGAACCGGATACCTTTTTAAATAAATGGGTCAACACTTATCAAGAATATAAGATGTTTTGGTTACATTCTTTAACCACTTGACGACCGCCTCACGCCGATGTACGTCGGCAAGGTGGCACGGACAGGCAAAATCACGTACATGTACGTGATTTGCCTTCCGCGGGTGGGGGGTCCGATCTGACCCCCCCCCCCCCCGGTGCCCGAGGTCGTCTTTTGTCCAGCGGCGATCAGAGGTGAGGGGGAGACCATCCGTTCGTGGCCCCCCCCTCGCGATTGCCGCCGGCCAATCGAATCATTCCTTTGCTGCTGTATGCTAAACAGCAGCAAAGGAAATGATGTCATCTCGGCTCGGCAATTTCCGTTCCGGCCCGAGGAGAGAAGACAGGTATGTGAGTGCACAACACTACACACACACAGTAGAACATGCCAGGCACACTAAACACCCCGATCCCCCCCCCCCGATCGCCCCCCGATCACCCCCCCCCCCCCCCCCGTCACAAACTGACACCAAGCAGTTTTTTTTTTTTCTGATTACTGCATATTGTCAGTTTGTGACAGTTACAGTGTTGGGACAGTTACTGTTACCCCCCTTTAGGTCTAGGGTACCCCCCTACCCCCCCTAATAAAGTTTTAACCCCTTGATCACCCCCTGTCACCAGTGTCACTAAGCGATCATTTTTCTGATCGCTGTATTAGTGTCGCTGGTGACGCTAGTTAGGGACGTAAATATTTAGGTTCGCCATCAGCGTTTTATAGCGTCAGGGACCCCCATATACTACCGAATAAATGTTTTAACCCCTTGATGGCCCCCTAGTTAACCCTTTCACCACTGATCACCGTATAAGTGTTACGGGTGACGCTGGTTAGTTCGTTTATTTTTTATAGTGTCAGGGCACCCGCCGTTTATTACCGAATAAAGGTTTAGCCCCCTGATCGCCCGGCGGTGATATGCGTCGCCCCAGGCAACGTCAGATTAGCGCCAGTACCGCTAACACCCACGCACGCAGCATACGCCTCCCTTAGTGGTATAGTATCTGATCGGATCAATATCTGATCCGATCAGATCTATACTAGCGTCCCCAGCAGTTTAGGGTTCCCAAAAACGCAGTGTTAGCGGGATCAGCCCAGATACCCGCTAGCACCTGCGTTTTGCCCCTCCGCCCGGCCCACCCAAGTGCAGTATCGATCGATCACTGTCACTTACAAAACACTAAACGCATAACTGCAGCGTTCGCAGAGTCAGGCCTGATCCCTGCGATCGCTAACAGTTTTTTTGGTAGTATTTTGGTGAACTGGCAAGCACCAGCCCCAGGCAGCGTCAGGTTAGCGCCAGTAGCGCTAACACCCACGCACGCAGCATACGCCTCCCTTAGTGGTATAGTATCTGTACGGATCAATATCTGATCCGATCAGATCTATACTGGTGTCCCCAGCAGTTTAGGGTTCCCAAAAACGCAGTGTTAGCGGGATCAGCCCAGATACCTGCTAGCACCTGCGTTTTGCCCCTCCGCCCAGCCCAGCCCAGCCCACCCAAGTGCAGTATCGATCGATCACTGTCACTTACAAAAGACTAAACGCATAACTGCAGCGTTCGCAGAGTCAGGCCTGATCCCTGCGATCACTAACAGTTTTTTTGGTAGCGTTTTGGTGAACTGGCAAGCACCAGCGGCCTAGTACACCCCGGTCGTAGTCAAACCAGCACTGCAGTAACACTTGGTGACGTGGCGAGTCCCATAAGTGCAGTTCAAGCTGGTGAGGTGGCAAGCACAAGTAGTGTCCCGCTGCCACCAAAAAGACAAACACAGGCCATCATGCCCATAATGCCCTTCCTGCTGCTTTCGCCAATCCTAATTGGGAACCCACCGCTTCTGCAGCGCCCGTACTTCCCCCATTCACATCCCCAACCAAATGCAGTCGGCTGCATGAGAGGCATGTTTATGTCCTCCCGAGTACCCCTACCCAGCGAACCCCCCCAAAAAAGATGTCGTGTCTGCAGCAAGCGCGGATATAGGCGTGACACCCGCTATTATTGTCCCTCCTGTCCTGACAATCCTGGTCTTTGCATTGGTGAATGTTTTGAACGCTACCATGCACTAGTTGAGTATTAGCGTAGGGTACAGCATTGCACAGACTAGGCACAATTTCACAGGGTCTCCCAAGATGCCATCGCATTTTGAGAGACCCGAACCTGGAACCGGTTACCGTTATAAAAGTTACAAGTTTGCAAAAAAATCACAAACAAAAAAAAAAAAAATAGTTGTCGTTTTATTGTTCTCTCTCTCTCTATTCTCTCTCTATTGTTCTGCTCTTTTTTACTGTGTTCTATTCTGCAATGTTTTATTGTTGTTATGTTTTATCATGTTTGCTTTTCAGGTATGCAATTTTTTATACTTTACTGTTTACTGTGCTTTATTGTTAACCATTTTTTGTCTTCAGGTACGCCATTCACGACTTTGAGTGGTTATACCAGAATGATGCCTGCAGGTTTAGGTATCATCTTGGTATCATTCTTTTCAGCCAGCGGTCGGCTTTCATGTAAAAGCAATCCTAGTGGCTAATTAGCCTCTAGACTGCTTTTACAAGCCGTGGGAGGGAATCCCCCCCACCGTCTTCCGTGTTTTTCTCTGGCTCTCCTGTCTCAACAGGGAACCTGAGTAAGCAGCCGGTGATTCAGCCAGATGACCATAGAGCTGATCAGAGACCAGAGTGGCTCCAAACATCTCTATGGCCTAAGAAACCGGAAGCTACGAGCATTTTATGACTTAGATTTCGCCGGATGTAAACAGCGCCATTGGGAAATTGGGGAAGCATTTTATCACACCGATCTTGGTATGGTCAGATGCTTTGAGGGCAGAGGAGAGATCTAGGGTCTAATAGACCCCAATTTTTTCAAAAAAGAGTACCTGTCACTACCTATTGCTATCATAGGGGATATTTACATTCCCTGAGATAACAATAAAAACTATTTAAAAAAAAAAAAAATGAAAGGAACAGTTTAAAAATAAGATAAAAAAGCAAAAAAATAATAAAGAAAAAAAAAAAAAGCACCCCTGTCCCCCCTGCTCTCGCGCTAAGTCGAACGCAAGCGTCGGTCTGGCGTCAAATGTAAACAGCAATTGCACCATGCATGTGAGGTATCAGCGTGAAGGTCAGATCGAGGGCAGTATTTTTAGTAGTAGACCTCCTCTGTAAATCTAAAGTGGTAACCTGTAAAGGCTTTTAAAGGCTTTTAAAAATGTATTAATTTTGTTGCCACTGCACGTTTGTGCGCAATTTTAAAGCATGTCATGTTTGGTATCCATGTACTCGGCTTAAGATCATCTTTTTTATTCCATCAAACATTTGGGCAATATAGTGTGTTTTAGTGCATTAAAATTTAAAAAAGTGTGTTTTTTACACAAAAAATGCGTTTGAAAAATCGCTGCGCAAATACCGTGTGAAAAAAAAAAATGAAACACCCACCATTTTAATCTGTAGGGCATTTGCTTTAAAAAAATATATAATGTTTGGTGGTTCAAAGTAATTTTCTTGCAAAAAAAAAAATAACTTTTTCATGTAAACAATAAGTGTCAGAAAGGGCTTTGTCTTCAAGTGGTTAGAAGAGTGGGTGATGTGTGACATAAGCTTCTAAATGTTGTGCATAAAATGCCAGGATAGTTCAAAACCCCCCCAAATGACCCCATTTTGGAAAGTAGACACCCCAAGCTATATGCTGAGAGTCATGTCGAGTCCATGGAATATTTTATATTGTGACACAAGTTGCGGGAAAGAGACTTTTTTTTTTTTTTTTTTTTTGCACAAAGTTGTCACTAAATGATATATTGCTCAAACATGCCATGGGGATATGTGAAATTACACCCCAAAATACATTCTGCTGCTTCTCCTGAGTACGGGGATACCACATGTGTGAGACTTTTTGAGAGCCTAGCCGCGCACGGGACCCCGAAAACCAAGCACCGCCTTCAGGCATTCTAAGGGCGTAAATTTTTGATTTCACTCTTTACTGCCTATCACAGTTTCAGAGGCCATGGAATGCCCAGGTGGCACAAACCACCCCCCAAATGACCCCATTTTGGAAAGTAGACACCCCAAGCTATTTTCTGAGAGGTATAGTGAATATTTTGCAGACCTCACTTTTTGTTTTGAAAATTGAAAAAAGAAAAAAAAAAATTTTTCTGGTCTTTCTTCATTTTCAAAAACAAATGAGAGCTGCAAAATACTCACCATGCCTCTCAGCAAATAGCTTGGGGTGTCTACTTTCCAAAATGGGGTCATTTGGGGGGGTTTTGTGCCATCTTGGCATTTTATGGCCTTCAAAACTGTGATAGGTAGTGAGGAGTGAAATCAAAAATGTATGCCCTTAGAAATCCTGAAGGCGGTGCTTGGTTTTCGGGGCTCCCAAAAAGTCCCACACATGTGGTATCCCCGTACTCAGGAGAAGCAGCTGAATGTATTTTGGGGTGCAATTCCACATATGCCCATGGCCTGTGTGAGCAATATATCATTTAGTGACAACTTTTTGTAAAAAAAAAATTTTTTATTTTTTATTTTTTTTGTCATTATTCAATCACTTGGGACAAAAAAAATAAATATTCAATGGGTTCAACATGCCTCTCAGCAATTTCCTTGGGGTGTCTACTTTCCAAAATGGGGTCATTTGGGGGGGTTTTGTACTGCCCTGCCATTTTAGCACCTCAAGAAATGACATAGGCAGTCATAAATTAAAAGCTGTGTAAATTCCAGAAAATTTACCCTAGTTTGTAGACGCTATAACTTTTGCGCAAACCAATAAATATACGCTTATTGACATTTATTTTACCAAAGACATGTGGCCGAATACATTTTGGCCTAAATGTATGACTAAAATTTAGTTTATTGGATTTTTTTTATAACAAAAAGTAGAAAATATCATTTTTTTTCAAAATTTTCGGTCTTTTTCCGTTTATAGCGCAAAAAATAAAAACGGCAGAGGTGACCAAATACCATCAAAAGAAAGCTCTATTTGTGGGAAGAAAAGGACGCAAATTTCGTTTGGGTACAGCATTGCATGACCGCGCAATTAGCAGTTAAAGCGACGCAGTGCCGAATTGTAAAAAGTGCTCTGGTCAGGAAGGGGGTAAAACCTTCCGGGGCTGAAGTGGTTAAAGATATGCAGCAGACATAGAACATCACAAATATCACAAAACATCATACAAAAATGGTAAAATTGAGGACTGGCTCACCCATTCAGGCAGATTCAATGGGACAGCAGGACCCAACATAAATGGATTGAGCGGCTTAATGCCACCTTCCCCCCTGGCCTCAATGAATTGGTATCCTACAAACCCTTTTTGTGACAACCTTGTGAATCCCTTCCCCCCTCCCCCCCTTTTTCCCCCTTTCCACCCCCCCTTCCTGTTCCTTCCCTTTCCCTCCCCATCCTTTTTCCTTTTCCCTCCCCACCCCCCTCCCCTCTTCCCCTCCTTCCTCTCCTTCCTTTCCTTTCTCCCCGTCCCCTATCTCCCCCCCCCTCCCCATTTATGATGGTAATTGGTACTATTTGTTTTTCCTTACTGTAGTGCTCCACTGTTCCATTGACACTTCACCCTGTGACCGACCTTTTAGTTGTGTTAGGATGGGTGACAGTTTTGGGGTGACATCCCCAAGAGATAATCACATAGTCAATTCCTTGTTTACTTTTCATTGTTATTTTCCTTTTAATCTATTTCTGTTACATTTTGCTGTATGAGGACTCGCTCTCCCCCTTCCCCTCTCCTTCCCCCTCCCCCTCTCCTTCCCCCTCCCCTCTCAGCAGTCGTGCCATGCGGTATCCCTGTCCCCCCCCCCCCGGCGGACATGTGTTTGCCCTAGCAGCCTCAACCGTCGCTGCTTGCACTGTGTGTCTTGGACTTCATGCCTTCTGACACCAGCGCACGCTTGCGCCGTAACACGGGTCCGTGCACCTGCGCAGTGCGGGCAAACAGACCCGGCTACGTCGGACTCCGCCCACGATGGCGTGCACTGACGTCCGGGTTGGGGAGCCCTTATAGCGGCCCTGACAGGACCGCTATTTGAGCTTGTACGGACTCCAGCGCTGAGCTGCAGAAATGGATCGTCGTTCCTAAGGTCAGTATATTTCGCTACATGTGCGGCCTTCCTCTATTTCCCCATCTTTCCTCTTCTTGCAGCATCTATGTGCACCGCCAATAGATACAGTACTGTACCCTCCTCTGCTGTTTGCCTTCCTTCCTTTGTGTGACATGTCCCTGTGATCCTCACAGGGATGTGACTTTCCTTTTTCCCCACATGTGTCTCTCTCCCCCCTCCTCTATTATCACATCCCTGCCAGTGTTGCAGGGTCCTTGTCTTTTCTGTCCCTCTTGTGTTTCACTATCCTTCCTCAATTCTGACTCCCGGAGCCGTGATCCTTCCATGCTGGTTACACTTCTCTATTATATTTAATTTTTAGATGAGGCTGCCAAATCTTACTGTGCTCAGCATCAGCTTTACCTACAATCCTAAGGTTTAATTAGTTAATCCAGGACTACTTCTAGATTATCCATTGGATGTTGCTTGCTTAAAGTATCTTCTATCATACAGCTCATGCGCTTAATTTGGGCTTACTGAATACCTGGTGAGTGCCAGCTGGTTATCCCCCTTCACCCCCTTATAATCTACAATCCACAACACTTTCATACCCCGGGTCTTTCTCCCTCCCCCTTGTTTCCCTGACCCACCCCTTCCCCTCTATCTTCCATATTCCATCCCCCTTTGCCCCCTCCACTGGCCCTCTTTGTTCTTCCTCTCCCCATCCTCCTTCCCTCCCCACTGTCCCTCTCCCTTTCCCCCCCTTTTTTTCCCTTTCCCCCTTCCTCCCCCCCCCCTGTCCCCCCATCCTTTCCTGCTTCCCCTCCTCCCCCTTTCCGCTCCCACTTCCCTCCCATCCCCTCCCCCCCTTCTCCCCTTTCCCCCTCCCCTTTCCCACACTCTTCCCCCTTTTCTCCCCCCTCCCCTTACCCCCCTTCTTCTCTACCTCCCCCCTTTTCCTCTCCTTTTCCTCTCCCTTTCCCCTCCTCCCCAGTCCATTCCATTTCCCCCCTCCCCTCTCCCCCTCCCCTCTCCCTCCTCCCCTCCCCCCTCCTCCCCCCTTACCTTTATAGACCTATTTCTCCTGAAGAAGCGGTTTTGACCATGAAACCGGTCGAGATCAAGTCCCATATACCCCCCCACAGAAAATTTGCGGGCTATACTCGTTATTTGCTGTATTGAGTGTGGTATATAATCCTGATTTTATGCTTGTATGTATATATGATTTATGTAATTTTGTATTGTAATTATTAAAATTTATATAATTTTTATGTTCTGTTCCACTGTAAAAATTCTTTATCTAGTACCGAAATAGTCCCAGTTTCCAACTCTGGGGGTGCACGCGTGAATAGGCAGTAGCAGCAACTGCCTCCACCCCTATATCCCTTTCATTATCTTTACCTGTCAAATGTCTCCCCTCTGTCTGTTATGAGAGCCGAAAAACTGCAGATTCTGTGGGTGGGTCTGTTGTCTTGAGCTCGGTGGGTGGAGTCATGATGTCAGTAGACTCCCTGCCCACCTCTACACTCCCCTTGTCAATATGCATTTTCTCCTGTGTATTTCTTACACTGAACTTCTGCTATCATCCAGTGAAAAGACAGGAAAGTAACCACATGACTTCAGAATGCAAAATCATGCTGAGGTGTGGAACAGCCAATCCTTGCAGAGCTGCTGAAGAAAGGAGTGGGGTGGGAATTAAAAAATACTGCATGTCTTAGGCTAGTGCACGAGATATGTAAACCACCTGTCACTCACAGCAAGGGGGAGGATTTGACTAAGTTTTTCTCTGTTTTTCAAGTTTTATCTCACTGAGCAATAAAAGAGGATTGCTCAGAGCTGGGTAAACTCTTTGTGGCAAGACTGGGCTCAAATGATAGGAAATCTTATACTCTACATTATGACATCAAACCATTTTTTTCCTCATTAATGTACACACAGCACCCCATATTGACAGAAAAACAAAGAATTGTTGACATTTTTGCAGATTTATTAACCACTTCAGCCCCGGAAGGATTTACCCCCTTCCTGACCAGAGCACTTTTTACAATTTGGCACTGCGTCGCTTTAACTGCTAATTGCGCGGTCATGCAATGGTGTACCCAAACGAAATTTGCGTCCTTTTCTTCCCACAAATAGAGCTTTCTTTTGATGGTATTTGATCACCTCTGCCATTTTTATTTTTTGCGCTATAAACGGAAAAAGACCGAAAATTTTGAAAAAAAATGATATTTTCTACTTTTTGTTCTAAAAAAAATCCAATAAACTCAATTTTAGTCATACATTTAGGCCAAAATGTATTCGGCCACATGTCTTTGGTAAAAAAAAAGTCAATAAGCGTATATTTATTGGTTTGCGCAAAAGTTATAGCGCCTACAAACTAGGGTACATTTTCTGGAATTTACACAGCTTTTAGTTTATGACTGCCTATGTCATTTCATGAGGTGCTAAAATGGCAGGGCAGTACAAAACCCCCCCAAATGACCCCATTTTGGAAAGTAGACACCCCAAGGAAATTGCTGAGAGGCATGTTGAACCCATTGAATATTTATTTTTTTTGTCCCAGGTGATTGAATAATGACAAAAAAAAAAAAAAAATTTTACAAAAAGTTGTCACTAAATGATATATTGCTCACACAGGCCATGGGCATATGTGGAATTGCACCCCAAAATACATTCAGCTGCTTCTCCTGAGTATGGGGATACCACATGTGTGGGACTTTTTGGGAGCCTAGCCGCGTATGGGGCCCCGAAAAGCAAGCACCGCCTTCAGGATTTCTAAGGGCATAGATTTTTGATTACACTCCTCACTACCTATCACAGTTTTGAAGGCCATAAAATGCCAAGATGGCACAAAACACCCCCAAATGACCCCATTTTGGAAAGTAGACACCCCAAGCTATTTGCTGAGAGGTATGTTGAGTCCATGGAATATTTTATTTTTTGACACAAGTTGTGGGAATGTGACAATTTTTTTTTTTTTTGCACAAAGTTGTCACTAAATGATATATTGCTCACACAGGCCATGGGCATATGTGGAATTGCACCCCAAAATACATTCTGCTGATTCTCCTGAGTATGGGGATACCACATGTGTGGGACTTTTTGGGAGCCTAGCCGCGTACGGGGCCCCGAAAACCAATCACCGCCTTTAGGATTTCTAAGGGCATAAATTTTTTATTTCACTCCTCACTACCTATCAGAGTTTTGAAGGCCATAAAATGCCAAGATGGCAGAAAACCCCCCCAAATGACCCCATTTTGGAAAGTAGACACCCCAAGCTATTTGCTGAGAGGCATGTTGAGTCCATGGAATATTTTATATTTTGACACAAGTTGCTGGAAAGTGACAATTTTTTTTTTTTTTTTTTTTTTTTTTGCACAAAGTTGTCACTAAATGATATATTGCTCAAACATGCCATGGGCATATGTGGAATTGCACCCCAAAATATATTCTGCTGCTTCTCCTGAGTATGGGGATACCACATGTGTGGGACTTTTTGGGAGCCTAGCTGCTTACGGGGCCCCGAAAACCAAGCACCGCCTTCAGGATTTCTAAGGGCATAAATTTTTGATTTCACTTCTCACTACCTATCACAGTTTTGAAGGCCATAAAATGCCAAGATGGCACAAAACCCCCCCAAATGACCCCATTTTGGAAAGTAGACACCCCAAGCTATTTGCTGAGAGGCATGTTGAGTCCATGGAATATTTTATTTTTTGACACAAGTTGCGGGAATGTGAGAATTTTTTTTTTTTTGCACAAAGTTGTCACTAAATGATATATTGCTCACACAGGCCATGGGCATATGTGGAATTACACCCCAAAATATATTCTGCTGCTTCTCCTGAGTACGGGGATACCACATGTGTGGGACTTTTTGGGAGCCTAGCTGCGTACGGGGCCCCGAAAACCCAGCACCGCCTTCAGGATTTCTAAGGGCGTAAAGTTGTAATTTCACTCCCCACTACCTATCACATTTTTGAAGGCCATAAAATGCCCAGATGGCACAAACCCCCCCTAATTGACCCCATTTTGGAAAGTAGACACCCCAAGCTATTTGCTGAGAGGCATGTTGAGTCCATGGAATATTTTATATTTTGACACAAGTTGCGGGAAAGTGACAATTTTTTATTTTTTTTTTTTTTTTTTTGCACAAAGTTGTCACTAAATGATATATTGTTCAAACATGCCATGGGCATATGTGGAATTACACCCCAAAATATATTCTGCTGCTTCTCCTGAGTACGGGGATACCACATGTGTGGGACTTTTTGGGAGCCTAGCCGCGCACGGGGCCCCGAAAACCAAGCACCGCCTTCAGGATTTCTAAGGACATACATTTTTGATTTTACTCCTCACTACCTATCACACTTTTGAAGGCCATAAAATGCCAAGATGGCACAAAACCCCCCCAAATGACCCCATTTTGGAAAGTAGACACCCCAAGCTATTTGCTGAGAGGCATGGTGAGTATTTTGCAGCTCTCATTTGTTTTTGAAAATGAAGAAAGGCAAGAAAAACGTATTTTTTTTTTCTTTTTTCAATTTTCAAAACTTTGTGACAAAAAGTGAGGTCTGCAAAATACTCACTATACCGCTCAGCAAATAGCTTTGGGTGTCTATTTTCCAAAATGGGGTCATTTGGGGGGGGGTTGTGCCATCTGGGCATTCCATGGCCTCCGAAACTGTGATAGGCAGTGAAGAGTGAAATCAAAAATTTACGCCCTTAGAAAGCCTGAAGGCGGGGCTTGGTTTTCGGGGTCCCGTACGCGGCTAGGCTCCCAAAAAGTCTCACACATGTGGTATCCGCGTACTCAGGAGAAGCAACAGAATGTATTTTGGGGTGTAATTTCACATATTCCCATGGCATGTTTGAGCAATATATCATTTAGTGACAACTTTGTGCAAAAAAAAAAAAATAAAAAAAAAATTTGTCTTTTTCCCGCAACTTGTGTCACAATATAAAATATTCCATGGACTCGACATGCCTCTCAGCAAATAGCTTGGGGTGTCTACTTTCCAAAATGGGGTCATTTGGGGGGGTTTTGAACTGTCCTGGCATTTTATGCACAACATTTAGAAGCTTATGTCACACATCATCCACTCTTCTAACCACTTGAAGACAAAGCCCTTTCTGACACTTATTGTTTACATGAAAAAATTATTTTTTTTTGCAAAAAAATTACTTTGAACCCCCAAACATTATATATTTTTTTAAAGCAAATGCCCTACAGATTAAAATGGTGGGTGTTTATTTTTTTTTTTCACACAGTATTTGCGCAGCGATTTTTCAAACGCATTTTTTGGGGAAAAAACACACTTTTTTAAATTTTAATACACTAAAACACACTATTTTGTCAAAATGTTTGATGAAATAAAAAAGATGATCTTAGGCCGAGTACATGGATACCAAACATGACATGCTTTAAAATTGCGCACAAACGTGCAATGGCGACAAACTAAATACATTTTTAAAAGCCTTTAAAAGCCTTTACAGGTTACCACTTTAGATTTACAGAGGAGGTCTACTGCTAAAATTACTGCCCTCGGTCTGACCTTCGCGGTGATACCTCACATGCATGGTGCAATTGCTGTTTACATTTGACGCCAGACCGACGCTTGCGTTCGCCTTTGTGCGAGAGCAGGGGGGGGGGGCAGGGGTGCTTTTTTTTTTTATTTTTTTTTTATTATTTTTTTTGCTTTTTTATCTTATTTTTAAACTGTTCCTTTCATTTTTTTATTTTTTTTATCATTTTTATTGTTATCTCAGGGAATGTAAATATCCCCCATGATAGCAATAGGTAGTGACAGGTACTCTTTTTAGAAAAAATTGGGGTCTATTAGACCCTAGATCTCTCCTCTGCCCTCAAAGCATCTGACCACACCAAGATCGGTGTGATAAAATGCTTTCCCAATTTCCCAATGGCGCTGTTTACATCCGGCGAAATCTAAGTCATGAAATGCTTGTAGCTTCCAGTTTCTTAGGCCATAGAGATGTTTGGAGCCATTCTGGTCTCTGATCAGCTCTATGGTCAGCTGGCTGAATCACCGGCTGCATTCTCAAGTTCCCTGTTGGGACAGGAGAGCCAGAGAAAAACATGGACGACGGTGTGGGGGGGGGGGGCATTCCCTCCCACTGCTTGTAAAAGCAGTCTAGAGGCTAATTAGCCGCTAGGATTGCTTTTACAAGAAAGCCGACCACTGGCTGAAAAGAATGATACCAAGATGATACCTAAACCTGCAGGCATCATTCTGGTATAACCACTCAAAGTCCAGCAACATACCAGTACGTTGCTGGTCCTTGTTGGGCATACATTGTAAACTTTTTTTCATGCAGCCTGTGGGCTGAACGAAAAAAAGATATTGATCGGTGGGTATGCCCACCATTAGAATACCTCCCTTCATCCACCCACTTCTAATGATGGGCATACATGCACCGTATATATATGCCGAAGCATGGGGGCATCCTCCCGCAAAAGGCAGGAGCAAATCGCTCCTCCACCCACTGCTGCCCCCACGCTTCGGCATATATGCTGAAGTATGTAACTGTGGTGGTGAAATCACCTCCGACAGCGCTGGAGTCACGGCTTTATGTATCGTGGGAGCAAACGCTGTTGCTGTCAAGATAAATAAATCCGTGCTGCAACTGAATGGCGTACCTGCTAAGCAAATGATGGTTAACAAAAAAACAAAGTAACATTACAGTATAACAGTATTACTTACCATACCTGCAAAGCAAAATACAAAAAAAACATAGTAAAAAATAAAACATTTAACGCAACCTGTGCCTACCTAAAAATATATATATGCCGAAGCATGGGGGCATCCTCCCGCAAAAGGCAGGAGCAAATCGCTCCTCCACCCACTGCTGCCCCCACGCTTCGGCATATATGCTGAAGTATGTAACTGTGGTGGTGAAATCACCTCCGACAGCGCTGGAGTCACGGCTTTATGTATCGTGGGAGCAAACGCTGTTGCTGTCAAGATAAATAAATCCGTGCTGCAACTGAATGGCGTACCTGCGAAGCAAATGATGGTTAACAAAAAAACAAAGTAACATTACAGTATAACAGTAATACTTACCATACCTGCAAAGCAAAATACAAAAAAAAATAGTAAAAAATAAAACATTTAACGCAACCTGTGCCTACCTAAAAAATATATATGCCGAAGCATGGGGGCATCCTCCCGCAAAAGGCAGGAGCAAATCGCTCCTCCACCCACTGCTGCCCCCACGCTTCGGCATATATGCTGAAGTATGTAACTGTGGTGGTGAAATCACCTCCGACAGCGCTGGAGTCGCGGCTTTATGTATCGTGGGAGCAAACGCTGTTGCTGTCAAGATAAATAAATCCGCTCTGCAGCTGAATGGCGTACCTGAAAACACAAAGGTGGTTAACAATAAAAAAAACAAAGTATAAAAAAATTGCATACCTATAAAGCAAACATGATAAAAACATAACAATAAAACATTGCAGTATAGAATGCAGAACAATAGAGAGAGAACAATAAAACAACAACTATTTTTGGTTTTTTTATTTTATATTTTTTTTGTGTTTTTTTCTTTTTTTTACTTTTTTTTGTTTTTTTTACACTTTTTTTTGTAACTTTAACTTTTTTAACTGGTACCAGGTTTGGGTCTCTCAAAATGCGACAGCATCTTGGGAGACCCTGTGGAAGTGTGCCTAGTCTGTGCAGTGCTGTACCCTACGCTAATACTCCACTAGTGTGTGGTAGCGTTCAAAACATTCACCAATGCAAAGACCAGGAATGCCAGGACAGAGGGGACAACAATACCGGGTGTCACGCCTAAATCCGCGCTTGCTGCAGACACGACATCTTTTTTGGGGGGTTCGTTGGGTAGGGGTACTCGGGAGGGCATAAAGAAAATGCCTCTCATGCAGCCGGCTTACTGCATTCGGTTGGGGATGGTGAGGTGGAGCACCGTCTGGATACAGAAGGGCTCTGACGATCTCTTCCTGGAATGTAAGGAAGGATCCAGTCCGTCCTGAAGCTCTGTATAGCACATGAGCGTTCAGCAAAGCCAATTGAAATAAACAGACACTTTTTTGTACCAGCGTCTGGCCTTACGGGCAACTAGGTACGGCGCCAACAACTGGTCGTTGAGGTCCACCCCTCCCATATTAAGGTTGTATTCGTGGACACAGAGGGGTTTCTCCACAACACCAGTCGCCGTAGGAATTTGGACCGTCGTGTCTGCATGAAGGGAGGTGAGAACGAAAACATTCTTCTTATGCCTCCACTTCATAGCGAGCAAATTATTATACTTCAAGCAGGCTCTCTCCCCCAGCCTAAGACGGGAATCTACAAGCCGCTGGGGAAAGCCCCGGCGATTAGGTCGCACGGTGCCACATGCTCCAATCTGATGATCAAAAAGGTGGCTAAAAAGTGGCACGCTCGTATAATAATTGTCCACGTACAAGTGGTACCCCTTTCCGAATAAGGGTGACACCAAGTCCCACACTATCTTGCCAGCGCTTCCTATGTAGTCAGGGCAGTTTGTCGGCTCTACGTGACTATCTTTTCCCTCGTAAACCATAAATCTACATGTATAGCCTGTGGCCCTGTCACAGAGCTTATACATCTTGACCCCGTATCTGGCACGCTTGCTGGGAAGGTACTGTTTGAATGACAAGCGGCCAGAAAATTTAACCAGGGACTCATCAACGCAGACAACTTGATGGGGGGTAAACAAGTCTGCAAAACGTTGGTTGAAGTGGTTTACGAGGGGCCGAATTTTGTAGAGCCGATCGTATCCAGGGTCTCCACGAGGACGACAGAGTTCATTGTCGTTGAAGTGCATGAACCGCAAAATCTGCTCGTATCGTGCCCTGGCCATGGAAGCAGAGAACAAGGGTGAATGGTAAATTGGGTCAGTGGACCAATATGACCGCAACTCACTCTTTTTATTCAACCCCATGAGGAGGGAAAGGCCCAGAAAGATCTTAAATTCGGAGACCGTAATTGGTCTCCAATCTCTGGCAAGGGTGGACTGGGGCATAGTGGCGATGTGTTGACCAGCGTATAAATTGCTTTGGTCCACAATAGATCTATAGAGATCTTCGGTGAAAAACAGCGAATAAAAATCCAGTGGCATAAAGTCAACTGTTTCCACCTGAATTCCGGGTTGGCCAGTGAAAGGGGGAAGTACGGGTGCTGCAGAAGTGGTGGGTACCCAATTCGGATTGGCCAATGCAGCAGGAAGGGCACTATGGGCACGACGGGCCTGTGTTCGTCTTCTTGGTGGCAGCGGGACACTACTAGTGCTTGCCACCTCGCCAGCTTGAACTGCACTTATGGGACTCGCCACGTCACCACGTGATACTGCAGTGCTGGATGTACGACCAGGGTGTACTAGGCCGCTGGTGCTTGCCAGTTCACCAGAAGGAGTAGCGGCGCTAGTACTTCTCTGCTCCATACGAGAGCCCTGCGGTTCTTGCACTTCAAGGACAGCATAAGTTCGGGGTCTGGTACGCCTGACCTTAGCAGGGACCACAACTCCGTCGTCAGAGCTATCTGTCATGGAGCCGCTGTCCTCTACAGGATCGTATTCTGAGCCTGAATCTGACAGATGAGTGACTTCCTCTTCACTATCTGTCATGCTCAGAATCCTGTAGGCCTCTTCACTAGTGTACCTTCGATTTGCCATTTTGGCCTCTAAATTTAGGGGTACACTAGTGAGACTCACAGGCAAAAAAGCTCCCGACTGTCAGCGACTGATTCAAAACGCTACCAAAAAACTGTTAGCGATCGCAGGGATCAGGCCTGACTCTGCGACCGCTGCAGTTATGTGTGCTTAGTGTTTTGTAAGTGTCAGTAATCGATCGATACTGCACTTGGGTGGGCTGGGCTGGGCTGGGCCGAGGAGCAAAACGCAGGTGCTAGCAGGTATCTGGGCTGATCCCGCTAACACTGCGTTTCAGGGAACCCTAAACTGCTGGGGAGTATAGATCTGATCGGATCAGATATCGATCCGTTCAGATACTATAGCACTAAGGGAGGTGTATGCCTTATCTGATCCTAAAAACTTAACTTCTATCACCGCCGGGCAATTAGGGGGTTAAACCTTTATAAGGTAATAAACGGCGGGTGCCCTAAAACTATAATAAACTGTAATAAACTATAATAAACTACAAAAAACAAACTATCTAACCAGCGTCACCCGTAACACTTATACGGTGATCGCTGGTGAAAGGGTTAACTAGGGGGCAATCAGGGGGTTAAAACCTTTAGCAGGTAGTATATGGGGGTCCCTGTCGCTATAAAACACTGACAGCGAACCTATATACTTACCTCCCTAACTAGCGTCACCTGTGTCACTAATACAGCGATCAGAAAAACGATCGCTTAGTGACACTGGTGACGGGGGGTAATCAAGGGGTTAACTTTTATTAGGGGGGGTTAGGGGGTACCCTGGACCTAAGGGGGGGTACCCTAGACCTAAAGGGGGCTAACCTAACTGCCCTAACACTTATAACTGACAAACTGACACCAATGCAAAAAAAAACAAAACACTGCTATTGGTGTCAGAGTGACAGTGGGTACAGGGGGGTGATCGGGGGGTGATCGGGGGGTGACAGGGGGGTGAAAAGTGTGCCTGGCGTGTTCTACTGAGCGTGTGGTGTTGGTGCACTTACTTGGATGTCTTCTCTCCTCGGCGTCGGATCAAAAAGACCGGCTCCAGGAGAGATGACATCACTTCCTCTCCCTCTGTTTACATTACAGAGGGAGAGGAAGCATTTGATTCGTGGGAGCGATCGGGAGGGGGTGGCAATCAATGGATGGCCTCCCCCTGACCCCCAATCGCCCGCGAACAAGACCCGACCACCCAGGGCACCGGGGGGGGGTCCGATCGGACCCCCCGCCCGCGGGAAGGCATCACGTTTCAGGTACGTGATTTTGCCTGCCCGTGCCGACCTGCTCACGTATATAGGCGTGAGGCGGTCGGCAAGTGGTTAATAAAGAAAAACTGAAATATCACATGGTCCTAAGTATTCAGACCCTTTGCTGTGACACTCGTATATTTACCTCGGGTGCTGTCCATTTCTTCTGATCATCCTTGCGATGGTTCTACACCTTCATTTGAGTCCAGCTGTGTTTGATTATACTGATTGGACTTGATTAGGAAAGCCACACACTTGTCTATATAAGACCTTACAGCTCGCAGTGCATGTCAGAGCAAATGAGAATCATGAGGTCAAAGGAACTGCCTGAAGAGCTCAGAGACAGAATTGTGGCAAGGCACAGATCTGGCCAAGGTTACAAAAAACTTTCTGCTACACTTAAGGTTCCTAAGAGCACAGTGGCCTCCATAATTCTTAAATGGAAGACGTTTGGGATGACCAGAACCATTCCTAGAGCTGGCCGTCCAGCCAAACTGAGCTATCAGGGGAGAAGAGCCTTGGTGAGAGAGGTAAAGAAGAACCCAAAGAACACTGTGGCTGAGCTCCAGAGATGCTTTTTAAAGAGTTTTTATTGCTAGATGCACAAAACGATAAAAAGAAACAAATTTGAGTACAGATGGGCAAAATCAAGTATTACAATGCTTTTTCAATACAAGGCAGCTAATTTAACAATGATATAAAATTATTGATGCGCTCTAATTAAAATGTCAATCAGTGCACAGCTCCCTTAGAAGCGCTGTTAAATAAAATTCTGTGAATACAAACATCAAAGCACCAGGAACAAACAAAGCGCAAGTCACTGTCTATCCTTAACCTGGGAAAATAAACTTTGAAGGCATTGATGAATGCAGGCTGAAAATCAGGTTGGAAATCATCTACACAAATTAACCCCTACAATTCAAATGAAAATGATTAATGGACTCGTGGGTGAATATTATTGTTTGTGTTGGAGGAATTAAGGTAACCTTATTTGCCCTCTTTTCAGTCACTTTTCTCAGTCACATTATTTTTCATTTTTTCACTGTGCATTTTATTTATTTCAGGTACTTGTATAGCGCCGTCAATTTACGCAGCGCTTTACATATACATTGTTCATTCAGATCAGTCCCTGCCCTCAAGGAGCTTACACTCTAAGGTCCCTAACTCACATTCATATACTAGGGACAATTTAGCAGGCACAGGGAGAAAATGCAAATTCCAGGCAGGTAGTGTCGTGGTTGGGATTCGAACCAGCAACCCTTCTTGCTGCTAGGTGAGAGTGCTATCCACTACACCACTGTGCCGCCCATTTCTCATTAAGATGTTAGCTTATGAGTGCTGACAGTAGCACATACACAATTATTATATATTTACTTTTTCTTTTTGCGGTTTATCACATTCCTGATGCTTTGATGTTTTTATTCACAGAATTTTATTTAACAACGTTTCTAAGGGAGCTGTGCACTGATTGACATTTTAATTAGAGCGCATCAATAATTTTATATTATTTCACATTAAGGTGCCTGAACACTTAGGATTGATTGCAGCTTAATTTTCCAACTTCCAATCACTATTTATCATTTATTTCATTTCAGCGCTTCACAGCACTTACAATTTAACAATAAGCTTACATGCATTATTAATACCCAATCCAAATTGAATTAAAACCTAGGACTCATGGATTCGCTACTTGTTGCTGGACCAATGAGGCTCGGGCAGAACCCCTGACTGTTCTTTCTTCTACTTTTTGCCTATTATCTAATTACTTTTTGGAGGTACCTTGCCCCAATCTATTTATATTACCATCAATTAATACTGTCTGTAATGTATTGGCAGATCTCATTATCAGCTGCAAACTAGAGATGCACTTAACCACTTCAGCCCCAGACCATTTGGCTGCCCAAAGACCAGAGCGTTTTTTGCGATTCGGCACTGCATCGCTTTAAATGACAATAGGGCGGTCGTGCGACGCTGTACCCAAACAAAATTGACGTCCTTTTTTTCCCACAAATATAGCTTTCTTTTGGTGGTATTTGATCTCCTCTGCGGTTTTTATTTTTTGCGCTATAAACAAAAAAAGAGCGACAATTTTGAAAAAACAATATTTTTTACCTTTTGCTATAATAAATATACCCCAAAAATATATTAAATATTTTTTTTCCCTCAGTTTAGGCCGACATGTATTCTTCTACATATTTTTGGTAAAAAAAATCGCAATAAGCGTATATTGATTGGTTTGCACAAAATTTATAGCGTCTATAAAATAGGGGATGTTTTATGGCATTTTTATTTTTAATCTTATGTATCGGGACTGAGACATGGCGGACACATCGGACATTTTTGACACATTTTTGGGACCATTATTATTTATACAGTGATCAGTGGGATTAAAAATGCATTGATTACTGTGTAAATGACAGAGAGCAGTAGATCACTGTCCTGTCACTAGCCAGAAGGGGGAATGCTTTGTTTACATAAGCATCTCCCCATTCTTCCTCTCTGTGACACGATTCTCGGAGATCGAGTCCGCGGGAATCGCTGTCACGGAGACCGCAGCGTGCTCGCGACACCACTTCTTAAAGTGAAGATATTTGCCAGCAAACCATGGAACGACATCAATAGCGTCCAAACGGGTAATTTATTGCATGATCACAACACAAGGAGAGTGCAACGTTTCGGAGTCACGCAGGACCCCTTCGTCAGGCATGTGATGATCATCACATGCCTGACGAAGGGGTCCTGCGTGACTCTGAAACGTTGCACTCTCCTTGTGTTGTGATCATGCAATAAATTACCCGTTTGGACGCTATTGATGTCGTTCCATGGTGTGCTGGCAAATATCTTCACTGTGACTTGAACCAGTATCCAGCTGGCTGTTGCTGCAGCACCCAAACTCGAGAGCTCATCCAGGAATGTGTGCGATGGGAATATGAAGTACTGCTTCTTAATGGGGACGCACCTGTACGCCCTTTTGCCTGCCAGTTCCATTCTGCCGACGTACATCGGCATGCGCTGGTCGGCAAACGCTTAGAAAAAAAAAATCTCCCCCTCAGTTTGTCGCGCTAATTGTTTTTTGAAATTGCTCACCCTCTTTTCACCCTCTTTTTATGTGACTGACATACATTTAATTTATAAAGACAATTAAAGGTGGAGCCTATATCCATTTCTTAAGAAATTAATGATATGGCACGAGAATTGCAACATGGGCTCGTGACCTATGACCAGGTTTGAAAATTCAGGAAAACTAAATGAGTCAAAATAAGTCTATGGTGTACAATCCATCAAGGTAAATATTTATGGCTAGTGAGGATCAATTTGCACATGACTCCAGAACACTTTTATGCAGCACCTCCAGGAGACTAAAGAGATATCTATAGTGGCAGATCAACAGAAGAGTGCGCATTCTAAGTGTAGTAAATATAGTGCATTTATTTATTTATTTTTTTCAAATAACATTTTTTAATTTTATTTAGCTATCAAGCAGCAGATAGACATAACTTGTGCATTGCAATGTACAAAAGTCAACATAATAGCCACAATTCAGCTTATGCACATATTGTATCCAAACATAGCACTGTGAATGACATGCGTCATATCTGGCCTACTGCCTAAATCGTCAATTCTCAAACTACATCTGCTACATGCTATTACATAGCTAGAGAAAAACAAGGAAAAAAGAGTAAGAAGAAATAAGAAAAACAGATTAGAAATTACAGAGAGGGATAGAGCTAAAGGAAAGGTAGAAAGGGGAGGTATGGAGGATAGGGATGGAGACTCGACCCTCGGCTCAAGGCGGATCCTCATGGCGGTGCCACTCCTCCCAGACCTTATTGTATTTCCAGCCTATCTTGTAGTCTAGCTGTCATCTTTTCCATAAGTTCTACATCTTTTATTCTAGCATGTGTCTTTTCCAGTGGAGGGCAACCAGGCATCGAGCGGCTGTTAGAATATGTCTTAACAGTTTTTTTAGAGGGTTTAGGAATCCGTAAAGGAGACACCCCTAGTAAAAATAGTTTTGGAGTCAGGGGGACTTGTACTCCCAATAAGCGGGATAGCAGGAGCTGTGTCTCCGTCCAAAAAGGGACAATCTTGGGGCAGCTCCAGTATATATGATAGAGGGTGCCTTTGTCTCCCTCGCAGCGCCAGCACCTATCCAAGCATGAGGGGTATATGACATGAAGCACGTCCGATGTCAGGTACCAAAAATAGAGGATTTTATGAGTTCTCCTTATAAAGGGTACAGTAGGAGCTCTTTGCTGCCTGAGACCAGATCGCTCGCCACGTCGCCTCCGGGAGTACTTCCCCCAGAACTTTTCCCCAACGGAGCATGTACGCATGCTTACCATGGGTGGTAATGGAGTGAGAGTTAAGCAACCGGTAGATATCAAGCCTCGGCGTGCCGTACCTTCTAGGATTATGCTCTCGAAAGGGGATGGCGCTGAAAGTTGGAGATTCGGGGCAATAGACTGGGCATAATGACGTATCTGCAGATATCCATAAAACACCTGGCGAGGCAAGTCATGTTTTGTCTGTAATTGGGTAAATGATAGCATTCTACGTGACCTGGGGTCCACCAAGTGGCCCATATGAAAAAGATTCCGTGTCACCCAAGGCAGAGACATCTGGCGTGTTAGGCCGACAGGCAGGTCGGGTTATAAAGAAAGAATATAAGGAGTGACTTCTCTGAGCTGAGCCCATGGGCATGAGATAGTCTTCGCCAAAGCGACCTAAGTAGGGTCATTGATCCCAGGAGTTTCTCCGGGTCCACCCTCGCGTTCGCACTCCAGAGCAGACTGTTTGGGTGTATAGGAGCTAACCATATCTTCTCAATTTCCACCCATTTATTGTATGCCCGTTGGGGAAACCAGGAGGTGATGTCCCTCAGTTGAGATGCTTGGTAATACTTCACCAAGTCGGGAAATGCCAACCCCCCATCCGTTCAGGATGCTACTAGCACTGAGCGGCGTATTCTGTGTCTCTTGTAGTTCCAGACAAAGCGCACCAGGTCTGCCTGAAGCTTCCGCAGTTGTCCGTAAGGGACTGGAATGGGCAACGTCTGGAACAAGTACAAAAGTTTGGGGAGAATGGTCATCTTTACAGACGCCACCCTGCCCAGAAGGGAAATATGGTGGGTTTTCCATTTTTGTAAAAGATCCTTTATTTGGCGGAAGAGGGGAGGGAAATTTGCTTGATATAAGGATGTGTAGGATGGCGTAATTTGGACCCCTAAGTATTTCAGGGCTGAGGTCTTCCAGTGGTAGGGAAAGCACTGCTGGAGATGTTGTACTTCTACATTCGGGATGTTAATTGGGAGTGCTTCTGATTTGGTTGCATTAATTTTGTATCCGGAAAGGGATTTGTAGGTGTCCAGTTCAGCGTGTAGATTAGGCAGTGATATCCTAGGTTGGGTAAGGGTAAGAATGATATCGTCTGTGAACAAAGCTAATTTAAACTCCTTCCCTCGGACCGAAACCCCACGTATATTCTGGTTTCCACGAATGGACGCCGCCAGGGGCTCAACACACAACGCAAACAGTAAGGGAGAGCGGGCATCCCTGAAGGGTACCGTTTGCTATCGAAAAAGTGGGGGACATCACAGCAAAAGGGGTCTTAACCTGGGACGTGGGATTAGTGTACAAATGTTGAATGGCCCGCAAAAATGCTCCCCGAAAGCCCATATGTCTTAACGTGGCGAACAGGAAGGGCCAGCCAAGGCGATCAAATGCCTTTTCTGCGTCCAGTCCCAAGACCAGAGACTCTTGGCCCTCCCTGTTCGCCACATCTATCAGATCAATATCCCGTCTCATGTTATCCCCCGCTTGGCGGAGTGGGGAAAAGCCTACCTGATCTTTATGTATCAGGGATGGCAATATCGCATTCAGGCGTATAGATAGGAGTTTTGTAAAAATTTTTAGATTGGAGTTTAGGAGTGCTATTGGCCTAAGACTAGCGCAAAGGGCAGGGTCTTTATCCGGTTTTGGGATTAATGTGAGGAAGGACCTCTGCATGTCAGAAGGTATAGGTGTTTGTTGGAGAAAAGTATTAAATAATTTACACGTGTGGTAGAAAAATAGGGGGTTAAGTTTTGTAGTAATCATAGGGAAGTCCGTCAGGGCCTGGGGATTTACGGGTGGGCAGGGACTTAACGGTAAAGGCAATTTCCTCCTCGGATATATTTGCATTGAGAGAAAGAAGGTCTGAGGCCTGAAGTCGGGGGATCCCGCTACGTTTCAAATATTGGGTCAGCCGGTCAGTAAGTTCAGGGGAAGGGGTGTCATGAGGGATCTCAGGGTTATTGTATAGCGTGGTATAAAATTCCGCAAAGATTTGAGCTATATCATGGGGATGGGAGACCAGGCAGCCCTCTTTGTTTTTTTTTTGATGAGGTGTAGTTGCGTTTGAGCGTTCAGTCAGTTTGCAGGCCAAGAGGGAGTGGGCCTTATTACCCTTATCATATTAGAGCTGTTTCAATCTCCGTAAAGCTTTTTCCACCCTGCCAATAGCCAAGTCTTTAAGAGTCATGCGTAGGCAGACAATTTTTTTTAAGGAGGGGTATTGATGGAGAGATCTGTAGATTCCGCTCCAATGCCCTAAGCTTCCGCTCGGCCCGCAACTTGGCGGCCATCGTATCTTCATGGCCGAGGCAAGCGCTACACACCGGCCTCAGGGGACTGCCTTATGGGCCTCCCAAAGAAGGGGGGGGGGACCTCAGGGGTTGCATTCTCAATGAAATAATACTGCAATGTCGTGTTTAGCTCCATCTTGGAAGGAAGGTGTTGTAGGAGAAAAGTGTTAAGTTGCCAATGGCAGGGCCCTACGGTTTGGGGTGCCCAAGTTCAACGTCATGAAAATGGGGGCATGATCTGACCAGGAGATCGGATGGATCCGCGCATCGTTGACAACCCGCATGGTAGCATTGTTAACAAAAAGATAGTCAATACGAGAGTGCATGCGCTGAGGCGCAGAGTAGAACGTGTACTGTCTTTCCCCGGGATAGAGAGCCCGCCAAGAGTCAAACAAGGCATACCGTCTAGTGATCTGTCTAAAAAGTTTTGATTCTCTAGATGTCCTGGTCTGTGAGTTCTGGGGGTATACCACGTGGCGGTCATGTACCGATGAGCGGGACAGATTAAAGTCCCCTCCAACTATCGGGAATTCATTGGGCATTCGGAACATTCGCGCAAATACTTTAGTAAGGAAGTTAATCTAATGGGTGTTTGGGGCATAGAGGTTGCATATGGTGACCGCCTGAGACTGCCATTGTCCGCGTAGTATAATGTAATGTCCTCTTGGGTCAATATAGGACTCAGAACATTGAAAAGGTGAACCACGCTTAAAAAGGATAGCCACTCCCGCGCGTTTGCGGGGGTTAAATGCCTGATATATTTGAGGGTATTGTCTGGAGGTGAACGCGAAGGAGTCCCCTTTGTTAAAGTGAGTCTCCTGAATCATAATAATGTCTGCCCCAGAGTGCCTAAACTCAGTGAGCGCCAGATGTCTCTTCCTGTTGGAGTTTAACCCGTGGACGTTCAACGACATTACCTTAGCCATAGTGATGGGTATGTGCAAGAAAAAAGATACTTATCTGATCCAGTTGCCGGAGTGCCAGGTCGCCAAGGTAGGGAGGATGCAGAGAGCTGAGGGGCTGTGCAGAAGATTGTCAGGGTCCTGAGTCGAGCCGGAGGAAGGGTAAAGAAAGGGAAAGTAGAAGTAGAGAGAGAAGAGAAAGACAGATTAACAATGTGCATAATAAACATTGCATACAAATTCTGCATGTCCTGCAAAACGCAGGATTAACTGAGTTCCAATAGGTCCTACCGGCCAGAAGTAAAAACAGGCCGGGGGGACGTAAGGGAATAAACTGTAAAGGAACTCAAGGGAGTAATCCACAGGGGGGTCCAGTGGGCGGAAGAACAACCACTCTCAAATCTTCAATTAGAAGTGCCCAATATGTTTTGCGGAGAAAAAAAAACAGTGGGGGGGCCTAGGGGAGTATAGAACATATGGTAAGGAGTGAGCCAAGGAGATCAGCCTAAGGAATGCACTTATTGTGGCTGAGAGAGTCAAGTATTAAGAACTTGTTCTCTGCAGTCCTTTTTAGGTTTGGCAGTCTTATGAGGCAAGCCTTGACCCCGGGAGCGTTTAGTCGGAGGGACCCTCTGCCAGACTGAGGGAGGAGGGGGTGGAGTAGCCAGCAAGTCCCAGTCCTGAAGCCGGGGGACAGGGAGCCCCAAGGTATCACAAAAAGCCTCCAGATCTTTGGGGTAGCGTAGTACAGCTGACTGTCCATCTCTCCGTGCTGTTAGACTGAAGGGGAAACCCCATCGATAAATGTCTTTTTCCTGCAGCAAGAGGAGAAAGGGGTTGTAGGAGCCTGCGTTTCTGCAATGTGATCCATGATAGATCTGGGTAAAGCTGGATTTGAGTATTAGCGAAGACCACCTTCCGAGTGGATCGAGCTTTTAGCGGATACAGGTTGACCTTGCATATGACATTGCGTGGTTTAGAGATCTGTCCCTTAGGACGTAGAGCACGATGAGCCCTGTCCATTTACATAGTTACATAGTTACATAGTAGGTGAGGTTGAAAAAAGACACAAGTCCATCAAGTCCAACCTATGTGTGTGATTATGTGTCAGTATTACATTACATATCCCTGTATATTGCGGTCATTCAGGTGATTATCTAATAGTTTCTTGAAGCTATCAATGCTCCCCGCTGAGACCACCGCCTGTGGAAGGGAATTCCACATCCTTGCCGCTCTTACAGTAAAGAACCCTCTACGTAGTTTAAGGTTAAACCTCTTTTCTTCTAATTGTAATGAGTGGCCACGAGTCTTATTAAACTCTCTTCTGCGAAAAAGTTTTATCCCTATTGTGGGGTCACAAGTACAGTATTTGTAAATTGAAATCATATCCCCTCTCAAGCGTCTCTTCTCCAGAGAGAATAAGTTCAGTGCTCGCAACCTTTCCTCATAACTAAGATCCTCCAGACCCTTTATTAGCTTTGTTGCCCTTCTTTGTACTCGCTCCATTTCCAGTACGTCCCTCCTGAGGACTGGTGCCCAGAACTGGACAGCATACTCCAGGTGCGGGCGGACCAGAGTCTTGTAGAGCGGGAGAATTATCGTTTTATCTCTGCAGTTGATCCCCCTTTTAATGCATGCCAATATTCTGTTTGCTTTATTAGCAGCAGCTTGGCATTGCATGCCGTTGCTGAGCCTATCATCCACTAGGACCCCCAAGTCCTTTTCCATCCTAGATTCCCCCAGAGGTTCTCCCCCAGTGTATAGATTGCATTCATATTTTTGACACCCAAATGCATTATTTTACATTTTTCTACATTGAACCTCATTTGCCATGTAGTCGCCCACCCCATTAATTTGTTCAGGTCTTTTTGCAAGATTTCCACATCCTGCGGAGAAGTTATTGCCCTGCTTAGCTTAGTATCGTCTGCAAATACAGAGATGGAACTGTTTATCCCATCCTCCAGGTCATTTATGAACAAATTAAATAGGATTGGTCCCAGCACAGAACCCTGGGGGACCCCACTACCCACCCCTGACCATTCTGAGTACTCCCCATTTATCACCACCCTCTGAACACGCCCTTGTAGCCAGTTTTCAATCCATGTACTCACCCTATGGTCCATGCCAACGCACCTTATTTTGTACAGTAAACGTTTATGGGGAACTGTGTCAAATGCTTTTGCAAAATCCAGATACACCACGTCTACGGGCCTTCCTTTATCTAGATGGCAACTCACCTCCTCATAGAAGGTTAATAGATTGGTTTGGCAAGAACGATTCTTCATGAATCCATGCTGATTACTGCTAATGATATCATTCTTATTACTAAAATCTTGTATATAGTCCCTTATCATCCCCTCCAAGAGTTTACATACTATTGATGTTAGGCTAACTGGTCTGTAATTCCCAGGGATGTTTTTTGGGCCCTTTTTAAATATTGGTGCTACATTGGCTTTTCTCCAATCAGCTGGTACCATTCCAGTCAATAGACTGTCTGTAAAAATTAGGAACAACGGTCTGGCAATCACCTGACTGAGTTCCCTAAGTACCCTCGGATGCAAGCCATCTGGTCCCGGTGATTTATTAATGTTAAGTTTCTCAAGTCTAATTTTAATTCCGTCCTCTGTTAACCATGTAGGTGCTTCCTGTGTTGTGTCATGAGGATAAACACTGCAGTTTTGGTTACTGAAGCCCCCCGATTCACTCGTGAATACTGAGGAGAAGAATAAATTCAATACCTCTGCCATCTCCCCATCCTTTGTAACCAGATGTCCTTCCTCATTCTTTATGGGGCCAATATGGTCTGTCCTCCCTTTTTTACTGTTTACATACTTAAAGAATTTCTTGGGATTTTTTTTGCTCTCCTCCGCTATGTGTCTTTCATGTTCTATCTTAGCCATCCTAATTGCACCCTTACATTTCTTATTGCATTCTTTATAAATTCTGAATGCTGTGGATGATCCCTCAACCTTGTATTTTTTGAAGGCCTTCTCCTTTGCTTTTATATGCATTTTTACATTGGAGTTAAGCCATCCAGGATGTTTGTTCGCTCTTTTAAATTTATTACCCAATGGGATACATTGGCTAATGCCCTTATTTAATATGCTCTTAAAGCAAACCCATCTCTCCTCTGTATTCTTTGTTCCTAATATTTTATCCCAATTTATGCCTTTTAGCAAGGTTTGTAGTTTAGGGAAGTTGGCTCTTTTGAAATTCAGTGTCTTTGTGTTCCCTTCATGTCTCCTATTTGTGTGATTTATACTGAAACTAATTGACCTGTGATCGCTGTTACCTAAATTGCCCCGTATTTCCACATCTGTTATCAGGTCTGTATTGTTGGTAATCCGTAGATCTAGTAATGTTTTATTTCTATGGGTTTATTTGGGGTATCTCCCAAGAGGCCGTTAAATAGGGTTTGCAGGATGTCATGTAAATCTTCTGGGCCCTCCGATTCGGGTAGGCCCCTGACTCGGATGTTGTTCCTGCGCCCCCTATTGTCCAAGTCCTCTACATGGCGCTGCATATCCCTCAAAAGCATGCGATGGTCTGCACCTTGCAATTGGGTACGATGCACTGCTAGTTTGTTTTCCTGAATTTCTTCCTCCGCCATCTCCACCCTATCAGCTAGGTGTTTAAAGTTAACTTGTAGTACTTGTATTTCAGCTCAGCAGGTAGATTTAACGTCTTTGATTAATTGCCTAAAATACTCCTTGGTCGGAATGGCCTGAAGATAATCTTGCCATGAGGGAGGAGGTTGGATATGGGGGTCTGGTGTCATCTGGCGAGGGGCATGTTGAAAGACAGGAGTTTGCTGATATTGCAGAAAAGTCTCAGTTTGGGCCTGGGCTGCAGGCTTCGGCTGAAGACCCCATGTGCAGTTCTCCCCTGAGGACTGTGGCTGTAAAGAAGGTCGCCTCTGCAATTCCCCCGCGACCATAGTAAGCAGGGGGGCTAGCAGCCTGGGCATAGGTAGTGACACAGTCCCGATTCCCCCCCCCACTAGGCCAGAGCCCCCTGAGCGAGACTGCCTTTGTTCCTTAGGGGGGGCTGGGGCCTGGCAGTAGGCCTGCTGTGGTGTATGTTGCCTCTGGAGGCCTGTAGGAGTAAGCTCTATGTCCTGCGTATGTAGAGGAGCTGGTAGGGGGGAAAATCCTCCGAATCTTCTGAGGAGGTGGGGGAGCCAGGTGCTGCTGCTGACACGCCCGGATCTGAGGCTGTCCGCAGCAGCCGAGGGAAGGTGTCCGTGCACTGTGTGCAGGAGGCTCCAGTGAGGCCTAATGGAGTGGGCTGTGTCCCCTGGAGCCTGGTGTCCTGATGGCTGAGTCCTCATGGAGGAGGCCGCCGGCGCCATTTTGTCCATCCTGCCAGCCGGCATGGAAGGAGGTGAAAAGTAACCTCTGAGTGTCGCTGAGGTGCTGGGCGGAGGCTGGGATGATCCCCGAGCTTTAGTAGATCGGGTTCTCCTCGATCCACCCATATGCAGGTGTATAAAATTCCCCTAATTAGGCCTTGTAGCTGTGGGCTGAGAGGGAGCTAAAGGCTCACACGTCCGTTCAGGTCGGCTTCCGGTCACGCCCCCAGTGCATTTATTTTTAAAAAACGCACATGGAAACATGGTTGGGATCTGTTCAGCAAGGCAGGGTACAGGATGCAGTCTGGGCATCCTGAGTGGCTGCATCCCGGTACCTTGCTTTGCTGAAAAAAACCCAAACAAGAGTCTATATCCAGTGCATAAGAAAAATGTTTATTGGTGTAATATAAAGAAGCAATCAAAATAAATTAAGAACACTAAAGCATGTTCCATCAATGCTAATTTCCAAGATTCACAGAAAGACAATATATGTACCGTATTTATCGGCGTATAACACACACTTTTTTCCCCTTAAAATCAGGGGAAAATCGTGGGTGCGTGTTATACGCCGATCCCCCGCCGATTGTGAGCCTCTCTGCGGCTCTCACAGTCCCGCGTGAGCGGCCGAAAGCCGCCGAGAGCGGCGGCAGCGCCATTTTCAGTGTACTGAAAAGTAAATGACACAGGGGCAAGGCTACAATGATGGACACTGACAAGGCTGCAATGATGGACACTGACACTGACGAGGCTGCAGATGGACACTGATAAGGCTGCATTGATGGGCATTTAAATGTAAGGTTTTTTTCCTGAAACTTCCCTCCTAAAAGTTTTTTCCTTAAAATTCCCTCCTAAACTTGGGGTGCGTGTTATACGCCGATAAATATGGTATATATGAAATATTGCCTACATATCTCATTTCATTATTTTTTTTTTTTTTGTAAAATTCTTTAAATTGAAAATTTTTGACATTGCGTAACGAAACACAGCTTACAAAAGCTGTCGAGTAAGCATAAAAATTGAAAAACTAAAATCAAGAAAATAAAACACAAAAAGTAACAGCACAAAAAGTAGCCTTGTCAATGTACGCCAGTGTGAGGTCACCTCAGAGGTGAGTGACCAGTGAAGTACCGTCACCCCACAGAACACATATACAAGGATATATCATTTATTTTCCTCCCGTTCCCTTCCCACCCCCACATCCCAATAATCATAGCAAGGATTGACTTTGACAGGTACCCACTCCCACTTCTGGCTGATTTCACCGTGGCGAAGTCAGCAGGAAGTTTGGCCCCCCTCCTCCTCCCTTCGCCGCCAGGGCCATTCACAAAACGCAGTGCGCATGCGCAGTAGGGGATCAGCAGGCTTCACTGCAATTTTGCCTCAGTGAAGATGGCGGCAGCACCCGACAGCTGATTGAAAAATTGGCTGGGGTGAAGATACCATTGGATTAGTGGACAGGTAAGTGTCCTAATAAATGTATTTGCAGCTGCTGACTTTTTAATTTTTTTTCTGAAGGTGCTTGGAGCTCTGCTTTAAATTATGACAATACAATTGGATAACACCGCAACCCTCAATAAAGAGAGTAATATCCCATGAGTACACAGCAGAGGACTTTGGTTTACATACGCATCAATCAGAGACAGTATCAACAGAAGAAAGCCACCCCACACTTTGTTTGTAAATGCACTTTACTCAAATATGTAGCTTTATACAGAGAGTCTGCTTTATTTACTAATGATTTCCATGCCGATAGAGATGGTACTGATGTTTTTTCCCAAGATATGATCAGTTTCCTGGCATAAAATAACATAAGGAGAGTACGTATAGCTTTGGTAGTGGTAAGTGAGTCAACCAGGCTTAATAAACAGACTTCTATAAAAAGGGGAACAGAGATGCTAGTAATTGAGGTGATGCAGGCCACAACCTCCCTCCAAAAGGGACCAATAGCTGGACAGTCCCAAAATATGTAAATTGTTCCCTGAGGTCTTCTTTTTTTTTTTTTTTTTGTAATTCCTTTATTTTCCAAAAATAGATGTTACAGTTCAGTGGACAAACAAAAGCACAATACAGCGTAGATGTATATAATAAAAACAAGAATAGAAATAAGTCATTTACAGAGTTATATGCCATATCAATAGTGTAAAGCAACATTTCCCTTGGTTATACGATCTGCGCAACATATATACGAAAGAAATGGGTCATGCGAAAGAGCTGTCCGAATGCCCAACCGAGAAAGTTTCCTGAGAGTGACCCTATTTAATCATTTAGACCGTATAACTATCATGACCAAACAGTGAATGAAATATTCTCAGCTGACTAGGGATGAATATTCCCTAGATGACCAGCGGAGTCCAGTTGTGGGATACAACCAAGGTACGATGTAGACCATGATATTCAACATATCTGACTAAACCTTCCGAAAACTGGAAATTTATAAAAAGGGACAAGAAAAAAAAAAGGGGGAGCGAGAGAAAAAGGGAAGGGAGGAGAAGGAGATCCAACTAAATAAAATAAAAAAGTTTTTTACAAAGAGAGAGAAAGGGGAGAGGGATAAGTAGAGGGGTAGAGAGCAGTAAGGTACAGAAGAAGGGTGCATGAGAAGGATACGAAGGAAGAAGAAACAGTGGCGAGGCCCCCCGACCAGGCGGCGACCCCAAACCGGAGGTCATTCAATCTGTGCCACCTCACGGAGGTATGCCTCGGAATAGATAAAGTGCTGCCAGGGATGCCATGTCTCCCGAAAGGCCTCCTCCCTACCGTACAAAGTGTCAGTAAGATCTTCCATGTCACGCAACTCATTGACCATGGCATACCACTGTGATTTCGTTGGTGGGGTCTCCGATCTCCAAGACAAGGGTATGCATGCCTTGGCTGCATTCAGTAGCTGTATAGTGGGGGAGGCTTTATATTTCTTGATTGGTCGTCTAGAGAGGTGCAGCAGGCACGCCCCAGGATCACCCTCCAAAGTGACACCAGTCAGATGCCCGATTGTGCACACCACCTCCTGCCAGTAGGGTTTGATTTTGGAGCAGTCCCAAAAAATGTGGAACATTGTTCCTTCACCCACCCCACAGCGCCAGCAAAGACTTGGGACCTGCGGAAAAAAACGGTGCAGAGTGGATGGCACTCTGTACCATCGAGTCACAATTTTATAACAGGTCTCCTGGACCCTGGTGGCCAGGGAGGATTTCTGGGCGAAATGTAAAATCTTCTCCCTCTGTGATTCATCAAAGCGAATTCCTAAGTCTTCCTCCCACTTAGAAAGGAAAGGGGGGGGATAAACCCCTCAACCGGGGAAATCAGGGAGGAATAGATTAAAGACAGAGAGTGTCGTATAGGTTCCCTGCGGTGACATATTTGTTCCAACTCTGTAAGTGGGCGCGAACTGCCCAGAGTCCATGTACATCGGCGTAAATAGTTACGCAGTTGGAGTCCACTCAAAAAATCCAGTGGTGGGTTGGAGCCTTCCAACCCAGCAGCTGCACTGAGCTGGCCATTCGGTCCAAGAAAGTCGTGAAGGTGTGTCCACCTCCCCTCCGCTGACAGGGACCTATAAATTGGACCCCGGCAGCCAGGTAGGAAGTCTGAGTTACCCAAGATCAGCACCATGGGGGAGGGCAGGGGGGATATCGAGGATTGTCGGAAGGTGTCTCTAGCGACCTGTATTGTGCTTCCTAGAGTAGGGTGGTCAACAAGGGCCTTCGGTAGGGGGGTGGCGATCCACGGCCAGCTCTTGGCTGTGCCGTCAGAGTCCTCCAACTCCATTGTTACCCACTGTTTTGCCTCCGCATGACAGTGCCAGTCAATTAACCTGGTAAGGTGTGTTGCCCTATAGTAGGCTTTCATGTCAGGGAGTCCAACCCCCCCCCCCCCCCGTGCTTTGCCATATGAAGTATTTGCAGTTTAATACGTGGCTTCCGGTGTGACCAGACAAATTCTCGCAATATTGAGTCAATTCGCTTGAAAAAAGGGGGTGGGAGGCGGATGGGGAGGGCTTGTAGCAAGTAGAGCACCCTCGGCAGTGCGGTCATCTTGATGGCATTGCATCGTCCGAACCAGGTTAAAGTAAGGGAGTGCCAATGATGTAAATCCGTTTTGAGACTATGAAGTAGTGCGGTGAAATTCGCTTGATAGAGATTAGCGGGGTCAGGGGTAATTTCTACTCCTAAATAGGGGATAGTGTTGGTTGCCCAGTGAAATTGGTATTCTGTGCGCAGTTGACGTATTATGTCCGAGCCCAATGTGATATTAAGTAGGGAGGATTTGGTCATATTTATTTGATGTTGAAGTATCCCGACCTTGTCTCATTGACCTTCACCGCAGCTGTAGGATGGGAATAGAGAGACAGTATCCAGCTGAGCATCGAAGCACGGAAACCAATATTTTCTAAGGTGGCCCGTATAAAAGTCCAATCAACCCGGTCGAAAGCCTTCTCCGCGTCTGTTGACAGCAGGAGAAGGGGTCGTCGGGAGGTCCTGGCAGTATGGATAAGGTTAACTACCCTAATGGTGTTGTCACGGGGTTCTCGCTGTGGTACAAAGCCTGCTTGGTCTCTATGGATTAAGCTCGGTATATGTGGAAGCAACCTGTTCGCCAATATCTTGGCGAATAATTTTAGGTCAGCGTTCAGGAGAGCTATCGGCCGATAGCTCCCACAACAGGTATATAGAGGTTAAGTACAGCGCTGCGCTAGAAATAAGACACAAACAGCAGCCAACACACCCGTAGACTCAGGATCAAACTAACAGTAAAAATTCAAAAGTGTGGCGCTATGAGCTACGTGAAAAAGTGATAAATAAATGATTAAAAAAAAAAAATCTTAAATTTTCAGTGACTTCAAAGCAAATATTTCGGTATGAACCAGAAAAATGCTACGTGAATGAATGTAATAGTGAATAAAATGATAACACTTAAATACATATACTAAATCAGGTGATGTAAAAATCACAAAATGATATTGAATGCAAAGTCCAAATAGGTGATCAAACAAAAGCAAAGAGTCTGTGGTTACAGTGCAAAAATAATGATGAACAGGTATCTCCTGAGCATGCAAGGGGATTGTTCAGACCCGGCAACCTGGTAGATAAATGGACCGTAGGGAGACCAGAAGTGCACAGAAGATTGAAATCGGTGCCAGCACCATCACCAGAAACCAAGGAGGCTTACCAGAAGTAGTGGCCTGAAATGGCGTATGCCATACAGGTCAAAAAGGCTTGATGACCAACAGGTCTAGGTAATATATCTGGTCAGATGTCATCACACAGATGGGGGGAAGAAATCAGCACGGCTTCCTCGTCAATGGGTACACCATGAGCCAAGCGAATAATTTGTGTTACATGTGAGGGATAGAAACACTCACATAGCGTGATAACGTTTAAACTTGGATTTATTTAAAAATAAAGAATAAAAATAAACTCACATTTTCAGAAGATAGGAATAGCATGTAATCTTGTAGCGGTAGTCATGAGGGGTCCACCCGACATGTTTCAACTAAACAGTCATCATCTGGGGTGTGGACCCCCTCATCCCACCGCTCTATATATAGATAAATAATGACCCCCACTGGAAGTGTCCGAAACCGGAAGTGCATCAGATGACCTCTATTTCCGGTTCAGAGGGTGCTAATATGCTAATCGTTCCCTAGAATCTGAAAGAAACGATGTATATGGGAATCTGTAATTTATTTATTTATTAAAAATCCCGATGTGCATTAAAAAAAGTATAAATGCAGCTTGGCATAGGTCCGGTTATTTAATCCGGAACCAAGCCTCACTGTCATTTCCACATATCTGATATGTGGGAGCGCAGCGACACCGCCGTGCTCCACACACTATGCCAAGCCTCGTTATCATGTTGCGCGATGACGTCACGCGCAAATCAGGATAACGGCGGCAGTGCGCTCCACGCTTGGTCAGCCAAGCCTCACTTTCAAAACGCCAGCAACCACATCCAGTCTGGTCACAACGCCACAGGAAATGGAGCCCGGCCTAAATGAAAGGCCGGAAAGACCGCCAAAGTGTCACCAAAGCCGGACATATGCATTAGTAACATATATAGGAGCTTGGGCAGTACAGAATATGTGAGAATTACTTAGAAAAACTTAAAAAAAATATATATAAAATACATTAAACGTAAAAAAATATATAAATGGATTAATTAGAAATGAAGATATCAAAATCGGTAGATGTAAAAACATATTAAAAATATGTAAAAAACGGGAGCGTACTTAACCACGTCTAAGTATAGAAACTCAAACGTAGGAACTACCGGACACTACCAATAGGGGGCATCAGTACAATCCGTGATACAGCTTGGAAACCCAAAACGCATATAGAGTACATAAAAACAATCAGAAAACCATAAATGTGGTATATTGTACAGTACATAATTGTATGAATGAATTGAAAAAAATCATGTTGGTGACTGGACTGAAAATAAATGAAAAAATGCCCATATTGAATGTAGAAAAGGGAGAGATCAAAAATATATTTATGCCTGATTGATAAAAGAGTTGATGTCCCATTCAACGTTGATACCTTCCGGAAAATGGGACCCCAACTCATATATCCAATATGTCTCTAAGCGAGAGACACCCCTAAGCGTCCCGTCCCCGTCCCCCCCCCCCCGCCAGGGAGCCGTATATTTGTCAATGATGAGAAACTGAGTGCCCGCAGGGTTTCTATCATGACATTCCCTGTAATGCCTAGGGACAGTATGTTTTGTGCTGCCTGCTTTAATTAGATTAATATGTTCCGAGACACGTACAGTAAAAGATCTAATAGTACGGCCCACATATTGTTTGCCACAAGGGCAAGTTATCAGGTATACGATCCCAGTAGTTGCACACGTGCTAAATTGTTTAATTGCATATGTGCGACCAGTTACAGTAAAGGAGAAGTCGTAACTTGTCCTTCTGCCACAGGTGTTATACTGGCAAACCAAACATTTTTTACAAGGATGAAAACCTGTCCAATTATGAAAAAAAGATGTTTTTTTTGGTGGATGTATGACGTTAGGAGCCAACTTGCTCCTAAGGGATGGAACACGCCTAAAGACCACCTTGGGGGTCTCAGGTAGCAGTGGTCCTAATATTTTATCCGTTTTAAGGACATCCCAATGACGTTCAAAAATCCTTTTAATATGCTTGTGTTGCATAGAGAAGGACGTCAAAAATGACCATTTGATTCGTCATTGTCTTGTTTGGGTCTATCCTGCAGTAATGTCTGGCGATCCACCTTGCAGACATTCTCAATCTCTTTGTCCAGGTCGGGCAGATTATAGCCCTTTTCCACAAACCGGTCCCTCAGCGTCCTGGCCTGAACCATAAAGGTGTCACGGTCAGTGCAATTCCTGCATAACTGCAAGAATTGACTCCGAGGGACTGATTTTATCCAGGAACTGTGGTGACAGCTATCAGTTGGTATATAGCCATTTCTGTCGGTGGATTTGAAATAAGTACTAAATGTAAAACCACCTTCCTTTCTATCAATGACCAAATCTAGAAAATGGACCGAGGTGGTACTGGCCTCAAAAGTCAGGGCAATACCCCTATCATTGGTATTCAAAGAAGCCATGAAGTCGACCAAATCATCATGGCTACCCGTCCACAAGAGGAGGGTGTCGTCTATGTACCGGGCCCACACCAAAAGGTGTGGGTTAGCCATGGCATAGACGACATCCTCCTCCCACTTGGCCATGAACAAGTTGGCCAAGCTGGGAGCAAACTTAGCTCCCATTGCTACCCCCTTGTGTTGGCGATAATAGTTACCGTTAAACCAGAAATAATTGTGTTGCGTAGCAAACTCAATTAACTCCATGATAAAATTAATTTGGGGGGAAGCAAGGGTGGCGTCCCTATTGAGAAAACATTGTACCACGTTCACACCTTGACAGTGCGGAATGCAGGTGTAGAGGGACGCCACATCCGCAGTGGCCATAATGAGGTCACCAGAGTAGGAAACATTAGATAGTAATCTAATCACGTCCTTTGTGTCTTTTAGATAGGACGGCATTTTAAGTACAGATGGCTGGAGAAAGAAATCTATGTACTTCCCAATCTTAGAAGTGACCGAGTCGATGCCACTAATTATGGGTCGACCTGGAGGGTGAAGGGGGTCCTTGTGGACTTTGGGCAAATGATACATAACTGGAATGCGTGGGGCTAGGGGAACTAAAAATGATCTCTCCTTTTTGTTTAAAATACAAGATTCGTATCCTTTATTATTTTCTTCAATTCTCTCTTGTACTCATATGTGGGATTGTTCGGTAGTTCAATATAAGTCTCACGATCTCCTAAAATGCGATACATTTCGTCAAAGTAATCTGTTTTATTTAATAAAACGATGCCTCCGCCTTTGTCGGCGGAGCGGATGACCAAGTTCTTGTTATCACAAAGGGTTTTCAAGCCCACTGAGGGTAAAGGGTTGTAAAATCTACGCTTAAGTGGAATCTTCGCTAGATCTCTTATCACCAATTCCTTAAACAAATTGATGGTTGGTTGGAGTAGATTTTACAACCCTTTACCCTCAGTGGGCTTGAAAACCCTTTGTGATAACAAGAATTTGGTCATCCGCCCCGCCGACAAAGGCGGAGGCATCGTTTTATTAAATAAAACAGATTACTTTGACGAAATGTATCGCATTTTAGGAGATCGTGAGACTTATATTGAACTACCGAACAATCCCACATATGAGTACAAGAGAGAATTGAAGAAAATAATAAATAAAGCATACGAGTCTTGTATTTTAAACAAAAAGGAGAGATCATTTTTAGTTCCCCTAGCCCCGCGCATTCCAGTTATGTATCATTTGCCCAAAGTCCACAAGGACCCCCTTCACCCTCCAGGTCGACCCATAATTAGTGGCATCGACTCGGTCACTTCTAAGATTGGGAAGTACATAGATTTTTCTCCAGCCATCTGTACTTAAAATGCCGTCCTATCTAAAAGACACAAAGGACGTGATTAGATTACTATCTAATGTTTCCTACTCTGGTGACCTCATTATGGCCACTGCGGATGTGGCGTCCCTCTACACCTGCATTCCGCACCGTCAAGGTGTGAACGCGGTACAATGTTTTCTCAATAGGGACGCCACCCTTGCTTCCCCCCAAATTAATTTTATCATGGAGTTAATTGAGTTTGCTACGCAACACAATTATTTCTGGTTTAACGGTAACTATTATCGCCAACACAAGGGGGTAGCAATGGGAGCTAAGTTTGCTCCCAGCTTGGCCAACTTGTTCATGGCCAAGTGGGAGGAGGATGTCGTCTATGCCATGGCTAACCCACACCTTTTGGTGTGGGCCCGGTACATAGACGACATCCTCCTCTTGTGGACGGGTAGCCATGATGATTTGGTCGAATTCATGGCTTCTTTGAATACCAATGATAGGGGTATTGCCCTGACTTTTGAGGCCAGTACCACCTCGGTCCATTTTCTAGATTTGGTCATTGATAGAAAGGAAGGTGGTTTTACATTTAGTACTTATTTCAAATCCACCGACAGAAATGGCTATATACCAACTGATGGCTGTCACCACAGTTCCTGGATAAAATCAGTCCCTCGGAGTCAATTCTTGCGGTTACGCAGGAATTGCACTGACCGTGACACCTTTATTGTTCAGGCCAGGACGCCGAGCGACCGGTTTGTGGAAAAGGGCTATAATCTGCCTGACCTGGACAAAGGGATTGAGAATGTCTGCAAGGTGGATCGCCAGACATTACTGCAGGATAGACCCAAAAAACCCAATGATGAATTCAAATGGTCATTTTTGACGTCCTTCTCTATGCAACACAAGCATATTAAAAGGATTTTTGAACGTCATTGGGATGTCCTTAAAACGGATAAAATATTAGGACCACTGCTACCTGAGACCCCCAAGGTGGTCTTTAGGGGTGTTCCATCCCTTAGGAGCAAGTTGGCTCCTAACGTCATACATCCACCAAAAAAAACATCTTTTTTTTCATAATTGGACAGGTTTTCATCCTTGTAAAAAATGTTTGGTTTGCCAGTATAACACCTGTGGCAGAAGGACAAGTTACGACTTCTCTACTGTAACTGGTCGCACATATGCAATTAAACAATTTAGCACGTGTGCAACTACTGGGATCGTATACCTGATAACTTGCCCTTGTGGCAAACAATATGTGGGCCGTACTATTAGATCTTTTACTGTACGTGTCTCGGAACATATTAATCTAATTAAAGCAGACAGCACAAAACATACTGTCCCTAGGTATTACAGGGAATGACATGATAGAAACCCTGCAGGCACTCAGTTTCTCATCATAGACAAATATACGGCTCCCTGGCGGGGGGGGGGGTCGACGCTTAGGGGTGTCTCTCGCTTAGAGACATATTGGATATATGAGTTGGGGTCCCATTTTCCGCAAGGTATCAACGTTGAATGGGACATCAACTCTTTTATCAATCAGGCATAAATATATTTTTGAGTTCTCCCTTTTCTACATTCAATATGAGCATTTTTTCATTTATTTTCAGTCCAGTCACCAACATGATTTTTTTCAATTCATTTATACAATTATGTACTGTACAATATACCACATTTATGATTTTCTGATTGTATTTATGTACTCTATATGCGTTTTGGGTTTCCAAGCTGTATCACGGATTGTACTGATGCCCCCTATTGGTAGTGTCCGGTAGTTCCTATGTTTGAGTTTCTATACTTATACGTGGTTAAGTACGCTCCCGTTTTTTACATATTTTTAATATGTTTTTACATCTACCGATTTTGATATCTTCATTTTTAATTAATCCATTTATATATTTTTTACGTTTAATGTATTTTATATATATTTTTTTAAGTTTTTCTAAGTAATTCTCACATATTCTGTACTGCCCAAGCTCCTATATATCTAACTAATGCATATGTCCGCCTTTGGTGACACTTTGGCGGTCTTTCCGGCCTTTCATTTAGGCCGGGCTCCATTTCCTGTGGCGTTGTGACCAGACTGGATGTGGTTGCTGGCGTTTTGAAAGTGAGGCTTGGCTGCCCAAGCGTGGAGCGCACTGCCGCCGTTATCCTGATTTGCGCGTGACGTCATCGCGCGACATAACGAGGCTTGGCATAGTGTGTGGAGCGCGGCGGTGTCGCTGCGCTCCCACCTATCAGATATGTGGAAATGACAGTGAGGCTTGGTTCCTGATTAAATAACCGGACCTATGCCAAGCTGCATTTATACTTTTTTTAATGCACATCGGGATTTTTAATACATAAATAAATTACAGATTCCCATATACATAGTTCCTTTCAGATTCTAGGGAATGATTAACATATTAGCACCCCCTGAACCGGAAATAGAGGTCATCTGAAGCACTTCCGGTTTCGGACACTTCCAGTGGGGGTCATTATTTATCTATATATAGAGCGGTGGGATGAGGGGGTCCACACCCCAGATGATGACTGTTTAGTTGAAACATGTCGGGTGGACCCCTCATGACTACCGCTACAAGATTACATGCTATTCCTATCTTCTGAAAATGTGTGTTTATTTTTATTCTTTATTTTTAAATAAATCCAAGTTTAAACGTTACCACGCTATGTGAGTGTTTCTATCCCTCACATGTAACACAAATTATTCGCTTGGCTCATGGTGTACCCATTGACGAGGAAGCCGTGCTGATTTCTTCCCCCCATCTGTGTGATGACATCTGACCAGATATAATACCTAGACCTGTTGGTCATCAAGCCTTTTTGACCTGTATGGCATACGCCATTTCAGGCCACTACTTCTGGTAAGCCTCCTTGGTTTCTGGTGATGGTGCTGGCACCGATTTCAATCTTCTGTGCACTTCTGGTCTCCCTACGGTCCATTTATCTACCAGGTTGCCGGGTCTGAACAATCCCCCTGCATGCTCAGGAGATACCTGTTCATCATTATTTTTGCACTGTAACCACAGACTCTTTGCTTTTGTTTGTTCACCTATTTGGACTTTGCATTCAATATCATTTTGTGATTTTTACATCACCTGATTTAGTATATGTATTTAAGTGTTATCATTTTATTCACTATTACATTCATTCACGTAGCATTTTTCTGGTTCATACCGAAATATTTGCTTTGAAGTCACTGAAAATTTAAGAATTTTTTTTTGAATCATTTATTTATCACTTTTTCACGTAGCTCATAGTGCCACACTTTGATAGCTCCCACAACGCAGTAAATCCTTCCCCTCCTTTGGAATGAGGGATATGTAGGCTCTAAGGGTGTCTATGGGGAAGGAATTGCCTTTTGTAATCGAGTTAAGTGCAGATACTAATGGTTTAGAGAGCGTCTCAAAAAAGGTCTTATAATAAGCTGGCGTAAGGCCATCAGGGCCTGGGGCTTTCCTTGGCTTTGAGTTGGCCAATGCTACACCTAGCTCATCCAACGTAATGGGTTCCTCCAATTCTTCCTGAACACCAGCCGGAAGGGAGGGCATGCCCGAGGAAGCTAGGTATGTGCACGGGGTGAATCCCCCGGCGGAATTAGGGTCCTCAGGAGGGGGCCTGTCTAGATTGTAGAGACCATTATAGAACGATCGAAACTCCTCTGCCATATCGGAAGACGTAGACACCTTCCGGCCGGAGGAGGACAGGATGTGAGAAATATAGGTTTTGGTACGAGGGCCTCGCAGTGCTCTAGCTAGAAGGGAACCAGGTTTATTAGAGAACTTGTACATCGTACGGCGTGCCCATGCCAATTTCTGTTTCGTTTTATGAAATAGGAGTGAACAGAGTTCTTCGCGAGCTTTGAGTAATTCCTGGTAGGTGGAGCGAGCTAGACTAGCCTTGTGGGAGCACTCTAAGGTCTGAATCTGAAGAAGGAGTTCATCAATTCATCGTGTTCTCTCCCATTTAAGACGGGCCCCTATGCTGATTAGGATGCCCCTGACAACCGTCTTATGTGCCTCCCACATCACTAAGGGATTGGGGACCGAGGCTTCGTTTAAGGAAAAATATTCCTGTAGCTTGGCCTGTACCTCCGCGCGAATCT